>BSDF01000033.1:870000-1277500 GCA_027925045.1 Hypotaenidia okinawae
CTGGGCCACCCGCGCGCCCGCGGCATCCGGCTGGACGACTACTCGCTGGAGCGCGTGGTGCCCGAGGAAGGCCAGCGGCACCACCACCACCAGCGCCGGCGCGACCGCGGCCACCGCGCCTCCGAGCGCTCCCTCAGCCGCTACACCGACGTGGACACAGGTGGGACCCCCCCACACTGCTGGGTTTGGGGGGGGGGGGGCTCCCCTATCATGTCCTCCCTTTCTTGGGCGTCCCCGAGGGCGTCACGCTGTCTCTTCCCATGCTGGGGTCCCCAAGGACAAACACCCCCCCACACACACACCCAGCCTTCTTGTCCTGTCTAGGTGTCACCTGGGTTCCCCATCTCTGTTGGGTCCCATCTCCTGTGCCACACATCCTTGAGTCACCCATCTCCTGCACCCCACATCCCTGGGTCCCCCATCTACTGCACACCACATCCCTGGGTCCCCCATCTCCTGCACCCCACATCCCTTGGTGCTCCATCTCCGTTGGGTCCCATCTCCTGCACCCCACATCCCTGGATCCCCCATCTCCATCAGGTCCCATCCCCTGCACCCCACACCCCTGGGACCCCCATCTCCATCAGGTCCCATCTCCTGCACTGCACATCCCTGGGTTCCCCGTCTCCATCAGGTCCCATCTCCTGCACCCCACATCCCTGGGACCCCCATCTCCATCAGGTCCCATCCCCTGCACCCTACATCCCTGGATCTCCTGGTCCCTGTCCCCCATCTCCATCGGGTCCCAGGCACCCCACATCCCTGGATCCCCCATCTCCTGCACCCCACATCCCTGGGTCCCCCATCTCCATCGGGTCCCAGGCACCCCACATCCCTGGATCCCCCATCTCCTGCACCCCACACCCCTGGGTCCCCCCATTTCTACCACCACATCTCCATCACCTCCCTCCCTCAGCATCCCCCACCTCCTCCACCCCAGCTTCCCCACTCCCCTCCCCCACCCCATCCCCCTCTCCCCCATAACTTATGTGTCCCCCCCCCGTCCCGTCCCCCCCCCCCAAAATCTCATCCAGGGCTGGGCACAGACCTCAGCATCACGACGCAGTCGGGTGACCTCCCCCCCAAAGAGCGGGACCCCGAACGTGGCCGCCCCAAGGACCGCAAGCACCGCCACCACCACCACCACCACCACCACCACCACGGGCCGGGGGGGACAAGGAACGCTGCCCCCCGAAAGACACGACTACGGGAGGCCCCGATCCCGGGATCGACGCTGGTCCCGGTCCCCCAGTGAAGGGCGGGAGCACATGGCCCCCAGGCAGGTGGGTGCCCCCCTCCGCTCCCCCTCCGCCTTTAGGCACCGTGGGGGTGGGCACAGGGGACACACACAGCCCCCCCACCCATGGAGTAAAGGGGGGACACACACAAGGGCTGCTTCCCCCTTGCCCCCACCCCAGTTGGGTCCCAGTGGTCTCCGGGTGGGGGGGGGTTCAAGCAAACCCCCCCCCCATAAGGTTCCCAGGGCACCCCCTTTCACCCTGCCAGGCTGCTGGGGGGTACAGGGGACACCCCCACCCCCCCTGCTTCCTTCTTGCCCCCACCCCAACTGGGTCCCAGTGGTCTCTGGGTGGGGGGGTTTCAAGCAAACCCCCCCCCCACATAATATCCCCAGGGCACCCCCCTTCACCCTGCCAGGGTTCTGGGGGGTTGGGACCCCCCCACCCCAGCATCCTCGGCTGTTTGTGGGGGGGGGAGGTGGTGGTCACAAATCCCCCCCCCCCCCAACCCCATTTATACTGGGAGCATCCAGGCTCCCAGTTAGACCAGTAGCACCCTCCCAGTTCCCCCCTTTGGAGGTGGGGGGGTGGTGTGTGTGATCCACCCACTCTAAGAGGAGGGTGATGGGGGGGGGGTGTGTGTGCACACAGCCCCCCACCCCACCCCACGTTGGGAGTGGGGGGAATCTGGGGGGGGGGTGTGCAAGGAATGGGGTGTGTGTGTGGGGGGGGGGGTGACATTCAGCTGCAGCGATGCTTCAAACTCCCCCCCCCACCTTGGATGCCCCCCCCCCCAACCCTGACCCTGCTCTCAGCCCCCCACCCCCCCTGCACCCCTGCACCCGCACAGAGCCACCTCGCTTTGCCCCCCCTCCCCCCCAAGTGCCCCCAGCTGCTTATTTTTTTTGGGGGGGGGGAGCGGGGGGGGCTGCCTTGATTCACCTCTCTGTTTCCCTGTGCTTTGGCTGCGCTGTCACGGCGAGGGGTGGCCCAGGTAAGGAGTTTGGGGGCCCCCCCATCGCCTGCTCCAGACCCCCCCTCCCAAATCCCATCCCATCCCATCCCCAACCATGTTGGAAAGTTTGGAATAAAGCTGCCCCCACCCCCATGACCCCCCCAGTCCTAACTGGTAGGGATGGGACCCCCAACAGGAGCCTCTTTGCTGCTGGGGGCTGTTTTGGGGGTGACTCCCCCCCAAATCACCCTGCACCCCTTTAGCTGCAGAGGGGATGTGCCCCCACATTGGGCAGGATGATGGTTTTGGGGGCCAGCCCCACCCTACCCCCCCCCCAACCCCCCCAGAGCTCTGTGTGGCGATGCACAGCTCCACCTGCCCAGGATTGGGGTGCAGGGGCCCCCCAAGAGCCCTGCCTGGGGGGATGCACAGCCCCACCTGCCCAGGATTGGGGTGCAGGGGCCCCCCAAGAGCCCTGCCTGGGGGGATGCACAGCCCCACCTGCCCAGGATTGGGGTGCAGGGGCCCCCCAAGAGCCCTGCCTGGGGGGATGCACAGCCCCACCTGCCCAGGATTGGGGTGCAGGGCCCCCCACCCTCAGAGCCCTGCCTGGGGATGGACAGCCCCACCTGCCCAGGATTGGGGTGCAGGGCCCCCCCAGAGCCCTGCCTGGGGATGCACAGCCCCACCTGCCCAGGATTGGGGTGCAGGCCCCCAAGAGCCCTGTCTGGGGGATGCACAGCCCCACCTGCCCAGGATTGGGGTGCAGGGCCCCCCACCCTCAGAGCCCTGCCTGGGGATGCACAGCCCCACCTGCCCAGGATTGGGGTGCAGGGCCCCCAGAGCCCTGCCTGGGGGATGCACAGCCCCACCTGCCCAGGATTGGGGTGCAGGGCCCCCCAAGCCCTGCCTGGGGAGGGGCAGGGCAGAATTGGGGTCCTGAATCTAGTTTGTGGGTGCCCCACCTGTTCTAGGTGGGGGGAGGGGGGCACAGATATACCCCCTATGCTGGAGGGAGGGGGGCACATGCCCACTGCTGCCCTGGGTTGGGGTACGTGGCCTTGCACCCCCTGGGGTCCTTACCACCCCAGGATTGGGGTGCAGGGACCCCCCCTCACTATCCCCCCCCCCCAGCCCCCCAATGTGGGGTGGGGGGTGCACAGACCCCCAAAGGCTGAAATTGGGGTGACTGATCCCCTGTGTTCTCTGGCCAGGCATTGGGGTGCATCATGCCCCCCCCCCCCCCCCCCCCCAACTACCCCTCCCCCCCCCAAAACTGAGGGGCACAGACCCCCAGTCCCAGCAGGTAACGAGTTGGGGGTTCATGGGGGGGGGAGGGGGGGTACCAGAGGGGGGGGGAAGGGGAGGGGCATGCACCCCACCCCACAGATCCCACGTGTTTTTTTTGGGGGGGGGGAGGGGAGGGGCACAGTCCTCAACCAACCCCTAATAACACTTCCGGGTGCCCCCCCCACCCCCCCCCCCCCCCCCCCCACCTGGGGTTGACTCTTCCAAACTTCTCCAGCCCCCCTCCCCCTCCCTCCTCCCATCTCTCCCAGCTGACCACCCCTCCCCCCCCCCCCCGCTTTGCTAGTGGCTTTAGGGGACCCTTCAGCTCTCCCCCACCCCCCCCCCAGCCCGCAGCCGCCTCCAGCCCCCCCCCAGGACCCCCCCCACCCCCTTCCCCCCCCCCGGCTCTTCTCACTTCTCTTCCCCTCTGCTCTCTCGTTTGTCCTTCCCCCCCTCCCCCCTCCCCCCCAAATGTGTCCTGGCTGCTTTTCTCTGCCCCCCTCCCCCCGCCCCTCCCCCCCCACGTGTGTGCATGGCCCGTGGCTGTGACCCCCCCCTCCCCCCCCCCAATGTCCCCTGTGCCCTCCCCACCCACTGCCACTCGCCCCCCCCCCCCCCCCCGTCCATGTGTCCCCTGCCCCCCCCCGTGTGCCTCCCCCATATCCATCCCCCCGTGTCTGTCTCCCCCCACTCCATCTCCCCCGTCTCCCCATGTCCCCCTCCCCATCCTCCCCGTGTCCCCCTCCCCCATCCCCCGTGTCCTATTCCCCCATCCCCCCGTCCCGTGTCCCCCTCCCCCATCCCCCTCCCGTGCCCCCGTGTCCCACTCCCCCATCTCCCCCTCCCCCCATGTCCCCCCCCCCGTGTCCCCGTCTCCCCCCGCCATGTCCCCCCCATCCCCCCCTCCCGTGTCCCCCTCCCCCATCCCCCCTGTGTCCCACTCCCCCATCCCCCCCTCCCGTGTCCCCCTCCCCCTATCCCCCCCGTGTCCCCCTCCCCCATCCCCCCGTCTCCCCCTCCCCCATCCCCCCGTGTCCCCCTCCCCTCCCCCATGCCCCCACATCCCCCCCTCCGTGTCCACGTCTCCCCCTCCCCCATCCCCCCGTGTCCCCCTCCCCATCCCCCTCTCCGTGTCCCCGTCTCCCCTTCCCCCATCCCCCCCGTGTCCCCGTGTCCCCCTCCCCCCATGTCCACCCCATTCCCCCCCATCCCCCTCCCGTCTCCCCCTCCCCATCCCCCCGTCTCCCCCTCCCCCATCCCCCGTGTCCCACTCCCCCATCCCCCCCTCCGTGTCCACGTCTCCCCCTCCCCCATCCCCCCGTGTCCCCCTCCCCTCCCCCATGCCCCCCCATCCCCCACCCCGTGTCCCCTTGTCCCCCTCCCCCATCCCCCCGTGTCCCCCTCCCCCATCCCCCCGTGTCCCCCTCCCCTCCCCCATGCCCCCCCATCCCCCACCCCGTGTCCCCGTCTCCCCTTCCCCCATCCCCCCCGTGTCCCCGTGTCCCCCTCCCCCCATGTCCACCCCATTCTCCCCCATCCCCCTCCCGTCTCCCCCTCCCCATCCCCCCGTCTCCCCCTCCCCCATCCCCCCTGTGTCCCACTCCCCCATCCCCCCCTCCGTGTCCACGTCTCCCCCTCCCCCATCCCCCCGTGTCCCCCCTCCCCCCGTGACCCCGTCTCCCCCCCCACCCCCCTCCCGTCTCCCCCCATCCCTCCCCCGTGTCCACGTCCCCCATCCCCCTCCCGTCTCCCCCTCCCCCCGTGTCCCCCGCCCCCCGCCCCATCCCCGTGCCCCCCCGGCCGTGATCCCCGGTGTCTCGGTGTTGCTGTAGGGCAGTAGTTCGGTGAGCGGCAGCCCGGTGCTCTCCACCTCGGGGACCAGCACCCCCCGCCGCGCCCGCCGCCAGCTCCCGCCGACCCCCGCCACGCCCCGGCCGCACGTCTCCTACTCCCCCGCCGCCCGACGACCCCCGCCCGCCGCTCCCACCCCCGCCCGAGGACCCCGACGACCGCCGCCGCCCCCCGTCGCAGCCGCCGCCGGTCCCCCCGTTTCACCCCCCGAGCCTCCCGGCCCGTCCCACGTTGGACCGACGCCCCCCGAGGACCCCGAGAACCGGAGCCGCCCCTCGACGGACGCTTACACCGGGTTCCCCGGCCCGGTGGTGGCGGAGGAGGAGGAGGAGGGGGCGGCCCGTCACCCCCCGGCCCGGTCGGCGACTGCCTAACGGTTACTACCCGGGTCACGGTACCGGGAAAGGGCGACCCGGTCTCCGCGATCCCTACAGCGAAACGGACGATGACTGCTGCTAGCGGCGCCTCCGACGACATATCGCGATGAAAGCGCTATCGCCACCGGCGCCGCGACATATCGCGATAAAGGCGCTATCGCGACGGGCGCCGCGACATACCGCGATATAAAAGCGCTATCGCGACGGGCGCCGCGACATATCGCGATATAAAAGCGCTATCGCGACCGGCGCCGCGACATATCGCGGCGTGGGGGGGGGGTGAGGGGGGAGTGTGGAGTGTGGGGGGGGGGTGTGAGGATCACACACACACACACACACACACGCCCCCCCCCCCCCCCCCCCCTCAACCCCCGCTCCCCGGGGCTATGGATGAGTTTTATCATCTGGAGGAGCCGCCGCCGCCGCGAAGGGGAGGGGGGGTATGTGGAGGGGGGGGGGGCAGGCCCGGGGACCCCCCCCCCACCTCAATCCCTACTCCCCACCCCCCGGAAAGAAGCCGTAGGGGAAGCGGGAGCCTGGAACGATTCCGGGCTGGACAATAAACACCGGGTACCGGCGTATCCTTACACAACCCCTCCCCCCAACCTAAACCCCCCCCCCCCCCCCCCCCCCAACCTTTTCCCCCTCCCCCCCCACGGCTCGAGGCACGGAGGCGGCGGGGGGCGGGGCTGCTGCCATTGCATGAACCGAGTTACCGAAACCGGGAATAAAAAGTTAAAAAAAAGACTAAAAACCGCACAAAAAAACCCCCCACAACCCCCCTCCCCCCTCCCATCCCCCCTCCCCATTTTCCCACCCCCCACCCCCCCCCCCACCGGATAAATGAAACCATTAAAACCAGAGGAATTTTGGATCGAGCCCTTCTCGCTCCTTCAAAGCTGTGGGGGGGGGGGGGGGGGGGGTTTGGGGGGGGTGGGGGCATCGTGGGGAGGGGTTTGGGGGGGTTTCCATGGGTAGCTTGTGTCAGCCTGGTCGTCTGGTTACCACCCCCACCCTTCACCCACCTACAGCCCCCGGGGAAGCCCCGGTGGCCTCTCCCCTCCCCTCCCCCCCCCCCCCCACACACCCAGGAATACGGAAGCGGCGGAGCCAGGAAAGGGCTGAGCCCCGCCCGGGGCACCGGGGGACACGAGAGGGGGGTCACACTCACACACGGGGGGGGACACACACACACGCGATGCGGGGGGGACGGGATACGGGGGGTCGGGACACGGGGGGGGGTGACACACGCGATGCGGGGGGGACGGGACACTGGGGGGGTCGGGACACGGGGGGTCGGGACACGGGGGGGTGACACATGCGATGCGGGGGCGGTCGGGATACGGGGGGGTCGGGACACGGGGGGTGGGGACACAGGGGGGTGACACACGCGATGCGGGGGGGACGGGATACGGGGGGGACGGGACACGGGGGGTCGGGACACAGGGGGGTGACACACGCGATGCGGGGGGACGGGACACTGGGGGGGGGTCGGGACACGGGGGGGGTGACACACGCGATGCGGGGGGGACGGGACACGGGGGGTCGGGACACTGGGGGGTCGGGACACTGGGGGTGACACACATGAGGGAAGCGGGGGGGGGGACACGGGAGAAGGGGGGGCACGGGGAAGGGGACACGAGGAAGGTGGGGACACACACTGGGGAAGCGGGGGGGACGGGACGGACAGACACGCGGAGGGGACACACGGGGGAAGGGGGGGGGGGCACATGGGGAAGCGGGGGGAACGGACACACACGGAGATCCCGTGGACCCAACCGAATTCCGGGCCAGCCCCCTTCCCGGGAGAGCCAGACAGCCGGGCGCCCGCTCTCCCCTCCCCCCCCGTGTGGGCAGCACGTGAAGGTTCCCGGAACAGAGGGCGGGGGGGGGGGGGAAGGGGGGCATCCCCACCCGGGCCCCTCCTCCCTCGGGCAGGTGCCGGATATCCTCCCTCTCCCCCGTATCCTGGCGCCGGGGGTGAGTGGGTGGGGAAACTGAGGCACGGAGAGATTGGGGGGAGGGGGAGGGGGCGTGAGCACCCCCACCCCCCTCCGAATCCTCCCCCTCCTTCAACTGCCGGTCCCAAACCGGGAGTTTCCCGACAAAATTTGAACCGGGGGGGGGGTGGAGAACCCCAAAGCCTGAGATATCACCCCCCCCCCCAAAACCCCTTTGCCCCCCTAAATTGAGGCGGGGGGAGGAGCGCACACAGAGTTTGGCGCGTGTCTCCCTCTATGCCCCCCCCCCCGCCCCCTCCCCCACTGAGGCAGCAGCTGCACAAAAACCACGTTTATTTCATAAAAAAACGAACCAGACAAAATTTGGGGGGGTGGGTGGAGGGGGTGGTGGTGAAGTGGGGGGGAGCCTCCAGGGCCGGCCTGAACCTCCCCCCAGCACTAACAACCACTGATCCAAGAGTCCATCCGGGGGGGGGGGGGGGCCCACCGGGGGCCCCCGCAGTCCATGTGTCCCGGGGGGAAGCGGCAGGTGTGTGTTTCTCCATATCCCCCCAGTCCCGGTTCCGTGTGTCCCGGGAGGGGGGTTGGGGGGTGGGAAATGTCTCTGTCGGCGGCTCCGGGGCTCAACACGCCCCGACGGCGCGAACCAGGAAACCGAAGGAAGCGGCGGGTGGCCCCGAGCACCGGCCCGGAGGCCCCGGGATGAGCGACGGCGGCTCCTCAGTCTCCAACCGAGCCCGTTTGCTCGGTACCGGCACCAACCCCGGCTCGGTTGAACCGCTGCTCCTCCTTTTACGCGCTGTACGTACCCCCGGGACGGCTCCGGGACATCGGGGGGAGCAGGGGGAGCGTTCGTGGGGGGCGGGAGCCTCGGAGAACTCGGTGGGTCGCGGTACCGGATCGGGGTGTCCTGGGGGTGGTCGCGGTTTGAGGGGTTCAGGGAGTTCCGGGGGTCCCGGGTCGGTAGGTTGGGGGGTTCCCTCGGTCTGGGGCCGATTGACCGGCGGCTCCTCCGCAGCCCGGGATCGGTTGACCTGGGGCTCCTCCGCAGCCCGGGATCGGTTGACCTGGGGCTCCTCCGCAGCCCGGGATCGGTTGACCTGGGGCTCCTCCGCAGCCCGGGATCGGTTGACCTGGGGCTCCTCCGCTGCCCGGGATCGGTTGACCTGGGGCTCCTCCGCAGCCCGGGATCGGTTGACCTGGGGCTCCTCCGCAGCCCGGGATCGGTTGACCTGGGGCTCCTCCGCTGCCCGGGATCGGTTGACCTGGGGCTCCTCCGCAGCCCGGGATCGGTTGACCTGGGGCTCCTCCGCTGCCCGGGACCGCTTGACCGGCGGCTCCTCCGCTGCCCGGGATGGGTTGACCGGCGGCTCCTCCGCTGCCCGGGTTCGGTTGACCGGGGGCTCCTCCGCTGCCCGGGATCGGTGGGTACCGCTGCTCATCCCCGGTTCCCGTTCCCGGTGGGATCCCGGTGGCGGCGGCGGCTCGGGCGCTCAGGTAACGGTACCGAGCGGCTCGAACGAGCAACGAGAGCTGGAGGCTCCGGTGCAGGCGGAGGCCACCGCGCTGTAACCGGCACCGGTAAAGCTTCCACACCGACACGGTCAGCAGCCGCTGCGCCTCCTCCATGGCGGCACCGGGAGCGGAGAACGGCGGGGCCGCCTCCGGGGCGCGGGGCGCTTATACCGGTTGTCCCCACCCCCGCCTCCAGTCCCCTCCCTCCCCCCTCCAGCCAAGCTCCGGGCCACCCCCGCCTCCTCCCCCCCTCCCCCTTCCCCCCCTTCCCCCATCCCGGCGTCGCATCCGGTGGCGCCGGGGGGTGGAAATGGGGGAGGGGGTGGTGCGGGGGGTGGGTGGGGGGATTTGGGGGGGTGTCTCTGATCCCGGGGGGAGGGGGGTGTCCCTGTGTCACCCCTCGGAGAGGGGCACATTACACCCCCGTGATGAGGTCCCTGAGCCCCTCCCCCCACCCTCCCAGGAGCTGGCGGGGTTCCCCGAGCCCCCTCCCAGGGCGACGGGGTCCCCGCACCCCCCTACCTCCCCATGACGGGGTCCCTGTGCCCCCGCCCCTCCCCGCGACCGGGAGGGTGGGTGTCCCTGAGCCCCCCTCCCCCCGCAGGTCCCTGAGCCCTTTTCCAGGGTGACCCCGTGCGCCCCCCCTCAGGGTCGGGATGGGGGGGCTGGGGGGTGGGGGTTCTCCGTGCCCCCGAGCAGGGACACCGGACCACTCCCCCACTCCCCGGCCCGTGACGTCACCCTGCAACATTTCCATGACTATATAAGGAGCCCGTGACGACACGACCGGGAAGGGGGTGAAGGGGGGGGGGGGGTGTGTGGAGGTGGGGTTTAAAGGCGCTTCCGCCTGCCCAAAACAGGGCATGGGCGGCCAGACCACAGCAGGGGCGAAGCTCCGCCCTCCCGGGCCTTGCACCCGCCTCCCACCAGCACCAGGTGATGCACAAACATTCCCTGACCTCACTCAGCCCCCCGCAGGGCCACTGCACGACCGGGGGTGACCTCAGACACTGGGAAAGCCCCATACCCACCTCCTCCAGCAGGGACCTTGCCCTCCCCATCCACTACCAGCTCCCAAACCAAAGCAGCCAGCACCAAAAGACACACATGGCCTGAAACCGCCCCATGGCACCTCCCAGTCCCTCCCAGTGCCTCCCAGTCTTTCCCAGTCCCTCTCAGTGCATCCCAGTCAAATCCCAGCCCCTCCCAGTGCATCCCAGTGCCTTCCAATTCCCTTCCAGTCCAATCCCAGACCCTCCCAGTGCCTCCCAGTCCTTCCCAGTCCCTCCCAGTGCCTCCCAGTCCATCCCAGTGCCTCCCAGTCCCCTCCCAGTCCCTTCCAGAGCCTCCCAGTGCCTCCCAGTGCCTCCCAGTCTTTCTCAATCCCCTCCCAGTCCCTCCCAGTGCCTTCCAGTCCCTCCCAGTGCCTCTCAGTCCCCTTCCAATCCCGTTCCTGTCCCTCCCAGTGCATCCCAGGGGAAGGGGAGTGGTTAGAGAAACATGAAATTTTTAAATTTTGATTTTTAAAAAAAGAAATATTTAAATTTTATTTAAAAGAACATAAATTTTAATTTGTTTCTAAAAAATTAAATTATTACATTATGATTTTGAAAAAAAAAGATTTAAAAATTTTTATTTTGAAAAATGCGTTTTTAGATATTTGATATTTAAAGTATAAATGTTAAAATTGTTTTTTAAAAACAAATTATCTACGTTTTTATTTTCAAAAATTAAATGTTAAAATTTTGATTATTAAGAAATTAAATTTTAAAATTTTTTAATTTGAAGGGTTTTAAAATTTTTAATCCTTCCCTTAAAATTTGCGGGATTGTACCCCAGAATTTGAAAATTCAGGGCAACAATGTCTAAATTCTTTATTAAATTTTCAATTTTCCTCCTAATTTTTCAGATTTTACAGCAAATTTTTTCAAACTCAAGTTTGAAATTTGTACCTAAAAAGAAATTAATGTTAAAAAACCCCAAACTTCAGGGTTTTTACTTGAAAATTTCAGGGTTTTGACCAAAAATTTCTCAATTTTTCATAATTTTGAAAAAATTTTGCTCCAAATTGTGATTTTTTTCTAAATTTTCAAAGCACCAAAAACTTTTCCTGATGTGGAAATGAAAAAAAAATTTTCTGAATGTTGAAATTACAGGATAATTTTGAACATTCTCAGAAAACTGGGATTTGGTTTTTTTTCCCAAAATGTTTAACAATTTGAAGTATTTTTAAAACTTTCCTCCAAAGTGTCAGTATTTTTGGTCTAGGAATTAGAAATTTCCTCTAAAATTGTGTCTTTCCCAAAATATTTGCAATTTAACCCCAAATTGTAAATTTTACTCTTAAAATTTGAGAAATTTTCCAAGCAAATTTTGAAATTTCTTCTGAAAAACTGAATTTTTTTCCTCAAATTTGATTTTCCACCGAAAGTTTTCTAAAAATTTTATACTAAGAATTTCAAAAATTTTTCCCCAAAATGTAGAAATTTCCAACAAATTCTCCAGACTTTTCAAAAAATTTCCCCTAAAATTTGGAATTTTTCCTCTAAAATTCCTGCAATATGACTTTAAATTCTGAAATTTCCACCCAATATTTAAACTTTTGACACAATTTCAACATTTCCCCAAATTCTGAAATTCGCTCTAAAGTTTCAAAAATTACCCAAAAATTTGAGATTTCCACAAAATTAGAAATATTCCTCTAAAACATTTGAATTTTTCCCAAAAATTTCAGTATTATTCGCCAAAATTTCACTACTTCCCTAAATTTTGAAGTTCCCACCAAATCCAATAATTCCTCTAACTTTTCAAAAAATCACAAAAAAACCTGAAATTTCCTTTTGAATTTTCTAAACTTACAGCATGTAAGTTATTTTTCCATTAAAATTCTGAAATTTGTACCAAATTTTAATATTTCCTATAAAATCTCTGCTTGTAGGTGCCATGGGGCGGTTTCAGGCCATGTATGTCTTTTGGTGCTGGCTGCTTTGGTTTGGGAGCTATTGCTGGACGTTTAGCATGTTTGCAATGGAAGGCCGCTCCGGCCATTAAAATCCCTTGTTAAGGTGCATGAGGAGGTTTCCTCGGAAGAAGAAAGCCCTGAGCCCCAGGGTCAGAGGGGCTGCTTGTAGGTGCCATGGGGCGGTTTCAGGCCATGTATGTCTTTTGGTGCTGGCTGCTTTGGTTTGGGAGCTATTGCTGGACGTTTAGCATGTTTGCAATGGAAGGCCGCTCCAGCCCTTTCAAATGCCTTCTATAAGGTGCATGATGTTCTTTCCTCCGAAGAAGAAAGCCCTGAGCCCCAGGGTCAGAGGGGCTGCTTGTAGGTGCCATGGGGCGGTTTCAGGCCATGTCTGTCTTTTGGTGCTGGCTGCTTTGGTTTGGGAGCTATTGCTGGACCTTGACCCCTCATCCCCTCTGTCTATTCCGCCCCCCCAACATCAACCTTGCCCCTCTGCACTTCCCTCCCCAAGGAGGGAGCTTGGCCCTCCCCCATTCTACCCCACCCCCCCCCATGATCCCCGCCAGCAGGGAGTTTGCCCCCTCATCCCCTCCCCCTAATCTGCACCCCCAGCAGCAACCTTTCCCCCTCTGGCCACTTCCCTCCCTTATGAGGGACCTGGCCCCCTCAATTTCCCCCCCAAGCAGCGACCTTGCTCCCCCCCCAAACCCCTCCGTCCCCCCCCATGATCGTCCCCCCGCAGAGACCTTGCCCCTCTCATCGCCTTCTCATCCCCTCCCCCTATGCAGCCCTCAGCAGCAACCTTGTGTCCCGTCCCCCTCCCCCCAAGCAGGTACCGCGCCCCCCCCCCAAAACCTCCCCCCAAAACCCCCCCCAAAACCCCCCACCATGTTCCCCCTCCACCAGGGACCTTGCCCCTCTCATCCCCCTCTCACCTCTCATCCCCCTCTCATCCCCTCCCCCTATGCCGCCCCCAGCAGCGACCTTGCCCCCCCTGCCCCCCGACCCCCCCCGTGCCCCCCCCCAGACACAAGGCCGTTACAAACCTCTGTGATTTATTTCTCACTATTAACATCTCTGCAGTTCCCTCTCCTCTCCCGTACAGCAGTTCATGTGCAATTCTCCAGCGACTCAATGGGGGGGGGGGGGGTGTAGGGGGGCAATAGGAGGAGTTTGGGGGGGGGGTGTAAGGGGAGGGGGGGGGGCACCGGGAATGGGCGTCTTGGCACTTCATTACACAGGACAGACACTGGCAGCCCCGGAATAAGGGGGGGGGGGAGGGGTGTGTATGTGGAAAGCACAAGCCTGGGTGGGTTTGGGGGGGGGTGGGGGGTGGGAATTTGGGGGAGACACACACACCCCCACACACACACACACTCCCAACCCCCCCCCAAATGATCCCATTTTGAATTGGGAATAAAGGAGATTTGGGGGGTGGGTGTGTGTGTGTGTGGGGGGGCACAGTAGGGACCCCCCCCTTCCCTTTGTACAGGGCTGAGACCGGAGCAATTCATCACACAGGGGGAAGCTGGGGGGGGGGGGGGTGTTTGGGAGACAAGCTCAGGTGTTCAGGGGAAGTGAGGAGGAGTTTGGGGGGGGGGGTGTGGGGGGAGGTACCCGCTCTGCACTCCTCCCCCCTGGGAGGCTGGGGTGAGAGGGGGAGGGGGGTTTGGGGTGGGGGGGGCGGGAGGGTTTGGCACGGAGCAGTGAGATAGTGGAGACGTGATTGGAGCCCGGGGTGGGGGGGGGGCCCGGGCAGCGGGTAAGGCACTTGACCGAACGTCAGGAGACCTGTTGGGGGGGGGGCTGCCTGGGGGAGGCGGGGGGGGGAAGACACATCTGGGCTCCCTCCCAGCCACCCCACCCCTTCCCAAATCTGTGCTGGGAATGGGGGGGGCTGCCAGGCTTTGTTTTCCCAGTGTAAAGCCCTGGGGAGGGGGTTGGGGGGGGG
Source organism: Hypotaenidia okinawae (assembly GCA_027925045.1). Lineage (NCBI taxonomy): Eukaryota > Metazoa > Chordata > Aves > Gruiformes > Rallidae > Hypotaenidia > Hypotaenidia okinawae. Next base: position 884,101 of record BSDF01000033.1, read on the forward strand.
GGGAAGGGGCTCTGTGTGTGTGTCCATGATCTGTGTGTGCCCCCCCACCCCAACTCAAAGGGGTGGTTGGATTCCAACCTGCAGCCCACTCCCCAAATCACCTGGGGCTGGGGCTGCTTGTCCCACCCCCCTACCCCCCAAAGTAATGTGTGTGCCCCCCCCCCCCACTCCCCCCAAAACAGAGCCGGGGGGGTGGGAGGGGGGGGAAGTGGGTTAAGGGGGGAGGAACCCCTCAGCCTCTGAACCCTGGGGAGGGGTGGGCTGCAGATGGGCTCAACTCTACCCCCCTTGTCTGTTTTGGGAGGAGGGGGGAAGGGGATGGCCCCCCCTTTTCTGCTCAGGCAGGGGGCTGGGGGGAGGGGAGAAGGATGCAGCAGAGGGAGGGGGACATGTGCCATCACCTGGGGACAAACGCAGACGCCCGGACAGATGCCACCCCCCCCCTCGGGGGAGTTTTGGGGGGGGGGGGGGCCACACGCACACACAGGGGACCTGGGGAGGGGGGGACACACACACACACACACACACATCACCTGGAGAGACTCTGGCCCCCCGGGGAAGAGGGGGTTGCTTGGGGAATTGGGGGTGGGACAGGGGGATGGGACACATGCAGGCGCCTGGGGTGACGCCGGGGTCCCCCAAAAATGGGGGGGGGGAATGGGGACGACCACACACACGGGACACAGGGTGACACGGGGGGGGGGGAAACGGGGGACAGGGCTGGGGGGACACATGCGGTTGCCTGTAGACAGTGGCCCCAGGGTGGGGGGACATGGGGGACCCACCCGGGTGCCCTGAGGGTGGGGCAGGGGGGACGACACACGCACAAGACGTTGGGGTCCCCAGAGACGACACGGGGCACCCACAGGGGGGTTGGGGGGGGGGGGGGCCCAAGAGAGATGCTGGCCCAGGTTGGGGGGCGGGGATGGGGGGAGCCACTCACTCAGGAGGCGGTGGGGAAGGAAAACCCAAGCTGAGCAGTGCCCCGGGGTCCCCACCCCCCAAAAACCGCTGGGAGGGGGCAGCCAAGCTGAGCCTCCCTCCCCACCCCCCCGCCTCCCCTATAAAGCCTCAAAATCCCACGGGGAGGGAACCGGACCCCCCTCCCCCAGGTGGGTCCCCACAAGGCCAAGGTGGGGCAGGGGGTGGGATTTGAGGTGGGGGTGGGCGGTCCCCACCCCATCTCAGGGCCCTACCCAGCGCGGGTTCCCCTCCACCGTGGGGAGGGGAGGGGGGATCCCTACTAGAGGGGGTCCCTACCTGGCAGGAAGGAAGGGCGTGGGTTTTTTTTGGGGGGGGGGGGTGGGCCTGGGGTCAAGGTGAGGGGGAATGAGGGGTGGGTAGGAGGGAGGGGGTGTCACTGCAGCCCCTCCCCAGGGGCACCCGCCTCTCCCTCGTGGCCGCCGGCCTCGAAGGCCTGCTCGGGGCCCATGATGTCAGGCTCCAGCTTGCCGGTGTCGTTGATGAAGGAGGTGTAGGAGTCGCCCTCGGCCATCAGCAGCTTCAGCTTGGGGATCCAGCTCTTCCGCACCACGCGCCGGGCGTTGGTGCACATGTCGGCGGCGATGGCGTTCATCTCGCTCTCCTTGAAGTTGGGGGCGAAGTTCTGGCAGTAAACTGACAAAGCCGGGAGGTTCAGCATGAGGGAACCCCCCAAAACCGCCATTTTTAGCACCAAAAACCCCAACATTGAGGAGTTTTGGCAGGAAGAACCCCCAAAATTGCCATTTTTAGCACCAAAACCCAAAAATTGAGGAGTTTCGGCAAGAAGAACCCTGAAAACTGCCATTTTTTGCACCAAAACCCCCAAAATTGAGGAGTTTCAGCATGAAGAACCCCAAAATTGCCATTTTTAGCATCAAAAACCCCAAAATTGAGGAGTCTTTGCAGGAAGAACCCCCAGAATTGCCATTTTTAGCATCAAAAACCCCACAATTGAGGAGTTTCGGCAGGAAGAAACCCCAAAATTGCCATTTTTAGCATCAAAAACCCCAAAATTGAGTCGTCTTTGCAGGAAGAACCCCCAAAATTGCCATTTTTAGCACCAAAAACCTCAACATTGAGGAGTTTCGGCAGGAAGAACCCCCAAAACCACCATTTTTAGCATCACAAACCCCCCAAATAGCCATTTTTAGCACCAAAAACCCCAAAATTGAGGAGTTTCGGCATGAAGAACCCCCAAAATCACCATTTTTAGCATCACAAACCCCCAAAATAGGTTTTTCTGTGCTAAAAATGGCTAATATTGAGGAGTTTTGGAATGAAGAACCCCCAAAATCACCATTTTTAGCATCACAAAACCCCCAAATAGCCATTTTCAGCACCAAAAAACCTAATATTGAGGAGTTTTGGCATGAAGAACTCCCAGAATCGCCATTTTTCACATCAACCCCCCCAAGAATAGCCATTTTTAGCATCAAAAACCCAAAAATTGAGGAGTTTGGGCAGGAAGAACTCCCAAACTTGCCATTTTTAGCACCAAAAACCCCAAAATTGAGGAGTCTCGGCAAGAAGAACTCTGAAAACTGCCATTTTTAGCATCAAAAACCCCCAAAATTGAGGAGTCTTTGCAGGAAGAACCCCCAAAATTGCCATTTTTAGCATCAAAAACCCCAAAATTGAGGAGTTTCAGCAGGAAGAACCCCCAAAATTGCCATTTTTAGCATCAACCCCCCCAAATAGCCATTTTTAGCACCAAAAAACCTAATATTGAGGGGTTTTGGCATGAAGAACCCCCAAAATCACCATTTTTAGTATCCAAAACCCTAAATCTGAGAAGATTTAGCACAAGGAGTCCCAAAAATAGCCATTTTTAGCACCAAAAAAACCTAAATTGAGGAGTTTCAGCATGAGGAACCCCCCCATCCCTGGGGTGCACCCCCAACCCCTGTCTGCCCCCCTATCCCTAGCATGCCTCCCCTATCGCTAGGGTGCCCCCCCATCCCTAGGGTGCCTCCCCAACCCCCTGGGGTGCCCCCCATATCCGTAGCATGCCTCCACCTATCCCTAGGATGCCTCCCCTATCCCTAGGATGCCTCCCTGACCCCCTGGGGTGCCCCCCTATCCCTAGGATGCCTCCCCGACCCCCTGGGGTGCCCCCCTATCCCTAGGTTGCCTCCCCGATCCCCTGGGGTGCCCCCCATCCCTAGCATGTCTCCCCTATCCCTAGCATGCCTCCCTGATCCCCTGGGGTGCCCCCCATCCCCTGGGGTGCCTCCCCGATCCCCTGGGGTGCCCCCCTATCCCTAGGATGCCTCCCCGACCCCCTGGGGTGCCCCCCCATCCCTAGCATGCCCCCCTTATCCCTAGGATGCCTCCCCGACCCCCTGGGGTGCCCCCCTCCTATCCCTAGGTTGCCTCCCCGATCCCCTGGGGTGCCCCCCCATCCCTAGCATGTCTCCCCTATCCCTAGCATGCCTCCCCGATCCCCTGGGGTGCCCCCCCTATCCCTAGCATGTCTCCCCTATCCCTAGGATGCCTCCCCAACCCCCTGGGGTGCCCCCCCTTATCCCTAGCATGCCCCCCTATCCCCTGGGGTGCCCCCCTATCCCTAGCACGCCTCCCCTATCCCTAGGTTGCCTCCCTCACCCCTAGAGTGCCTCCCCGACCCCCTGGGGTGCTCCCCTGACCCTTTGGGGTGCCCCCAACCCCCTTGGGGGGTGCCCCCCCCCACCCCCCACTCACACTTGACAGCGTGCAGCACCCGGCTGTCCAGCGGCTTCCGACTGGGATCGTTGGTGGACGAGCGGATACCGGTCCCGCAGCTGTTGGCCAGGGTGTTGCTGGTGCGTGGGAGGGTAAAGAACAGCGTGAAAACAAGGTGGGGGGGGAAGTATTAACACCCCCCCCCCCAAAAAAACCTGGGGACCCAGGGGAGGAGCTGGGTGCCCCCTGGGGACTCACCGGTCGAAGAAGGAGGCGAGGAGCCGGCGCAGCAGCACCTTGTGCCGCGTCCCCGCGCTGACGTGGCAGTTCATCAGCTGCGCGCGGGTGATGTAGACGTTGGTACCTTGAGGGGGGGACACACAGAATTGGGGGGGACACACACAATTAGGGGGGACACACACACAATTAGGGGGGGACACACACACAATTAGGGGGGGACACACACACAATTAGGGGGGACACACACACAATTAGGGGGGGACACACACACAATTAGGGGGGGACACACACACAATTAGGGGGGGACACACACACAATTAGGGGGGACACACACACAATTAGGGGGGGACACACACACAATTAGGGGGGGACACACACACAATTAGGGGGGACACACACACAATTAGGGGGGACACACACACAATTAGGGGGGACACACACACAATTAGGGGGGGGACACACACACAATTAGGGGGGACACACACACAATTAGGGGGGACACACACACAATTAGGGGGGACACACACACAATTAGGGGGGGACACACACACAATTAGGGGGGGGACACACACACAATTAGGGGGGACACACACACAATTAGGGGGGACACACACACAATTAGGGGGGACACACACACAATTAGGGGGGGGACACACACACAATTAGGGGGGACACACACACAATTAGGGGGGACACACACACAATTAGGGGGGACACACACACAATTAGGGGGGACACACACACAATTAGGGGGGACACACACATTAGGGGGGGACACACACAATTGGGGGGGGACACACAATTAGGGGGGACACACACAATTAGGGGGGGACACACACAATTAGGGGGGACACACACAATTAGGGGGGGACACACACAATTAGGGGGGGACACACACAATTAGGGGGGGACACACACAATTAGGGGGGACACACACAATTAGGGGGGACACACACAATTAGGGGGGGGACACACACAATTAGGGGGGACACACACAATTAGGGGGGGACACACACAATTAGGGGGGACACACACAATTGGGGGGGGACACACACAATTAGGGGGGGACACACACAATTAGGGGGGACACACACAATTAGGGGGGGGACACACACAATTAGGGGGGACACACAATTGGGGGGGCACACACACACACACACACACCACACAATGAGGACACAAGTAATTCGCCAGCCACTCGGTTTTGGGGGGGGGGGCAGATGTTGGGGGGGGACACACACAACAGACACATATTGGGGGGACGAGGACGGACACACATATTGGGGGGACACTCACATATTGGGGGGGACGGGCACACATTGGGGGGGACGGGGAATGGGACACACATTGGGGGGGGGACAGGGGACACACTGGGGGGAGGGGGACGGGGGACGGGCACACATTGGGGGGAGGGATGGGGATGGGGCACACATTGGGCGGGGGATACACTTTGGGGACCGGGACACACATTGGGGGGGGACGGGGACTGGGACACACATTGGGGGGCGGGGATGGGGACTGGGACACACATTGGGGGGGGGGTAATGGGGACGGGGACACACACTGGGGGGGGGGGACACGGGGACCGGGACACACATTGGGGGGGGGGACACGGGACTGGGACACACACTGGGGGGGGGGACGGGACGGGACACACATGGGGGGGGGGGGACAGGGAACGGGACACACATGGGGGAGATGGGGAACGGGTGGGGTGGGGGGCACAGTAGGGACACACCCCTCCCCCTTCTACTTTTGCAGGGCTGAGACCGGAGCAATTCATCACACAGGGGGAGAGGAGGTGGGGGACACACACCCCTCCCTCCCCCCGCCCCCCCAACTGAGGCCCAGGGAGGAGGGTTGGGGGGGGGGAACCAGGCATTGAGAGGAGTGGGGGGTACCCGCTCCACAGTCCCCCCTCCCCCATCCTGGGCTTGTGGGGTGGGGTGTGAGAGGGGGGTTTTGGGGGGTGGGTTTGGCACGGAGCAGTGAGATAGTAGAAACGTGATCAGAGCCCGGGGGGGGGGAAGCCCCCCCCCCCCCCAACCCCTAAGGGGACCCCCAGGGGGTACCTCCCTCCCCAAAACCCCTATAGGGACCCCTGAGGGGTGCCTTCCCCTCACCAAAACCCCTATGGGGACCCCCAGGGGGTAGCCCCCACACACAAAACCCCTATAGGGACCCCCGGGGGGTGCCTTTCCCCCACCAAAACCTCTATGGGGACCCCCAGGGGGTAGCCCCCCCCCCACAGAACCCCTGTAGGGACCCCCAGAGGGTGCCTGCTCCCCACCAAAACCCATCTGGGGACCCCCACGGGGTCCTCCCCCCCCCCCCCAAAACCCCTCTGGGGACCCTCAGGGGGTGCCCCCCTCCACAAAACCCCTATGGGGACCCCCAGGAGTACATCGTCATCCTCCCCTCAAACACCTATGAGGATCCCCAGGGGGTGCCCTCCCCCCCAAAACCCCTCTGGGGACCCCCACGGGGTCCTCCCCCCCCAAACCCCTCTGGGGACCCCCAGGGGTACATCGTCATCCTCCCCTCAAACACCTATGAGGACCCCCAGGGGGTGCCCTCCCCCCCAAAACCCCTCTGGGGACCCCCACGGGGTCCTCCCCCCCCAAACCCCTCTGGGGACCCCCAGGGGTACATCGTCGTCCTCCCCTCAAACACCTATGAGGACCCCCAGGGGGGTGCCTTCCCCTCACCAAACCCCCTCTGGGGACCCCCAGGGGGGGCCCCCCTCCACAAAACCCCTATGGGGACCCCCAGGAGTACATCGTCGTCCTCCCCTCAAACACCTATGAGGACCCCCAGGGGGTGCCCTCCCCCTCACCCCCCCAAACCCCTCTGGGGACCCCCAGGGGGTACCAGTGACGAGCTCCAGCTTCTCGGCGGGGTCCCCCTCATCGTAGAGCTTGGGGTGGCAGCGGTTCCCGATCTGGTTGATGAGCTCGGCCGGCAGCGAGGCCAAATCCTGCCGCACCCGCACCCGGTTCCGCGACTCCGAGGTGGCCTGATCCGGGAGCGCTTCCACCTTCTCCGCGGCTGGATGGGACCCCGGGGATAAAGGGGGGTGGGGGGTCAGGGGGTACGGACCCCCAGGACCCCAGACCCCCTTGAGCCTCCGGGGAGGGGTAACAGCCCCAGCCTGTAGCCGTGTGCCCCATATGCACGCCTAGAGGGGGTGGAGCCTCGATGGCCACACCCACAAAGGGGGTGGAGCATCATGAGCCACACCCCCAGTGGGTGGAGCACCCCCCAGCCTGTAGACATGTGCCCCACATGCACTCCTAGAGGGGCGGGGCATCGGTGGCCACGCCCACAGAAGGAGTGGAGTCTCACAAGCCACACCCCCAGTGGGTGGAGCACCCCACCAGCCTGTAGCCATGTGCCCCACATGCACTCCTAGAGGGGGCGGGGCCTTGCTGGCCACGCCCACAGAAGGGGTGGGTCACCAGAAGCCACACCCCCAGTGGGTGGAGCACCCCACCAGCCTGTAGTCATGTGTCCCCATGCACACCTAGAGGGGGCGGAGCCTCACTGGCCACACCCCCAGTGGGTGGAGCAACCCCCTACCTGTAGCCATGTGTCCCACATGTGCTCCTGGAGGGGGCGGAGCACCTCTGGCCACACCCACAAAAGGGGTGCAGCATCACAAGCCACACCCCCAACAGGTGGAGCACCCCCCAGCCTGTAGCCATGTGTCCCACATGTGCTCCTGGAGGGGGTGGAGCCTCACTGGCCACACCCCAAATGGGTGGAGCAACCTCCAGCCTGTAGCCATGTGCCCTCATGCACTCCTAGAGGGGGTGGAGCCTCAGAAGCCACACCCCCAGTGGGTGGAGCAACTCCCAGCCTGTGGCCATGTGCCCCCATGCACTCCTAGAGGGGGTGGAGCCTCACTGGACACACCCATCGAAGGGGTGGGCCAACACAAGCCACACCCCCAGTGGGGTGGAGCATCCTCTAGCCTGTAGCCATGTGCCCCCTAGAGGGGGTGTAGCCTCAATGGCCACCCCCACAAAAGGGGTGGAGCATCACAAGCCACACCCCTAATAGACAGAGTGCCTCTCTGGCCACGCCCACAAAAGGGGCGGTTTGTCACAAGCCACGCCCACACAGATGAAGAAACACAGGCTGCTTATGGGGCGGAGCTTTGCCTGGCTCCTCCCCTTATGGAAACAAGGGGAGGGTGCTGCACCCCTATTGGCTACCTACTCATGAACACGCCCCCTTATTCCCCATGCTTAGCCACGCCCCCACATGGGCGGAGCATCACATGAACACACCCCCTCCCCCACAAACCCACCCCTCCCTCTCAAACCCCTCACGGCTGGGCGTGTCCTCAGTTGGCCACGCCCCCTCCACCCATCCCCCGCAGCTGATTGGTGTCCCCCCCACCCGGGGGGTTGTGGGCGGAGCCTCACCTGCCTGCCCCACGTTCATCATGCTGTACATGGTGTACATGTTGCAGATCTGGCGGTACTGCTCATCCGAGCCTTCCTCGCCCCCGTCCTCCTCCTCATCCTCCTCGTGGAAGGAGCCGGGGCTGTCGCTGGTGTAGGCGCTGGAGGTACCCCCGGGACTGGTTTGATCGGCCGCACTGGGACCGGGAGGAGCCGCCGCCGCCGTCGTCGGCCGCCGCCGCCGCTGCCGGGGGTTGCACCGGACGCCCCGTTTCGGGGGGTGTGGAGAATTTGGCCATCTTCCTGCTGCCGTTACCGCCGGCGGCGCCATCTTTAGGCCCCCCATCCCAAAGGCGCTTCACCACGAAGGTGCACTGCACCCCGTCGGGCTCCCCTTGCTCCGTCTTCACCCGCGACACCAAGGGTAAGGCGGCGGTAGCGGTACCCCCAGCACCCGTGGGCCACCCTGAAGTTTGGGCTACGGGGCTCTGCGGCTCCGAAGAAGGCGCCTCCTCCCCGTGCAAGCCCTGCGAGTCGCAGCTGGGCGAGCTGACCTTGAGGAAGAACTCAGTCCCCTTCTCCATGATCTCCTGGATCTGCAGGAAGCCGGCCGTGTACATCAGGAGGAACTGGTCGCCCACGTTCATGCTGAGCCGCCCCGTGTAGCAGAAGCTGAGGATCTGCTGGAAGGATTGGGGTTGGACAGCGGCCGGTAGCTCCACCACCGAGCTCTTGCTGCTGTTGAAAAGGTCCCGGAAGTAGGAGCTGCTGGCGGCCAGCACGGCCCGGTGAGCCTTGAAGGCGTGGCCCTTCACCACCACCGACACGTCGCAGTACAGCCCCTGCAGCCGCTGCTCGTTCAGGCACTCCAGGATGCTGTTCCCGAAGTTGGGGATCTCCATCTGTAACGTCTGAGCCATGGCGGGAACCCAGGGGGGCCTGAGGAGGGGGTTGGGGGGGAAAGGGGAGGAGGGGGGTGGGGGATGGGATATGGGGATGGTGGATGCGGGGGATGTGGGGGGAGAGGGATGGACATGGGGGACGTGGGGAGGGGACATGGGGAGGGGAGAGGGATGGACATGGGGGAGGTGGATGGACATGGGGGAGGTGGGGAGGGGATATGGGGAGAGGGATGGACATGGGGGAGAGGGATGGACATGGGGGAGAGGGATGGACATGGGGGAGAGGATACGGGGAGGGGGAGAGGATATGGGGAGGGGGATGGATATGGGGGTGGTGGATGTGGGGGATGTAGGGGGAGAGGGATGGACATGGGGGACGTTGATATGGGGAGGGAGATGCAGGGGATGCGGGGGGAGAGGGATGGACATGGGGGAGAGGGATGGACATGGGGGACGCAGGGAGGAGGATGTGGGGGGAGGTGGGGAGGGACATGGGGGAGGTGGGGAGGGACATGGGGGAGGTGGGGAGGGGGATGGACATGGGGGAGAGGGATGGACATGGGGGAGAGGGATGGACATGGGGGATGTGGGGAGGGGATATGGGGAGGGGGATGTGGGGGGAGAGGGATGGATATGGAGGAGGTGGGGGCGGATACGGGGAGAGGGATGGACATGGGGGAGAGGGATGGACATGGGGGAGGTGGGGAGGGGATATGGGGAGGGGGAGAGGGATGGATATGGGGGACATGGATGCAGGGGATGTAGGGGGAGAGGGATGGATATGGGGGTGGATATGGGGAGGGGGAGAGGGATGGATATGGGGGATATGGGGGGTTGGGGGAGGGATATGGGGGGGGAGGGGCCAAAACAAAGACATAAGGAGTGAGGTTGATGTGTGGGAACAGGGTGCAGAGGGGGGACACGGGGTGGGGGGAGGGGGGCAGGCATGAGGGGTGCGTGGGGATGTGGGGGTACACCCAGGTATGGGGGGGGGGGATGGACACAGACCAGGTACAGCAGTTAGACACAGCCTTGGGGATTGGGGAGGGGGGGGGGGCCGGGGGGCATGGGGGGGTCCAGTGCCCCCCCCCCTCAGTGCAGGGGAACCCCAGATTCTCCCCCCACCCCCCCAAGGTGGGGGCTGCAAAAAACTGGGGCAGAGGGAACCCCCCTAAATGGTTTGAGGTGTGCCCCAAGAGTTGGGGGTACCCCAAGAGTTGGGGGTGTCTAAGGGGGGGCCTGAGCCCTCCAAAACTGGGGTCCCCTACATGAAATGGGGGGGGGGGAAGCTGCTGTGTGGACTCTCAAGGGTAGGGGGGAAGGGGGGACACCCATGGGGGGGTGGCCTGGCACATGGAAGCAACCCACACCCTCCCCCCTCAGCCCAGGGAGGATAAGGGGGGTCCCATGCTGGGGATGGGAGAGGGGGAGGGTAGAGAGGGAACCCCCCACTTTGGGAAGGGGGTGGAGGGGGGGGTCTCAAAGCCTGAAGGACAGAGGGGACCCCCAGATGCTTGGGGGGAGGGGGGATTGGAAAGGGGGGAAGATACCGCGGGGGTGGGGGGGACACACGGGATACGCCAGTTTCGGGGGGGGGGGGCACCGGTAAATACCCCGGCCCGAGGGGGAGGGAAATGGGGGAGCATCAGGGGGACCCCAAAAACCAGCAAGGGGGGGAGGGGGAGATGGGGGGGAGGGGGAGATGGGGGGGAGGGGGAGATGGGGGGGAGGGGAGATGGGGGGGAGGGGAGATGGGGGGGGGAGGGTCGGAAGAAGGCTCCCCCCTCCCCTCCCCAGGTCCTACGGGGGATCGCTCTCCCTGGGGACCGGGGGGGGGGGGGTCAGGCGGGAGCTGCGAGGCCGGGAAGGCGCCTCAGCCCCGGGGAACGGGGAGGGGGAGGGGAACCGGGCCGACCGGGCGGCCCGAGGCCTGGCGGGGCACGGGGACAGGCCGGACGGGGCGGCCGTCGAGGCAAGGACGGGGAGAGGAGAGAAGAGGGAAGGGAGAAGAGGGGTCAAACCGCCTTACCGGAGGCCGGTGTGGGGCTACGCTGCGGCTCCGGCCGCTCCCGGTGCCGCTGCCGGTGCCCGTCCCCGTCCCCGCCGCGCTCAGCGGCCATTCATTGTGCGGCAGGCCCGAGCAGCCGAGCGCCGAACCGGCCCGGCTCGCCTGCCGCGCATGCGCGTTGGCCAGCCTCAGGCCAGGCCAGCCGAGCACCGAGCGGCCCTTCTCCTTCCTTCCTTCCTTCCTTCCGCCCACACCACCCCCCCCATCTCCCTCTCCCTCTCTCTCTCTCTCTCTCTCCCCCAAACCCCGTCCCCGCGCTTGGGGCGCTCGGGAAGGCCGCCAACCCCGAGCCAGCTCCTTCTCCGCGTCTCCCCGGCTGGATCCAAGAGGATTCAGGTGGGGATTGATTCCCCGCGATCGCTTATTCCATCCATCCCCCCCCCCCCCCTTTCCTTCCCCTTCCCCGGGGTTTGACGGAGCCTTTTTGACCCTCGCGGGGCGCCGGAAGAAGGGGGGGGGGGGGGTGGGGGTGGGATCACGTGATTCCCAACATGGCGGCGCCCATGCGCGGGGCGGGGCGGGCGGGTGGGTGAGCGGCGGCGGCGGCGGCGGCGGGAGGGAGGGGGAGGGGAGGGAAAGGGGAGGGGGAGGGGAGGGGCTGAGGGTTGCCCGGGCTTGGCCGGTGCCACGTGTGTCGCTCCCGGGGTCGGTTTGTCCATCCCCTCCCCCTCCCCTCCCCCTCCCCCTCCCCTCCCCCTCCCCCTCCCCCTCTCCCCTCCCCTCCCCCCTTCCCCATCCCCCCTCCCCCTCCCAGTTTTTGGGGCTCGGCCTTTCTCGGGGGGGGGGGGAGTGAGGGGGTGGGGGAGGGGGAAACGGCGGCCTTCCCGCTCTCCCGGGCCTCTCCTCTTACCTCCCCTCCCCCCCGCCCCGTTACCTCCCCTCCCCCCTTCCCCTTTCCCCTCCCCCCCCCCGGGTACCGCGTTAAACAACCCTCCCCCCACACCCCCCTCCCCTCTTCCCCCCAGTATCCGCCATCAGAGCCTTCCACAGAGCCAGCCCGGGCCCCCCCCGCCTTCCCCCAGCCATGGACGGGGTTTCTCCCAACGGCTCCGGTGGTGCGACCCCCCTCCCGATTCGGGGGACCCGGGGAGCCCGGGGCCGGTGAGACGCTGATCACCGAGGGCCGAGCCACCATCCTCTTCCCCAGCTCCAACGAGGTCTTCTACAACCCCGTGCAGGGCTTCAACCGCGACCTGACGTGAGCTGGGGGGGAGGGGGGACGACATGGGGTTCTCCCAGGAGGGGTGGGGTGGGGGGGGCAAAGGATTGTACCAGGGGGACTCTGGGGGGGTCCTGAGGGGCTCTGGAGGGGTCCTGGGGGGCTTTGGAGGGGTCCTGAGGGGCTCTGGAGGTTCCTGAGGGGCTCGGGGGGCTCTGGAGGGGTCCTGGAGGGGCTCTGGAGGGGGTTCTGGGGGGCTCTGAGGGGTCCTGAGGGGCTCTGGAGGTTCCTGAGGGGCTCTGGGGGTCTCTGTAGGGATCTTGGGGGGCTCTGGAGGATCCTGGGGGGTCCTGAGGGGCTCTGGAGGATCCTGGGGGGCTCTGGGGGGGTTTTGGGGGGTCCTGGGGGACTCTGGGGGGGTCCTGAGGGGCTCTGTAGGGGTCTTGGGGGGCTCTGGAGGATCCTGGGGGGCTCTGGGGGAGGGTCTGGGGGGTCCTGGGGGGCTCTGAGGGGCTCTGGGGGTTCCTGAGGGGCTCTGGAGGATCCTGGGGGGCTCTGGGGGGTGTTGGAGGGGTCCTGGGGGGCTCTTGGGGGTTCTGGAGGATCCGGGGAGGTCTGGGGGAGGGTCAGGGGTATCTTTGTCCCCCCCAGGGGGGTCCCTGACCCCATGTCCCCCCCCAGCTGTGCCGTCCTGACCGAGTTCGCTCGGCTCCAGCTGCAGCCAAAGGGGATCCGGGGTAGGTCCCAAATTGGGGGGGTGTCTCCATCCCCTGGGGTCCCCCTTGGCCCCATCCTCAGGGGTCCCCATCCCCTGGGGTCCCCCTTGGCCCCATCCTCAGGGGTCCCCATCCCCTGGGCTCTGTCATCACCCCTCCCCCCTCATCTCTCCTCCCCTCCCCCCTCCCCCTTCTCCAGTGGTTCTCCCTGGGGAGGAGGAGAAGGACCCCCCCCCAGCCCCCCCACCTGGGGAAGGGGACCCCCCAGCAACACCTGAGGCAACGAGGACAGCGAGGCCGGGGGAGGGGTGTGAGGTGCTTTTTGGGGTGGGGGGGAGGGGAAAGGGGAAAGGAAGGGGGAGGGGGGAAGGGGAAGGGAAGGGGAGGGGGGGAAAGGGGAAGGGAAGAGAGGGGAAGGGGGTGAGGTGGTTTTGGGGGGGGAAGGGGAAGGGAAGAGAGGGGAAGGGAAGGGGGTGAGGTGCTTTTTGGGGGGAGGGGAAGGGAAGGGAAGGGAAGGGAAGGGAGGGGAAGGGAAGGGAAGGGAAGGGGAGGGAAGGGGAGGGAAGGGAAGGGAAGGGAGGGGAAGGGAAGGGAAGGGAAGGGAGGGGAAGGGAAGGGAAGGGAAGGGGAGGGAAGGGAAGGGAAGGGGAGGGAAGGGGAGGGAAGGGGAGGGAAGGGAAGGGGAGGGGAGGGGAGGGGAGGGGAGGGAAGGGGAGGGAGGGGAAGGGGAGGGAAGGGAAGGGAAGGGAAGGGGAGGGAAGGGGAGGGAAGGGAAGGGAAGGGGAGGGAAGGGGAGGGAAGGGAAGGGGAGGGAAGGGGAGGGAAGGGAAGGGGAGGGAAGGGGAGGGAAGGGAAGGGAAGGGGAAGGGAAGGGAAGGGAAGGGGAGGGAAGGGGAGGGAAGGGAAGGGAGGGGAAGGGAAGGGAAGGGAAGGGGAGGGAAGGGGAGGGAGGGGAAGGGGAGGGAAGGGAAGGGAAGGGAAGGGGAAGGGAAGGGAAGGGAAGGGGAGGGAAGGGAAGGGAAGGGGAGGGAAGGGGAGGGAAGGGAAGGGGAGGGAAGGGAAGGGAAGGGGAGGGAAGGGGAGGGAAGGGAAGGGGAGGGAAGGGGAGGGAAGGGAAGGGGAGGGAAGGGGAGGGAAGGGAAGGGAAGGGGAAGGGAAGGGAAGGGAAGGGGAGGGAAGGGAAGGGAGGGGAAGGGAAGGGAAGGGAAGGGGAGGGAAGGGGAGGGAGGGGAAGGGGAGGGAAGGGAAGGGAAGGGAAGGGGAAGGGAAGGGAAGGGAAGGGGAGGGAAGGGAAGGGAAGGGGAGGGAAGGGGAGGGAAGGGAAGGGAAGGGAAGGGAAGGGGAAGGGAAGGGAAGGGAAGGGGAGGGGAGGGAAGGGGAGGGAAGGGGAGGGAAGGGAAGGGGAGGGAAGGGGAGGGAAGGGGAGGGAGGGGAGGGGAGGGGAGGGGAGGGAAGGGGAGGGAGGGGAAGGGGAGGGAAGGGAAGGGAAGGGAAGGGGAGGGAAGGGGAGGGAAGGGAAGGGGAGGGAAGGGGAGGGAAGGGAAGGGAAGGGGAGGGGAGGGAAGGGGAGGGAAGGGGAGGGAAGGGAAGGGGAGGGAAGGGGAGGGAAGGGGAGGGAAGGGGAGGGGAGGGGAGGGGAGGGGAGGGAAGGGGAGGGGAGGGGAAGGGAGGGGAGGGGAGGGGAGGGAAGGGAAGGGAAGGGAAGGGGAAGGGAAGGGAAGGGAAGGGGAGGGGAGGGGAGGGGAGGGAAGGGGAGGGAAGGGAAGGGAGGGGAGGGCAGGGGAGGGCAGGCTCGTCTCGCCTGACGCCGTGCCGTGCCAGGGCGGGCTGCGGGCGCTGGAGGCGCTGTCGGCCTCGGGGCTCCGCTCCATCCGCTGGGCCCGGGAGGTCCCCGGGCTCGGGGCCGTCGTGGCCAACGACCGCTCGGCGCGCGCCGGGCAGCTCATGCGCCGCAACGTCACGCGCAACGGGGTGGGGGCGCTGGTCACCCCCCGCGTGGCCGACGCCAGGTATCCCCCCCACATCCCCCCATCCCCCATCCCCCCCATATCCCCATCATCCCCATCCCCCCACCCTCCCCATCCCCCCCATATCCCCATCACCTCCACATCCCCCCCATCCCCCACCCTCCCCTCCCCCATCCCCCCATCCCCCATCCTCCCCTCCCCACATCCCCCCATCCCCTCATCCTCCCCTCCCCCCATCCCCCCATCCCCCACCCTCCCCTCCCCCCATCCCCCCATCCCCCACCCTCCCCTCCCCCATCCCCCCATCCCCCATCCTCCCCTCCCCCCATCCCCCCATCCCCCACCCTCCCCTCCCCCATCCCCCCCATCCCCCCATCCCCCATCCTCCCCTCCCCCCATCCCCCCATCCCCCACCCTCCCCTCCCCCCATCCCCCCCATCCCCCCCATCCCCCATCCTCCCCTCCCCACATCCCCACATCCCCTCATCCTCCCCTCCCCCCATCCTCCCCTCCCCCAAATCCCCCATATCCCCATCTCCCCCATCCTCCCCTCCCCCCATCCCCCACCCCCACATCCCCCTCCCCCACTCCCCCATATCCCCATCCCCCACCCCCCACATCCCATATCCCCCCACCCCCATCCTCCCCTCCCCCACATCCCCCCTCCCCCACATCCCCCACATCCCTCCCATCCCCATCATCCCCCATCCCCCCATATCCCCATCCTCCCCCTCCCCCCACATCCCCCATATCCCCATCCCCCACCCCCCCAAATCCCCCACATCCCCCCACCCTCCCATCCTCCCCATCCCCCATCCTCCCCTCCATCCCCCCATCCCCCCATCCCCCACCCTCCTCATCCCCCACATCCCCCCATCCCCCATCCTCCCCTCCATCCCCCCCATCCCCCCATCCCCCACCCTCCTCATCCCCCATCCCCCCATCCTCCTCATCCCCCCATCCCCCCCCCATCCCCCACATCCTCCATCCCCCCATCCCATATCTCCCATCCCCCAACCCCCCATCCCCCCTCTGTGCCTCCAACTGGCTCCTAAGGGGAGGGGGTGGTCAGGGGGCAAATTTGGGGGGGGGGGAGCCCGTCGCTCTGGGCCCCCACCTGGTTCCTAAGGTGGGTGCGGGGGGGTGTCAGGGGGCAAATTTGGGGAGGGGTCCCCATCGCTCTGCACCCCCACCTGGTTCCTAAGGGGGAAGGGGGTCAGGGGGCAAATTTGGGGGGGGTCCCCATTGCTCTGCACCCCCAGCTGGTTCCTAAGGGGGGGGGAAGGTGGGTGTGTGGGGTCAGGAGGCAAATCTGGGGGGGGGGTCCCCGTTGCTCTGCACCCCCACCTGGTTCCTAAGGGGAAGGGGGTCAGGGGGCAAATTTGGGGGGGGTCCCCATCATTCTGCACCCCCAGCTGGTTCCTAAGGGGGGGGGAAGGTGGGTGTGTGGGGTCAGGAGGCAAATCTGGGGGGGGGGTCCCCGTTGCTCTGCACCCCCACCTGGTTCCTAAGGGGGAAGGAGGTCAGGGGGGCAAATTTGGGGGGGGGTCCCCATCATTCTGCACCCCCAGCTGGTTCCTAAGGGGGGGGGAAGGTGGGTGTGTGGGGTCAGGAGGCAAATCTGGGGGGGGGGGTCCCCGTTGCTCTGCACCCCCACCTGGTTCCTAAGGGGGAAGGAGGTCAGGGGGCAAATTTGGGGGGGGGTCCCCATCATTCTGCACCCCCAGCTGGTTCCTAAGGGGGGAAGGTGGGTGTGTGGGGTCAGGAGGCAAATTTGGGGGGGGGGTCCCCATTGCTCTGCGCCCCCAGCTGGTTCCTAAGGGGGAAGGGGGTCAGGGGGGCAAATTTGGGGGGGGGGTCCCCATCATTCTGCACCCCCAGCTGGTTCCTAAGGGGGGGGGAAGGTGGGTGTGTGGGGTCAGGAGGCAAATTTGGGGGGGGGTCCCCATTGCTCTGCGCCCCCAGCTGGTTCCGAAGGGGGTCAGGGGGTGCAAATTTGGGGGGAGGAGGGGGTGTCCCATAGCTGTGCCCCCCCAGGATGCTGATGTACCAGAGCCAGGCAGCCAGGGAGCCCTTTGACGTGATCGACCTGGATCCCTACGGCAGCCCCGCTCCCTTCCTGGACGCTGCCGTGCAGGCTGTGAGCGAAGGGGGTGAGCAGCCACTATGGGGGGGGCATCCCCCCCTCCCCCAGACTCCCAGGTCCGTCCTTACCCCCCCCCCTGACCTTCCCATCCCCCCTTCCCTGAGCAGGGTTGCTGTGTGTCACCTGCACGGACATGGGGGTGCTGGCTGGGAACAGCCCCGAGACCTGTTACAGCAAGTACGGGGCCAGCTCGCTCAAGGGCAGGTTCTGCCATGAGATGGTGAGTCTGGGGGGCTGGGGGGCACGGGGGGGGGGATGGGGGCACCCCCTGCGTGGCTGACGCCAGGTACCCGCCCCCCATCTCCCCCCCATCCCCCCTCCCCTCCATCGCCCACATCCCCATCCCCCCCATTCCCCATCACCCCCATTCCCCATCCCCCCCATTCCCCATCACCCCCATTCCCCATCCCCCCCATCCCACATTCCCCCATCCCTCCATCCCCCCCACCCCACATTCCCCCATCCCCCCATCCTCCCCTCCCCCCACCCCACATCCCCCACATTCCCCCATCCTCCCCTCCCCCCATCCTCCCCATATCCCCATCCCCCCATCCCCCCCACCCCACATTCCCCCATCCCCCCATCCCCCCCACCCCACATTCCCCCATCCCCCCCATCCCCCCCACCCCACATTCCCCCATCCCCCCCACCCCACATCCCCCACATCCCCCGTATCCCCATCCCCCCCCATCCTCCCCACCCCACATTCCCCCATCCCCCCATCCCCCCCACCCCACATTCCCCCATCCCCCCATCCCCCCCATCCCCCCCACCCCACATTCCCCCATCCCCCCATCCCCCCCACCCCACATTCCCCCATCCCCCCCACCCCACATTCCCCCATCCCCCCCATCCCCCCACCCCACATTCCCCCATCCTCCCCACCCCACATTCCCCCAACCCCCCATCCTCCCCTGTCCCACATCCCCCCACATTCCCCCCTTCCCCCCCCCCACATTCCCCCATATCCCCATCCCTCCACCCTCCCCTCCCCCCATCCCCCCATCCCCCACCCTCCCCTCCCCCCATCCCCCCCATCCCCCCTCCCCTCCCCCCATTCCCCACACCCCCCATCCCCCCTCCCCTCCCCCCATTCCCCACACCCCCCATCCCCCTCCTCCCCATCCCCCACACCCCCATCCCCCCTCCTCCCCTCCCCCACACCCCCCATATCCACATCCCCCACCCCACATTCCCCCATATCCCCATCCCCCCATCCTCCCCTCCCCCCTCTCCTCCCCCCATTCCCCACATCCCCCATCCCCCCTCCTCCCCAACCCCCATATCCCCATCCCCCCTACCTCCCCTCCCCCACACCCCCATCCTCCCCATCCCCCACCCCCATCCCCCCCCATCCCCCCCATTTGATGGGCTCAAATTTGGGTCCGTCCCGTCCCCCCCCCCCAAAATCTGGGGCAGAACCTCTCCCCAGTGAGGGTGAGGGAGCCCTGGGGGGTGCTGGGGGGGGTTGTGGAGTCTCCACCTCTGGAGACATCCCAACCCCATCCTGGGGGAGCCTCTTGGGACCCCCCAGCTCTCCAGGTCCCTTTCCAACCCCCCCCCAACTTATTTCTAAGTGGGGGGGGGGGGGCTGGGGGGGGGGTGGGGGATGAGGAGGATGGGGGGTGGGGATAGGGGGCGTGTGGGGGATGGGGGGTGTGGGGGAGGGGAGGAGGGGGGATGGGGGTGTGGAGGAGGGGAGGAGGGGGGATGGGGGGTGTGGGGAGGGGAGGAGGGGGTATGGGGGTGTGGGGATGGGGGTGTGGGGGAGGGGAGGAGGGGGATGGGGGTGTGGGGGAGGGGAGGAGGGGGATGGGGGAGGTGGGGGAGGGGAGGGGGGATGGGGGGTGTGGGGGAGGGGAGGAGGTGGGGAATGGGGGGTGTGAGGGTATGGGGGATGTGGGGTGGGGGGGATGGGAGGATGGGGAATGGGGTGGATGTGGATATGGGGGGATGTGTGGGATGGGGGGGTAGGGGAGGATGGGGGGTGGGGATATGAGGAGGATGGGGGGTGGGGGATGGGGGGATGGGGGGTGTGGGGGAGCGGAGGAGGGGGGAAGGGGGGATGTGGGGGGATGGGGGATGTGTGTGGGGGGGGGATGGGAGGATGGAGAATGGGGTGGATGTGGATATGGAGGGATGTGTGGGAGGGGAGGGGAGGATGGGGATACGGGGGGGGGGGGAAGGGGAGGATGGGGGCTGTGGTACCCACTACAGTAGCAGCAATACTACCATATCACCCTTTCCCCCTCCCCCCATCCCCCCCCCCCCCCCAGGCCCTCAGGATCGTGCTCCACAGCCTGGACAGCCGCGCCAACTGTTACCAGCGCTTCATCCAGCCCCTGCTCAGCGTCAGCGCCGACTTCTACGTCCGCCTCTTCGTCAGGGTCTTCACTGGGCAAGCCAAGGTCAAAGCTTCAGCCAGGTGAGACCCCCCCCCAAACCTTCCCCCCCAAATTAAGCTGGGGAGGGGTTCTTTCCAACCCCCCATCCTCCTTCTTTCCCCCCCCCCCAACTCCTTGGCAGCAAGCAGGCTCTGGTGTACCACTGCGCGGGCTGCGGTACCCATCACCTCCAGCGCCTGGGGAAAGTCACCAGTCAGGGGACTGGGTAAGACTGGGAGGGGGGTCTGGGATAGCTGGGAGGGGGGTCTGGGATAGCTGGGAGTGGGGGGTAATGTTTAGGGGGGTGGGGGGGTTGCTCACCCTTTGTTTCCCCCCTCCCACACCCCTTCTCCATCCTTCCAGCTTCAAGTATGGAGCAGCCACGGGGCCACCGGTGGGTCCCTCCTGTGAGTTCTGCCAGCAGCGGCACCAGGTGGGGGCACCCTAAATTCTTAGGGGGCACCCTAAATCCAAGGGGAGGGGGGCACCTGAAATCCTTTGGGGGCACCCTAAATCCGGGGGGCACCCTAAATCCCAGGGGGGCACCCTAAATCCCAATGGGCACCCTAAATCCAGGGGGGCACCCTAAAAATCCTTTGGGGGCACCCTAAATCCTGGGAGGGGCACCCTAAATCCAGGGGGGGCACCTGAAATCCTTTGGGGCACCCTAAATCCAGGGGGGCACCCTAAATCCCAGGGGGGCACCCTAAATCCAAGGGGGGGGCACCTGAAATCCTTTGGGGGCACCCTAAATCCGGGGGGGGCACCTGAAATCCTTTGGGGGCACCCTAAATCCGGGGGGGCATCTGAAATCCTTTGGGGCACCCTAAATCCAGAGGGGGGCACCCTAAATCCAGGGGGGCACCCTAAATCCCAGGGGGGCACCCTAAATCCAAGGGGGGGCACCTGAAATCCTTTGGGGGCACCCTAAATCCGGGGGGGCATCTGAAATCCTTTGGGGCACCCTAAATCCCGGGGGTGGCACCTGAAATCCTTTGGGGGCACCCTAAATCTGGGGGGGGGGGGGCACCTGAAATCCTTTGGGGGTACCCTAAATCCTTGCAGGGGCACCCTAAATCCCAGGGGGGCACCCTAAATCCAAGGGGGGGGGGCACCTGAAATCCTTTGGGGCACCCTAAATCCTTGCAGGGGCACCCTAAATCCCAGGGGGGCACCCTAAATCTGGGGGGGACACCCGAAATCTGGGGAGGGGGGCACCTGAAATCCTTTGGGGGTACCCTAAATCCTGGGGGGGCACCCTAAATCCTTGCAGGGGCACCCTAAATCCTTGGTGGGGCACCCTAAATCCCAGGGGGGCACCCTATCCCCCCCTCTGCCCCCCTTAAACCCACCCACCTCTTCTGTGTGTGTGTGTCATCCCCCCCCCCCCA
The DNA here is from genome assembly GCA_027925045.1 of Hypotaenidia okinawae. NCBI lineage: Eukaryota > Metazoa > Chordata > Aves > Gruiformes > Rallidae > Hypotaenidia > Hypotaenidia okinawae. The sequence goes on from BSDF01000033.1 coordinate 905,128, forward strand.
ACCCAAAAGCTGGGGGCCCCATTTGGGCCGAGCCCCTTCACGACCTGGACTTCGTGGAGCGGGTGCTGGTGGCCCTGGAGAGGAACCCCGGGCGCTTCCAGACCCAGGAGAGGATGAGGGGGATGCTCAGCGTCATCACCGAGGTACCAGGGGGGTGGGGGCACCCTGAGGGGGGTTAAACCCCTTTCACACACACACACACCCCCCTAAAATTTGGGGGGGGGGTGTTGGTGCTGACCCCCCTCCCTGGGGCCAGGAGCTGGCTGATGTCCCCCTGTACTACACCCTGGACGGGCTGAGCAGCACCATCCACTGCAACACCCCCTCGCTGCTGCAGTTCAGGTAGGGGGGGGCACCCTAAATCCACAGGGGGGCACCCTAAATCCTTGGGGGTACCTGAAATCCTGGGGGGGGCACCTGAAATCCTTTGGGGGCACCCTAAATCCTTAGGGGGGCACCTGAAATCCTTAGGGGGCACCCAAAATCCAGGGGGGGCACCCTAAATTCAGAGTGGGGGCACCTGAAATCCTGGGGGGCACCCTAAATCCACAGGGGAGCACCCTAAATCCTGGGGGGGCACCTGAAATCCAGGGGGCACCCAAAATCCTTGGGGGCACCCGAAATCCTTTGGGGGCACCCGAAATCCTGGGGGGGGCACCTGAAATCCTTAGGGGGCAACTTAAATCCTTGGGGGGCACCCTAAATCCTTGGGGGGCACCCTAAATCCTTGGGGGGGCACCTGAAATCCAGGGGGCACCTGAAATTCTTGGGGCGGGGTACCTGAAATCCTTAGGGGGCACCCTAAATCCTTGGGGGGTACCTGAAATCCTAGGGGGGCACCCTAAATCCTGAGGGGGGCACCCTAAATCCTGGGGGGGCACCTGAAATCCTTTGGGGGCACCCTAAATCCTGGGGGGGCACCTGAAATCCTTGGGGGGTACCTAAAATCCAGGGGGGCACCCAAAATCCGGGGGGGCACCCTAGATCCAGGGGGCACCCTAAATCCTTGGGGGGTACCTGAAATCCAGGGGAGGCACCCTAAATCCTTGGGGGGCACCCAAAATCCTGAGGGGGGCACCTGAAATCCAGGGGGGCACCCTATCCCCCCCATCTCTGCCCCCCCCATTCAACCCCCCACCTCTCTGCCCCCCCCGACATCCCCCCCCCATTCACCACCTCCCCCTCCCTCCCTGACATCCCCCCCACACCCCAATTCCCCCCTTCCTGTGCCCCCCCCCCCACCCCCCTCCCTCTCTGCCGCCCACCCCTCCCTCTCTCTGCACCCCTGCCCCCCTCCCCCTCTGCCCCCCGCCCCCTGCCTCCCCTCCTTCCCTCTGCCCCCCCATCCCCTCCCCCCTCCTCCCCCCATCCCCTCCCCCCTCCCCCCTCTGCCCCCCCATCCCCTCCCCCCCTCCCCCCTCCCTCTCTGCCCCCCCATCCCCTCCCCCCTCCCCCCCACTCCCTCTCTGCCCCCCCATCCCCCCTCTGCCCCCCTTCCCTCTCTATCCCCCCGTCGCCCCACTCCGTCTCTACCCCCCTCCCCTCCTCCTCCCCCCCACTCCCCTCTCTACCCCCCTCCCCCTCCCCCACTCCCTCTCTACCCCCCCCCTGCCCCCCTCCCCCTCCCCTCCACCCCCACTCCCCCTCTGCCCCCCCATCCCCTCCCCCCTTCCCTCTCTATCCCCCTCCCTCCCCCTTCCCTCTCTATCCCCCTCCCTCCCCCTCCCCTCCCCCCCATCCCCCCCTCCACCCCCCATCCCCCCTCCCCTTCCCCCCTACCCCCCCCATCCCCCCCCCCTCTCCCCCCTACCCTCCCCCTCCCCCCCTCCCCCTCCCTCCCCCTCCCCCCCATCCCCCCCTCCCCCTCCCTCCCCCTCCCCCCCATCCCCCCCCTCCGCCCCTCCCCCCCAGGTCCTCCCTCCTCCACGCCGGGTTCCGGGTCTCCCTTTCCCACGCCTGCAAAAACGCCATCAAGACGGACGCCCCTCCCCCCATCGTCTGGGACATCATGCGGTGCTGGGTGAGATGGGGGGGGGGGCTGGGGGGGCTTAGGGACCCCCCTTCACCCCTAAATAACCCCTCCCTCCCCCCTTTCCCCAGGCCAAGCTGCACCCGGTGAAGCTGGACAGACTGACGGACACCAGCCCCGCAGCCAGGATCCTCTCTGTGGAGCCCACGTAAGGGGGGGGGGGGGTGGTGTGTTGGGGGGGGTTTTGGGGGGCTTCCCCCCCCCCCCCAATCTAAGTCCTGCTCCCCCCCCCCCAGGCTCCAGGCATCCTTTGCCCTGCGGGAGGACGCCAACCCCAGCTCCAGGAGACGGGGGCTGAAGAGATTCCCTGAGAACCCCCAGGCGTTTTGGGGACCCAAAGCCAGGGCCAAGGCTGGGTGAGGAAAGGGGGGGTCCCCAAAACTAAGGGGGGGGTCCCCAAAACTAGGGGCAGGGCTGGGGGGCCACAAAGCCAGGGGCAGGGCTGGGGGGGGGGGGGCCCAAACCAGGGTTAGGGGGGCCACAAAGCCAGGGCCAAGGCTGGGTGAGGAAAGGGGGGGTCCCCAAAACTAAGGGGGGGGTCCCCAAAACTGGGGTCAAGGTTGGGGGGGGCTCCAGAACCAGGGTCAGGGCTGGGGGGGTCCCCAAAACTGGGGGCAGGGCTGGGGGGGGCCCAAAGCCAGGGTCAGGGTTGGGTGAGGAAAGGGGGGTGTTCCCCAAAACTAAGGGGGGGGTCCCCAAAACTAGGGGCAGGGCTGGGGGGGCCACAAAGCCAGGGGCAGGGCTGGGGGGGGGGGGGGCCCAAACCAGGGTTAGGGGGGCCACAAAGCCAGGGGCAGGGCTGGGTGAGGAAAGGGGGGGTCCCCAAAACTAAGGGGGGGGTCCCCAAAACTGGGGTCAAGGTTGGGGGGGGCTCCAGAACCAGGGTCAGGGCTGGGGGGGTCCCCAAAACTGGGGGCAGGGCTGGGGGGGGCCCAAAGCCAGGGTCAGGGTTGGGTGAGGAAAGGGGGGGGTTCCCCAAAACTAAGGGGGGGGTCCCCAAAACTAGGGGCAGGGCTGGGGGGGCCACAAAGCCAGGGGCAGGGCTGGGGGGGGGGGTGCCCCAAACCAGGGTTAGGGGGGCCACAAAGCCAGGGGCAGGGCTGGGTGAGGAAAGGGGGGGTCCCCAAAACTAAGGGGGGGGTCCCCAAAACTGGGGTCAAGGTTGGGGGGGGCTCCAGAACCAGGGTCAGGGCTGGGGGGGTCCCCAAAACTGGGGGCAGGGCTGGGGGGGGCCCAAAGCCAGGGTCAGGGTTGGGTGAGGAAAGGGGGGGGTTCCCCAAAACTAAGGGGGGGTCCCCAAAACTAGGGGCAGGGCTGGGGGGGCCACAAAGCCAGGGGCAGGGCTGGGGGGGGGGGGGGCCCAAACCAGGGTTAGGGGGGCCACAAAGCCAGGGGCAGGGCTGGGTGAGGAAAGGGGGGGTCCCCAAAACTAAGGGGGGGGTCCCCAAAACTGGGGTCAAGGTTGGGGGGGGCTCCAGAACCAGGGTCAGGGCTGGGGGGGTCCCCAAAACTGGGGGCAGGGCTGGGGGGGGCCCAAAGCCAGGGTCAGGGTTGGGTGAGGAAAGGGGGGGTTCCCCAAAACTAAGGGGGGGGTCCCCAAAACTAGGGGCAGGGCTGGGGGGGCCACAAAGCCAGGGGCAGGGCTGGGGGGGGGGGGGCCCAAACCAGGGTTAGGGGGGCCACAAAGCCAGGGGCAGGGCTGGGTGAGGAAAGGGGGGGTCCCCAAAACTAAGGGGGGGGTCCCCAAAACTGGGGTCAAGGTTGGGGGGGGCTCCAGAACCAGGGTCAGGGCTGGGGGGGTCCCCAAAACTGGGGGCAGGGCTGGGGGGGGCCCAAAGCCAGGGTCAGGGTTGGGTGAGGAAAGGGGGGGTTCCCCAAAACTAAGGGGGGGGTCCCCAAAACTGGGGTCAAGGTTGGGGGGGGCTCCAGAACCAGGGTCAGGGCTGGGGGGGTCCCCAAAACTGGGGGCAGGGCTGGGGGGGGCCCAAAGCCAGGGTCAGGGTTGGGTGAGGAAAGGGGGGGTTCCCCAAAACTAAGGGGGGGGTCCCCAAAACTAGGGGCAGGGCTGGGGGGGCCACAAAGCCAGGGGCAGGGCTGGGGGGGGGGGGGCCCAAACCAGGGTTAGGGGGGCCACAAAGCCAGGGGCAGGGCTGGGTGAGGAAAGGGGGGTCCCCAAAACTAAGGGGGGGGTCCCCAAAACTGGGGTCAAGGTTGGGGGGGGCTCCAGAACCAGGGTCAGGGCTGGGGGGGTCCCCAAAACTGGGGGCAGGGCTGGGGGGGGCCCAAAGCCAGGGTCAGGGTTGGGTGAGGAAAGGGGGGGGTTCCCCAAAACTAAGGGGGGGGTCCCCAAAACTAGGGGCAGGGCTGGGGGGGCCACAAAGCCAGGGGCAGGGCTGGGGGGGGGGGCCCAAACCAGGGTTAGGGGGGCCACAAAGCCAGGGGCAGGGCTGGGTGAGGAAAGGGGGGGTCCCCAAAACTAAGGGGGGGGTCCCCAAAACTGGGGTCAAGGTTGGGGGGGGCTCCAGAACCAGGGTCAGGGCTGGGGGGGTCCCCAAAACTGGGGGCAGGGCTGGGGGGGGCCCAAAGCCAGGGTCAGGGTTGGGTGAGGAAAGGGGGGGTTCCCCAAAACTAAGGGGGGGGTCCCCAAAACTGGGGTCAAGGTTGGGGGGGGCTCCAGAACCAGGGTCAGGGCTGGGGGGGTCCCCAAAACTGGGGGCAGGGCTGGGGGGGGCCCAAAGCCAGGGTCAGGGTTGGGTGAGGAAAGGGGGGGGTTCCCCAAAACTAAGGGGGGGGTCCCCAAAACTAGGGGCAGGGCTGGGGGGGCCACAAAGCCAGGGGCAGGGCTGGGGGGGGGGGGGGCCCAAACCAGGGTTAGGGGGGCCACAAAGCCAGGGGCAGGGCTGGGTGAGGAAAGGGGGGTCCCCAAAACTAAGGGGGGGGTCCCCAAAACTGGGGTCAAGGTTGGGGGGGGCTCCAGAACCAGGGTCAGGGCTGGGGGGGTCCCCAAAACTGGGGGCAGGGCTGGGGGGGGCCCAAAGCCAGGGTCAGGGTTGGGTGAGGAAAGGGGGGGGTTCCCCAAAACTAAGGGGGGGGTCCCCAAAACTGGGGTCAAGGTTGGGGGGGGCTCCAGAACCAGGGTCAGGGCTGGGGGGGTCCCCAAAACTGGGGGCAGGGCTGGGGGGGGCCCAAAGCCAGGGTCAGGGTTGGGTGAGGAAAGGGGGGTGTCCCCAAAACTAAGGGGGGGGTCCCCAAAACTAGGGGCAGGGCTGGGGGGGCCACAAAGCCAGGGGCAGGGCTGGGGGGGGGGGGCCCAAACCAGGGTTAGGGGGGCCACAAAGCCAGGGGCAGGGCTGGGTGAGGAAAGGGGGGGTCCCCAAAACTAAGGGGGGGGTCCCCAAAACTGGGGTCAAGGTTGGGGGGGGCTCCAGAACCAGGGTCAGGGCTGGGGGGGTCCCCAAAACTGGGGGCAGGGCTGGGGGGGGCCCAAAGCCAGGGTCAGGGTTGGGTGAGGAAAGGGGGGGTTCCCCAAAACTAAGGGGGGGGTCCCCAAAACTGGGGTCAAGGTTGGGGGGGGCTCCAGAACCAGGGTCAGGGCTGGGGGGGTCCCCAAAACTGGGGGCAGGGCTGGGGGGGGCCCAAAGCCAGGGTCAGGGTTGGGTGAGGAAAGGGGGGGTTCCCCAAAACTAAGGGGGGGGTCCCCAAAACTGGGGTCAAGGTTGGGGGGGGCTCCAGAACCAGGGTCAGGGCTGGGGGGGTCCCCAAAACTGGGGGCAGGGCTGGGGGGGGCCCAAAGCCAGGGTCAGGGTTGGGTGAGGAAAGGGGGGGTGTCCCCAAAACTAAGGGGGGGTCCCCAAAACTAGGGGTCAGGGCTGGGGGGCCACAAAGCCAGGGGCAGGGCTGGGGGGGGTGGCCCCAAACTGGGGCAGGGTTAGGGGGGCCACAAAGCCAGGGGCAGGGCTGGGTGAGGAAAGGGGGGGTCCCCAAAACTAAGGGGGGGGTCCCCAAAACTGGGGTCAAGGTTGGGGGGGGCTCCAGAACCAGGGTCAGGGCTGGGGGGGTCCCCAAAACTGGGGGCAGGGCTGGGGGGGGCCCAAAGCCAGGGTCAGGGTTGGGTGAGGAAAGGGGGGGGTTCCCCAAAACTAAGGGGGGGGTCCCCAAAACTGGGGTCAAGGTTGGGGGGGGCTCCAGAACCAGGGTCAGGGCTGGGGGGGTCCCCAAAACTGGGGGCAGGGCTGGGGGGGGCCCAAAGCCAGGGTCAGGGTTGGGTGAGGAAAGGGGGGGTTCCCCAAAACTAAGGGGGGGGTCCCCAAAACTAGGGGCAGGGCTGGGGGGCCACAAAGCCAGGGGCAGGGCTGGGGGGGGGGGGCCCCAAACCAGGGTTAGGGGGGCCACAAAGCCAGGGGCAGGGCTGGGTGAGGAAAGGGGGTCCCCAAAACTAGGGGGTCCCCAAAACTAGGGGTCAGGGTTGAGGGGGCTCCAGAACCAGGGTCAGGGCTGGGGGGGTCCCCAAAACTGGGGGCAGGGCTGGGGGGGGCCCAAAGCCAGGGTCAGGGTTGGGTGAGCCTGAAATCAGGGTCGGGGCTCCCGAGACTGAGGGGGGGTCCCCAAAACTGGGGTCAGGGTTGGGGGGGCTCCAGAAGCCAGGGTCAGGGTGGGTGAGGAGGTGGGTGGCCCCAAAACTGGGGGCAGGGCTGGGGGGGCCCCAAAGCCAGGGCCAGGGCTGGGTGAGGAGGGGGGACCCCAAAACTGGGGTCAGGGCTGGGGGGGCCCAAAACCACAGTCAGAGGTTGGGGGGCTCCAAACCAGGGTCAGGGCTGGGTGAGGATGGGGGGAGCCCCCAAAACTGGAGGCAGGGCTGGGGGGGGGGGCAGAACCAGAGGCAGGGCTGGGTGAGGATGGGGGGGCCCCAAAACCAGGGTCAGGGCTGGGGGGGGGCCCAAAGCAGCGGCCCCCCTCAAACCCTTCTCAAAGAGCACCCCCCCAGGGATGGGCTCTCCTCTCCTTTTGGGGGGGGGGGGCCATCTCTCTGCCCCTCCTCCCCCTCCCCAAATCCTTACCCTCCCCCCCCCCAAATCAGGGGGGCACCTCCCCCTCCCTGCGCCCGCAGAACAAACGGACAGGACAGACGGACAGCCCCAGAGCCTGCAAGCGCTTCAAGGAGGTGAGATGGGGCGGGGGGGGGATATTTTGGGGGGGGGCACCCTAAAAATAAGGATGGGGGGTGTCCTGAGGCAGGGTACAGCCCCCTCACACACCCCCCCCCCCTTTCCTTCTCTCTCCCCCCCCCCAGGGAACCTGCTCCTTGGGCTCCCAGTGCTGCTACTCACACGAGGGGGGTCCCCAAGTGACCCCCCTCCGCCCCCCTGCTGCCTCTGACCCCCATTAAACGGTGCCTGAGAAAAGTCGGGGGGGGGTTTAATGTGTTTAACAATATTAAAAAGGGGGGGGGGGGTAAAAGGGACTGGGGGGGGGAATGGGGAGGGGAGAGGGGCTGGGGGGGATAGAGGGTGGTTGGGGGGGATACGGACTGGGGGGCGGGGGGTAAGGACTTGGGGGGGGGGGGATAAGGACGGGGAGCGGGATAGGGACTTGGGGGGGGGAGATAGGGACTTGGGGGGGGGGGGATAAGGACTGGGGTGGGGGGGATAAGGACTGGGGGGGATATGAGGGGGGGGATATGGACTTGGGGGGGAGGATATGGACGGGGGGGGGAAGGGACTGGGGGGGGGGATATGGACTGGGGGGGTAAGGACTTGGGGGGGATATGGACAGGGAGCGGGATAGGGACTGGGGGGGGGTAGGGACTTGGGGGGGGGGATAGGGACTTGGGGGGGTAGGATATGGACTGGGGGGGAGGATATGGACTGGGGGGGGAGGATATGGACTGGGGGGGGGACAAGGACTGGGGGGGGGGGATAAGGACTTGGGGGGGGATAAGGACTTGTGGGGGGAGGATAGGGACTGGGGGGGATAGGGACTTGGGGGGGAGGATATGGACTGGGGGGGTTAGGGGCTGGGGGGGCACAGCCTCAGCCCCCCCATACTGCACTCGCACCAGGAAGGTCCTGATCTCCATGGGTCGCAGCGTCACCCGCTGGGGGTCCAGTTTGGGAACTGGGCGACGCTGGGTGGGACCTGGGAGGAGAAGGGAGGGGTGTGGGGGGGTAGTGTGTGTCCCCCCCCACCCCAAAACCTTCCCCGACCCCCCCCCCCAAAAATCACCTGTATCCGGGGTCCAGAGCAGGCGCGACACCTCGGTGAGGGGCAGGTCCCCCCCCAGGCTCATCTCCTGCACCCCCAGGAGGGGGAACCCCGAGAACAGGCTCTGGGGAGGGAATTCGGGGGGGGGGGGGGGGGTGTGTGTGTGTGTGATGGGGGGGGTGCGTGTGTCCCCCCCCGTGTTGGGGAAGGGGGATCCCCCCCCAGTGTCTCACCGTGAGGTCGATGGTGACGGGCTGGGAGCCGTTGGCGCTCTCGCCCAGTTCAAACTGGTGCTCGAGGCGCAGCAGGAGGGTGGCACTGGTGTTACTGGGGGCGTGGTGGGTGGCACTGGTGTCACTGGTGTCATCACTGGTGTCACTGGTGTCCTCCTCGGCCTCCCAGGGCGTCAGCGTCAGGAGGTGCAGGTTGGGGGGCAGCTCCCCCGCAACCCTGAGAACTGGGGGGGGCAGGAGGAGGTCAGGAGTGGGGGGAGGGGACGGACGGACGGACAGAGGGAGAGAGGGACGGAGGGATGGATGGACAGAGGGATGGATGGACGGACGTACAGACAGATGGATAGAGGGATGGACAGACGGACAGAGGGACAGAGGGAGAGGCAGATGGATGGACAAATGGACAGATGGACGGAGAGATGGATGGACCAACAGATGGACAGACAGACGGACAGAGGGATGGACAGATGGAGAGATGAATGGATGGACGGACAGATGGATGGAGAGAGAGATAGATGGATAGACAGATGGACAGAGAGAGAGACGGACAGACGGATAGATGGATGGACGGGGAGACAGACAGATGGAGGGAGAGACAGACGGACAGAGAGATGGATGGAGAGACAGAGGGAGAGACGGACGGACCAACAGATGGACAGACAGACAGAGGGAGAGATGGACAGATGGATAGATGAATGGATGGATGGACAGATGGACAGAGGGAGAGACGGACGGAGAGAGACGGACAGACGGACAGAGGGAGAGATGGGGAGACAGACAGATGGACAGATGGATGGACAGACGGACGAGAGAGACGGACGGAGGGAGAGACAGACAGAGGGAGAGACGGATGGACAAACGGACAGATAGATGGACGGACAGATGGACAGTCGGACAGAGGGAGAGACAGATGGACGGAGGGAGAAACAGGCAGACGGACAGACAGACGGACAGACGGATGGAGGGAGAGACGGATGGACGGACAGAGAGAGGGAGAGACGGATGGACAGAGAGATGGATGGACAGACGGATGGACAGATGGAGAGATGGATAGACAGACGGACGGAGAGACGGACGGAGAGACAGACAGGTGGATAGATGGATGGACAGACGGACTGAGGGAGAGACGGATGGATGGAGGGAGAAACAGGCGGACAGACAGACAGACGGACGGATGGACGGAGGGAGAGACGGACGGACAGAGAGACGGCGAGACAGACGGACAGAGAGATGGATGGAGAGATGGACAGACAGACGGACAGACAGATGGACGGAGGGAGAGACGGATGGACAGAGAGACAGACAGAGAGACGGAGGGACGGCGAGACGGACGGACAGACAGATGGAGGGACAGAGAGATGGATGGAGAGATGGACGGACAGACAGATGGAGAGATGGAGAGACAGACAGATGGAGAGATGGACGGACAGACGGACACCCCGGGGGGTCCCTCACCTCTGTCAGGCCGCGGGGGCGCCCCGCCGCGCCCCCCGGGCGCCAGCAGCGGGTAGGGGCTGAGCACCAGCTCCTGGGCCAGGGGCCGGTGCCGCTCGGCCGCCGCCTCCGGCCGCTCCAGCAGCACCAGGTGGCGGCCCCGGATCACCAGTCCCCGCCCGTCGCCTCCCAGTTCCACCAGTGGCTCCCCCACCCCCCGGTTGTCGTCGTACAGGAGCCGGCGATGGATCTGGGGAGGGGGAAGGGGGATGACTGGGAATGCCATCCCAGTATCCATCGTGGGCTTGACTGGGGGGGGGGGGTGGGGGTGAGGGGTGAAGTGGGGAGGAAGGTGGGATACTGGGATAACTGGGAATGCCATCCCAGTATCCATCATGGGCTTGATTGGGAGGGGGGCGGTGAGGGGTGAAGTGGGGAGGAAGGTGGGATACTGGGATAACTGGGAATGCCATCCCAGTATCGCTCATAACCTCATTGGGAAGTGGGGAGGAAGGTGGGATACTGGGATAACTGGGAATGCCATCCCAGTATCGCTCATAACCTCATTGGGAAGTGGGGAGGAAGGTGGGATACTGGGATAACTGGGAATGCCATCCCAGTATAATGGGAATTCCATTCCACTCATAACCTCATTGGGAAGTGGGGAGGAAGGTGGGATACTGGGATAACTGGGAATTCCGTGTCCCCCCACCATGAGCTCCAAGGACCCGTCCAGGATGCTGCTGCCGCCCTGGGAACGATCCGTCAGCACCGTCAGCTGGGCCTGCTGGTCCTGGGGGCCACACGTGTGATGAGCTGTGCCCAGCCCTCAGCCCCCCATCCCATCCCAATCCCATCCCCCTCAGCTGGGACTTCTTGTCCTGGGGGCCACACGTGTGATGAGCTGTGCCCAGGCCTCAGCCCCATCCCATCCCCAATCCCATCCCCCTCAGCTGGACCTTGTCCTATAGGCCACACGTGTGATGAGCTGTGCCCAGCCCTCAGCCCCCCATCCCATCCCAATCCCCATCCCCCTCAGCTGGGACTTCTTGTCCTGGGGGCCACACATGTGATGAGCTGTGCCCCGGCCTCAGCCCCCCATCCCATCCCCCTCAGCTGGACCTTGTCCTATAGGCCACACGTGTGATGAGCTGTGCCCAGCCCTCAGCCCCCCATCCCATCCCAATCCCCATCCCCCTCAGCTGGGACTTCTTGTCCTGGGGGCCACACATGTGATGAGCTGTGCCCCGGCCTCAGCCCCCCATCCCATCCCCCTCAGCTGGACCTTGTCCTATAGGCCACACGTGTGATGAGCTGTGCCCAGCCCTCAGCCCCCCATCCCATCCCAATCCCCATCCCCCTCAGCTGGGACTTCTTTTCCTGGGGGCCACACGTGTGATGAGCTGTGCCCAGCCCTCAGCCCCCCATCCCATCCCAATCCCATCCCCCTCAGCTGGGACTTCTTTTCCTGGGGGCCACACGTGTGATGAGCTGTGCCCAGCCCTCAGCCCCATCCCATCCCAATCCCATCCCCCTCAGCTGGACCTTCTTGCCCTATGTGCCACACGCGTGACGAGCTGTGCCCAGCCCTCAGCCCTCCCTCCCAACCCCCCAGCCCTCAGCCCCCCACCCCCCCAGCAGAGACCTTGATGAAGATGCGGGTGTTCACAGGGTAGTAGTTCCCTGCCACCGGCTCGGTCTGGTTCAGGTCCCAGGTGGGCCGGTAGTTACGCCTGTTGGGGGGAAGGGGGGGGTTAGAACCCCATTAATGGGAGGGGGAGAATTTGGGGAGGGGTCTCTTTGAGGGGGAGGGGGGGAAGGACAAACCTGCGTTCCAAGATCTGGCGCCCGTTGGAGTCGGTGTAGAAGCGTCCGTCTGTCCTCAGCGGGGTGTCGAAGCGGGTGATGATCTCCTTCCCCCAGCCATCCCTGTTGGGGGGGGGGTGTTTTTTGGGGGGGGGGGGCTTAAGGGGGGTTTGGTTTGGGGTTTTTTTTTGGGGGGGGGAGTTGGGAGGGGTTTGGGGAGGGGGGAGTTGGGGGGCTGCTTTGGGGGGAGTTGGGGTTGGGGGGGAGTTGGGGGGCTGCTTTGGGGGGGTTGTGGTTGTGGTGTTTTGGGGGGGTTAAGGATTGGTTTTGGGGGGTTGGGGTGGGGTATTTTGGGGGGGTGGGGGGTTGGGGTGAGGTTTTTTGGGGGGTTGGGATGGGGTATTTTGGGGGGGTTATTTAGGGGGGTTGGAGTGGGGTTTTTGGGGGAGGTGGGGTATTTTGGGGGGGTTGGGATGAGGCTTTTTTGGGGGGGTTGGGTATTTTGGGAGGGTTGGGGTATTTTGGGGTGGGGGTTTTGGGGTGAGGTTTTTTGGGGGGGTTGGGATGGGGTATTTTGGGGGGGTTGGGATGAGGCTTTTTTTTGGGGGGGTTGGGTATTTTGGGGGGGCTGGGGTGGGGTATTTTGGGGGGGTTGGGGTATTTTGGGGTGGGGGGTTTGGGAGGGGTTGGGATGGGGCTTTTTTTGGGGGGGGTTGGGGGTTGGGGTGGGGTTTTTTGGGGGGTAGGGATGAGGCTTTTTTGGGGGGGTTGGGATGAGGCTTTTTTTGGGGGGTTGGGGATTGGTTTTGGGGGGTTGGGGTGGGGTTTTTGGGGGGTGGGGATGAGGCTTTTTTGGGGGGGTTGAGGTGGGGTTTTTTAGGTGGGTTGGGGTATTTTGGGAGGGGTGGAATGAGGCTTTTTTTTGGGGGGGTTGGGGTATTTTGGGGGGGTGGGGTATTTTGGGGGGGTTGGGGTATTTTGGGGTGAGGTTTTTTGGGGGGGTTGGGGTGGAGTATTTTGGGGTGAGGTTTTTTGGGGGGGCTGGGGTGGGGTATTTTAGGGGGGTTGGGTATTTTGGGGTGGGGTATTTTGGGGGGGTTGGGGTGAGGTTTTTTTGGGGTGGTTGGGGTATTTTGGGGGAGGTTGGGATGAGGCTTTTTTTTGGGGGGGTTGGGGTGAGGAGTTGAGTTTTTTGGGGGGGAGGGGTGTGTAGCTTCTTTCCCCCCTCCCCAAGCCCCCCTCCCCAAAACTCACCCCACAGGGATGGGTCCCACCGTCCACTCCAGCTCCAGGTAGGGCTGCCCCGCGTGCAGCCGAACCACCTGGGAGCACCAGGAGGAGAAGTTCTGGTGCAGCTCCTGCACCAGGGCGTTCTGGGGGGGGGGAAGGAGCTGAGCACCCCCAGGAACCCACCCTGGGGACCCCCCCACCCTAGGGACCCACCCCCAGCTAACCCTTCAGCAGGGTCACAGGAGCTGAGCACCCCCAGGAACCCCAGGGAGAACCAGGAGGAGAAGTTCTGGTGCAGCTCCTGCACCAGGGCGTTCTGGGGGGGGGGAAGGAGCTGAGCACCCCCAGGAACCCACCCTGGGGACCCCCCCAACCCTAGGGACCCTTCCTCCACCCTGGGGACCCCCCCTAACCCTTCAGCAGGGTCACAGGAGCTGAGCACCCCCAGGAACCCCAGGGAGAACCAGGAGGAGAAGTTCTGGTGCAGCTCCTGCACCAGGGCGTTCTGGGGGGGGGGAAGGAGCTGAGCACCCCCAGGAACCCACCCTGGGGACCCCCCCAACCCTAGGGACCCTTCCTCCACCCTGGGGACCCCCCTAACCCTTCAGCAGGGTCACAGGAGCTGAGCACCCCCAGGAACCCCAGGGAGAACCAGGAGGAGAAGTTCTGGTGCAGCTCCTGCACCAGGGCGTTCTGGGGGGGGGGAAGGAGCTGAGCACCCCCAGGAACCCACCCTGGGGACCCCCCCAACCCTAGGGACCCTTCCTCCACCCTGGGGACCCCCCTAACCCTTCAGCAGGGTCACAGGAGCTGAGCACCCCCAGGAACCCCAGGGAGAACCAGGAGGAGAAGTTCTGGTGCAGCTCCTGCACCAGGGCGTTCTGGGGGGGGGGAAGGAGCTGAGCACCCCCAGGAACCCACCCTGGGGACCCCCCCAACCCTAGGGACCCTTCCTCCACCCTGGGGACCCCCCTCTAACCCTTCAGCAGGGTCACAGGAGCTGAGCACCCCCAGGAACCCCAGGGAGAACCAGGAGGAGAAGTTCTGGTGCAGCTCCTGCACCAGGGCGTTCTGGGGGGGGGGAAGGAGCTGAGCACCCCCAGGAACCCACCCTGGGGACCCCCCCAACCCTAGGGACCCTTCCTCCACCCTGGGGACCCCCCCTAACCCTTCAGCAGGGTCACAGGAGCTGAGCACCCCCAGGAACCCCAGGGAGAACCAGGAGGAGAAGTTCTGGTGCAGCTCCTGCACCAGGGCGTTCTGGGGGGGGGGAAGGAGCTGAGCACCCCCAGGAACCCCAGGGAGAACCAGGAGGAGAAGTTCTGGTGCAGCTACTGCACCAGCGCGCTCTGGGGGTGGGGGGGCAGCTGAGCACCCCCAGCAACCCACCCTGGGGATCCCCCCGAGCCTAGGGACCCCCCCCCAAAACCTTCAAGAGGGTCACAGGAGCTGAGCACCCCCAGGAACCCCAGGGAGAACCAGGAGGAGAAGTTGTGGTGCAGCTCCTGCACCAGCTCTCTCTGCGGGGTGGGGGGTCAGCTGAGCACCCCCAGGAACCCACCCTGGGCCCCCCCCCACCCTGGGGCCCCCCCCCCACCCTGGGGCCCCCCAAACCTTGATGAGGGTGACGGGGATGCGCTTGGAGCTGGAGATGGGGAAGGGCCGGGAGCTGTTGGGGCGGAAGATGTAGGCGCCCGACGCCTGGGGGCTCTCGGCATCACCCGTGCTGGCGTTGTACCTGGGGGGGGGGAGAGGGGGTGGGGGGGAGATGGAGGGGGAGAGAGGGGAAGGGAGGGAGGGGGAGGGAGGGAGGGAGGGAGGGAGGGAGGGAGGGAGGGGGAGAGGGGGAGGGAGGGAGGGAAGGGGGGAGAGGGGGAGGGAGGGAGGGAGGGGGGAGAGGGGGAGGGAGGGAGGGGGGAGAGGGGAGGGAGGGAGGGAGGGGGGAGAGGGGGAGGGAGGGAGGGAGGGGGGAGAGGGGAGGGGGGAGGGGGGAGGGGGGAGGGGGGAGAGGGGGAGAGGGGGAGGGGGGAGAGGGGGAGGGGGGAGAGGGGGAGGGGGGAGAGGGGGAGGGGGGAGGGGGAGAGGGGAGGGGGGAGGAAGGGAGGGGGGAGAGGGGGAGGAAGGGAGGGGGGAGAGGGGGAGGGGAAGGGGAGGGGGGAGAGGGGGAGGGAAGGGAGGGGGGAGAGGGGGAGGAAGGGAGGGGGGAGAGGGGAGGAAGGGAGGGGGGAGAGGGGGAGGAAGGGAGGGGGGAGAGGGGGAGGAAGGGAGGGGGGAGAGGGGGAGGAAGGGAGGGGGGAGAGGGGGTGGGGGAGAGGGAGGGAGAGAGGGAGGGGGTGGGAGGGGGTGGGGGGAGAGGGGGTGGGGGGAGGGAGGAGAGGGGGTGGGGGGAGGGAGGAGAGGGGGTGGGGGGAGGGAGGAGAGGGGTGGGGGAGGGAGGAGAGGGGGAGAGGGAGGGAGGAGAGGGGGAGAGGGAGGGAGGAGAGGGGGAGAGGGAGGGAGGAGAGGGGGAGAGGGAGGGAGGAGAGGGGGAGAGGGAGGGGGGAGGGAGGGGGGAGGGAGGGGGGAGGGAGGGGGGAGGGAGGGGGGAGGGAGGGGGGAAGGGGGAGGGAGGAGCAGAGGGAAGGGGGAGGGAGGGAAGGCAGGGAGGATGAGGAGGATGAGGAGGAGGAGGGGGTGGAGAGGGAGGCGGCAGGCCCCAGTCCCCCCCAGTGCTCACCAGTAGAAGCTCTGGGTGACGGGCAGCACGAGCCCCCGGCGCAGGTTGTGGATCTCGGCCATGAGCCCGCTCAGGGGGTCGAACAGCACCCGCACGTGCTGGGCAGGGGCACCCGCGGGGCAGGGGTCAGACCCCCCCAGCCCCCCTCGACCCAGCCCCCCCACCCCAATTCCCCCCCGGCACCCCCCTCTACCCAGCCCCCCCACCCCAATTCCCCCCCAGCATCCGCCCCTACCCCTCCCCCACCCCATCCCCCCCGGCACCCTCCTCTACCCCCCTTTCCACCACCCCACATCCTCTTTCCACCCCCCCCACCCCCCTCTCTCCACTCCCCCACCCCCCTCTCTTTCCCCCTCCCCCCTTCCACCTCCCCCCCTTCCACCTCCCCCTTTCTACCCCTCCACCCCCCTTTCCACCCCTCCACCCCCCCTCTTTCCACCTCCCCCCGCTCCACCCCCCTTTCTACCCCTCCACCCCACTTTCCACCCCTCCACCCCCCCTCTTTCCACCTCCCCCTCTACCCCTCCAACCCCCTTTCCACCCCTCCACCCCCCCTTTCCCCCTCCCCCCTCTTTCCCCCTCCCCCCATCCACCCCTCCAACCCCCCTCTTTCCACCCCCCCTTTCCATCCCTCCACCCCCCCCTTTCCCCCCTCCACCCCTCCCTTTCCCCCCTCCCTTTCCACCCCTCCACCCCCCTCTCTTTCCCCCTCCCCCTTTCCACCCCTCCACCCCCCTCTTTCCCCCTCCCCCCTTTCCACCCCCCCCTTTCCCCCCTCCCCCCCTTTCCACCCCCACCCCTCCCTTTCCACCCCTCCACCCCCCTCTTTCCACCCCCTCCCCCCAAAAAAACCCCCAAACCCCCAGTCTCAAATACCTCATTCTGGATCTCCAAGGGTTCCCCCAATTTCGGGGTGCTGATGAGGGGTGCCTGGGCCCCCCCCGTCTCTCCTGGCTCACGCTGAAGGTGCTGAAGCCCAGGGGGGCAGCGCTGCCTGGAACAGCAGCTCCCCCCCGCGCTGCCCCTGGCCCCCCACAGCCGGCGGGTGACGTTGGTGACGGGGACGACCTGGGGATGGGTGGGGAGGGTCAAGGGAGGGGGGATATAGAGGGGGAAGGGGGGATATAGAGGGGGGTGTGTTTTTTGGGGGGTGGGGGGGTGTTTTGTGCTCACCTGGCTGGGGATGGGGTGACCTCGGGGGTCCCTGACGGTGTAGGACACCCCGTTGACTGGCAGGCGGAGGGGCCAGGAGACGCGGTGACCCAGGGGGTTGTAGAGGGTGACGGTGAACTGGGGGGGGGGGGGCGGGCAAGAGAGAGAAGGGGGGGGTGGGGGGGATGGGGGGGTTAAACCCCACTGGCAGCACCACACAACCCCCCCCCCACCCTCTTGTTTCCCAACCCCCCCCCCTTCCACAACCCCCTTGTTGCCCTCCCCATCCCCAACCCCCTATTGCCCCCCTCAACCCCCTTGTTGCCCCCCCTTCCCCAACCCATTCCCCCCCCAACCCCCTATTTCAACCCCCCTTCTCCAACCCCCTATTGCCCCCCCAACCCTCTATTTCAGCCCCCCTTCCCCAACCCCCTATTGCCCCCCTTCCCCAACCCATTCCCCCCCAACCCCCTATTCCCCCCTCCCCCTTTCCCAACCCCCTATTGCCCCCCCTTCCCCATCCCCCTATTTCCCTCCCCGACCCCCTTGTTGCCCCCTCCCTTCCCCAACCCCCTATTTCCGCCCCCCTTCCCCAACCCCTTGTTGCCCCCCCTTCCCCAACCCCCTATTTCCCTCCCCAACCCCCTTGTTGCCCCCCTTCCCCAACCCCCTATTGCCCCCCCAACCCCCTATTTCAACTCCCCCCCCATGGGGGGGTCCTCACGTGCTGGGCCGCCTCGGTCAGGGGGCAGACGCTGATGTTGAGGGTGTCACAGAAGGTGAAGTTGTCCCTCCGCCCGCTCAGGCTGGACAAGGCGTTGGCAACCAGGGGCTGCCAGGAACAGGGTGGAAAGAGGGGGGGACACACACCCCAATTTTGAGGGACATCCCCCCTTCCAACCCCTCTCAGACCACCCCCTCCCCAACCTTCCCTTTCCAAGGCGCCCACCACCCCATGAGATGCGACGCTGGTTCTACCCTCTCTCCCTGCACCCCCAAAGCTTGGTTGTGCTGTGTGTGCCCCCCCCACCACCCCAAAAAGCCCCCCAGGAGGGTGTAGGGCACCCCTCCATGAGGACACCCTACCTGGCAGCTCCTCCACCCTGCTGCCAGCTGCTTGGCGTAGTCATCGGCCACGTGCTGCTTCTCCGTGCCCGTTACGGCGTCGTGGTGCTGGGCTACGGCGACGGCTTCCCCTGCCAGGGGTTCAAGGGGGGTGTGGGGGGGTTCAAGCACAAAATAGGGGTCTGGGGGCACCCCAGGGGTGTGGGGGGGGCAAACACTTACGGAGCAGGGAGCTGTCCCCGTGGCCATAGGGGCCTTCACGAGCCGCTGGCCCAGCCAAAGCTTCCAGCTGAGCGCAGACCTGTGGGGAGGGGGAAGGAGGGGTGGGGAGGGGTCATGTGGGGTGGGGGGGGACAGACAGACAGCAGGACAGATATACACCCCCCCAACACCTCATCCCACCTGGAGGAGGTTGTTGCTGAGCCTCTCGTAGCGTTTGAAGGCCGGTCTGCTGGTGAAATAACCAGTCCAGTACTGGTGCGGGCCGTCGGAGTAGGGGAAGAAATCATCCGTCTTCACAGTCCTGAATGAAGGGGGGAAAGAAGGTCGGTCTGTCTGTCTGTCTGTCCCACCCAGAGGCCTGGGTCCCCCCCACCTCATCTGATCCTCACCAGGAGAGGTTGGCTTGGTGCAGAGCCCAGAGGTAGCAGGATGGGGTGGAGTAGAGGACGTGGACGCGGCTGCCGTTGGCTTGCTGGGGGAGGAACTCATGGTTGGGGGGGAAGGGGGTGAGCTGGGACAGACAGACAGACACTTGGGAGGCAGCCAAAAGGGGTGAGGGAAACCCCCCTCACCCTGGTGCAGAGCCCAGAGGTAGCAGGACAGGGTGGAGTAGAGGACGTGGATGCTGTTGACTTGCTGGGGAGAAACCCATGGTTGGGGAGGGGGGAAGGGGGTGAGCTGGGACGGACAGACAGACAGACACTTGGGAGGCAGCCAAAAGGGGTGAGGGAAACCCCCTCACTCTGCTGCAGAGCCCAGAGGTAGAAGGATGGGGTGGAGTAGAGGACATGGATGCGGCTGCCATTGGCTTGCTGGGGAGAAACTCATGGTGGAGAGGGGGAAGGGGGTGAGCTGGGACAGACAGACAGACACCAAAGGGGTGAGGGAAACCCCCTCACCCTGGCATTGACGTGGGTGATGAGTTTATCCAGGTTCTTGAACCAGAGGTTGGCGTTCTCATAGTGGAAGTCGGAGCCCATGGTCATGATGATGTGGTTGGTGCGGTAGTGCTGGGCCTTGCGTGGGGGGGGGAGCAATGGAAGGACACACAGACAGGTCAATATCCCCCCCAGAGAAGAATTATGAGGGGAACCCCCCTTTTTAGGGTGATCTGTCCCTTTTTTGGGGTGATTTATCCCTTTTTTAAGGGGTAGGGCCATGCACCTGGTTGGCAGCGGCCTGCAGGAAGGAGGAGACCATGGCGGCCATGTTGTTCTCCTCGCTAGGCCCGTCCACCATGGGGGGGTCAGAGCAGAGCTGGTCCCAGCAGAAACCCTCCGGGGGTTGTAGCCGTTGGGTAGGATGCCTGGGGAAGGGGGGGGCACGGGTAACAACCCAAACCCCCCACCACCACCCCTACCCAAGCCCTAAATTGCCACCCCACAGCCCAACCTGCCCCTGGTAACAGTTGGGGAGGGGGGATAAGGAGCTTGGGGAAGGGGGGGGGGAGAATGAGGGGGGACATGTAGGGGATGGGGGGGACACACACAACTCCTACGCCCCCAAGACAGACCCCCACCCCAGGCCCCTCAACTCTCCCAAAGGGAGATCCTCCAGCACCCCCAAAGGGGGACCCCCCAGGACTCCAAATTCCCCCCTCCCCCCAGAGACCCCCCAGGACCCCAAATCCCTCAAAGGAGGACACCCCCCCCCCCCCAGGACCCCAAATCCCCTCCCTTTCCAGAGACCCCCCAGGACCCCAAATCCCTCAAAGGAGGACACCCCCCCCCCCCCCAGGACCCCAAATCCCCTCCCTTTCCAGAGACCCCCCCAGGACCCCAAATCCCCCAAAGGAGGACACCCCCCAGGACCCCAAATCCCCTCCCTTTCCAGAGACCCCCCAGGACCCCAAATCCCCCAAAGGAGGACCCCTCCAGGACCCCACCCCCCTCCAAGAAACCCCCAGGACCCCAAGAATAAACCCCAGGACCCCAAATCCCCCCCAAGAGACCCCCAATCTCCCAAGGCAGGAACCCCAGGACCCCAGATCCCCCAAAGGGGGACCCCCAGGACCCCAGGGGGGACCCTCAGGACCCCATATCCCCCCCAAGAGACCCCTAGGACCCCAAATCTCCCCCAAGTGACCCCCAGGATGCCCATCAGAGACCCCCAGGACCCCCAATCTCCCAAGGCAGGAACCCCAGGACCCCAAATCCCACCAAGAGACCCACAACCACCCCCCGAGAGACCCCCAGGACCCCAAATCTCCCAAGGCAGGAACCCCAGGACCCCAAATCCCCCCCACGAGAGACCCCCAGGACCCCAACCCCCCCCCCCAGGACCCCCAATCTCCCAAGACAGGAACCCCAGGACCCCAAATCCCTCCACGAGAGACCCCCAGGACCCCAAAACCCCCCCAAGTGACCCCCAATCTCCCAAGGCAGGAACCCCAGGACCCCAAATCCCCCAAGGGGGGCCTCCTAGCCCCCCAAAGGGAGGCCCCCAGCCCCACCAGTGAAGATGTCAGCGGTGGGGGGTCCAGGTTCTGGCTCCCCCTCCACAGCAGCTCCAGCTGGCGCTGCTGCTGCCGGGTCGCCTTGTCCTGATGATCCACCCGCCCCAGGAAGAGCCCGTCGTACCCCATCTGGGGGGGGGAAAGGGGGGGGCAGAACATCCCAGGGCTAAGGGAAAGGGATTGGGAAGGGGGGAGGAAGGGAAATGGGGGGGCAGAGCACCCCAGGGCAAGGGAAAGGGATTGGGGGGAGGGGGGAGGAAGGGAAATGGGGGGGGCAGAACATCCCAGGGCTAAGGGAAAGGGATTGGGAAGGGAGAGGAATGGAAATGGGGGGGGGCAGAACATCCCAGGGCAAGGGAAAGGGATTGGGGGGGCAGAGCATCCCAGGGCAAGGGAAAGGGATTGGGGGGGGAGGAAGGGAAATGGGGGGGGGCAGAACATCCCAGGGCAAGGGAAAGGGATTGGGGGGGGGAAAGGGAAATGGGGGGGGGCAGGACATCCCAGGGCAAGGGAAAGGGATTGGGGGGGGGGAGGAAGGGAAATGGGGGGGCAGGATATCCCAGGGCTAAGGGAAAGGGATTGGGGGGGGGAGGAAGGGAAATGGGGGGGCAGGACATCCCAGGGCAAGGGAAAGGGATTGGGGGGGGGGAGGAAGGGAAATGGGGGGGGCAGGACATCCCAGGGCTAAGGGAAAGGGATTGGGGGGGAAGGGGAAAGGGGTTTGGGGGAGGGAAGGGGGAGGGGGGTCAGGGGAGGGAAAGGGGGTTTGGGGGAAGGAAGGGGGAGGAGGGGGGGTTGGGTGAGGGGAGGGGGAGAGAAGGGGGGGAAGGGGTTTGGGGGAGGGGAGGAGGAAGGGGAGAGGGGGTCACGGGGGAAAGGGGGGATGGGAGGGGAAGGGGGAAGGGGAGGGGGGGTCATGGGAGGGGATGGGGGTTTGGGGGAGGGAAGAGGGGAGGGGGGTCATAGGGGGAAAGGGGGGATGGGAGGGAAAGGGGGAGGTGGGAGGGGAAGGGCAGAGGTGGGAAAGGGGGGTCAGGGGAGGGGATGGGGGTTGGGGGGAGGGAAGGGGGAAGGGGAGGGGGGTCATGGGGGGGGATGGAAGGGAAGGGGAGGGGATGGGGGAGGGAAGGGGGGTCAGGGGAGGGGGGTCAGGGGAGGGGAGGGAGGGGGGTCAGGGGAGGGGATGGGGGGAAGGGGAGGGGGTTGAGGGGAGGTGGGGGGGGCAGGGGAGGGGATAAGGGGAGGGAAGTGGGGGTTGGGGGAGGAGAGGGGGATGGGGGAAGGAAGGGGTGAGGGGATGGGGGTGAGGGGATGGGGGGAGGGTCATGGGGGGGAAAGGGGGGATGGGAGGGGAGGGGGGTCAGGGGAGGGGATGGGGGGGTCAGGGGAGGGGATGGGGGAGGGAAGGGGGGGGTCGGGGGAGGAGAGGGGGGATGGGGGAAGGAAGGGGGGAGGGAAGGGGGTGGGGGGAGTGAAGGGGGGTGGGGGGAGGGGTCTGAGGGGGGCTGGGTACCTGTGCGAAGATGGCGGCCATCTGGCGGGAGTGGCCGAAGGGGTCGATCTGCCAGGCCACCCGGGGGTCCCGCAGCCCCCCCGAAGTGACGCCTGAGGAAGCGCCGGCCCAGGGCCAGCTGCTCCAGCGCCGGGCCGTAGTGGGTGCTGGCCTCGTCCCCCATGCACCAGCCCCCCCCGCCAGCTCCAGCCGGCCTAGGGGGGATGGGGGATGGGGATGGGTCACACGGCAGCCAGAGACACACACACACACCCCCCCCACCCCCCAAAAAAACCACCCCCCTCCTGGGACACCCATGTTCCCCCTCGCCCAAGGACCCCCCCACCCATGTGCTCCCCATGACCCTCAGACTCCACCCCCCCCCCCCCCCCACAAGGCCCTCAAACCCCTCCAAACCCCCTGCAAGGCCACCCCAAGGCCCTCAAAATCCCCCCCCAGGGTCATCCCAAACCCCCCCAACACCCCCAAGGCCACCCCAAACCCCTCCAAACCCCCCCCCCAACACCCCCAAGGCCACCCCAAACCCCTCCAACCCCCTCCAATGCCACCCCAAACCCTTAAACCCCCCCAAGGCCACTCCAACCTCCTCCAAGGTCCCACAAGGCCACCCCAAACCCCTCCAACCCCCACCCCCAAGGCCACCCCAAACCCCCCCAACCCCCCTACGGCCACCTCAAACCCCTCCAAGGCCACCCCAAACCCCCCCAAACCCCCCCAAAGGCCACCCCAACCCTCCCCAGGCCACCCCAAACCCTCCCAAGGCCACTCCAAACCCCTCCAACCCCCCTCAAGGCCACCTCAAACCCCCCCAACCCCCTCCCAATGCCACCCCAAGGCCACCTCAAACCCCTCCAACCCCCCCCCAACCCCCCCAAGGCCACCTCAAACCCCTCCAAGGCCACCCCAAACCCCCACAAACCTAACCAAACCCCCCAAGGCCACCCCAAACACCTCCAACCCCCTCCAAGGCCACCCCAAAGCCCTCCAACCCCCCCCAACACCCCCAAGGCCACCCCAAACCCCTCCAAACCCCCCAAGGCCACCCCAAACCCCTCCAAACCCCCCTCAACTCCCCCAAGGCCACTCCAAACCCTCCAAACCCCTTAAAACCCCCTCCAAGGCCACTCCAAACCCCCCCAACTCCCCCAAGGCCACCCCAAACCCCTCCAAGGCCACCCCAAACCCCCCCCAACGGCCCCAAGGCCACCTCAAACCCCTCCAAGGCCACCTCAAACCCCCTCAACCCCCTCCAAGGCCACCTCAAAACCCTCTAAACCCCCCCAAGGCCACCCCAAACCCCTCCAAACCCCCTCTAAACCCCCTCCAAGGCCACTCCAACCCCCCTCAACCCCCCCAAAGCCCTCCAAACCCTCTCTAACCCCCCCCAAACCCTCCCAAGGCCACCCCAAACCCCCCCAACCCCTCCAAGGCCACCTCAAACCCCTCCAAACCCCACTCAACCCCCTCCAAGGCCACCCCAAACCCCTCCAAACCCCCCCCCCAACACCCCCACAGCCACCTCAAACCCCTCCAAACCCCCTCCAAACTCCTCCTCAACCCCCTCCAAGGCCACCCCAAACCCCTCCAAACCCCCCCCAACACCCCCACAGCCACCTCAAACCCCTCCAAACCCCCCTCAACCCCCTCCAAGGCCACCTCAAACCCCTCCAAACCCCCCCCCAACACCCCCACAGCCACCTCAAACCCCTCCAAACCCCCCTCAACCCCCTCCAAGGCCACCCCAAACCCCTCCAAACCCCCCCAAGGCCACCCCAACCCTCCCCAGGCCACCCCAAACCCCCCCAAGGCCACTCCAAACCCCTCCAACCCCCCTCAAGGCCACCTCAAACCCCCCCAACCCCCTCCCAATGCCACCCCAAGGCCACCTCAAACCCCTCCAACCCCCCCCCCCAACCCCCCCAAGGCCACCTCAAACCCCTCCAAGGCCACCCCAAACCCCCACAAACCTAACCAAACCCCCCCAAGGCCACCCCAAACACCTCCAACCCCCTCCAAGGCCACCCCAAACCCCTCCAACCCCCCCCCCAACACCCCCAAGGCCACCCCAAACCCCTCCAAACCCCCCAAGGCCACCCCAAACCCCTCCAAACCCCCCTCAACTCCCCCAAGGCCACTCCAAACCCCTCCAAACCCCTTAAAACCCCCTCCAAGGCCACTCCAAACCCCCCCAACTCCCCCAAGGCCACCCCAAACCCCTCCAAGGCCACCCCAAACCCCCCCAACGGCCCCAAGGCCACCTCAAACCCTCCAAGGCCACCTCAAACCCCCCTCAACCCCCTCCAAGGCCACCTCAAAACCCTCTAAACCCCCCCAAGGCCACCCCAAACCCCTCCAAACCCCCTCTAAACCCCCTCCAAGGCCACTCCAACCCCCCTCAACCCCCCCCAAAGCCCTCCAAACCCTCTCTAACCCCCCCCCCCAAACCCTCCCAAGGCCACCCCAAACCCCCCCAACCCCTCCAAGGCCACCTCAAACCCCTCCAAACCCCACTCAACCCCCTCCAAGGCCACCTCAAACCCCTCCAACCCCCCCCCCCCAACACCCCCACAGCCACCTCAAACCCCTCCAAACCCCCTCCAAACTCCTCCTCAACCCCCTCCAAGGCCACCCCAAACCCCTCCAAACCCCCCCCCCCAACACCCCCACAGCCACCTCAAACCCCTCCAAACCCCCCTCAACCCCCTCCAAGGCCACCCCAAACCCCTCCAAACCCCCCCAAGGCCACCCCAACCCCCCCAAGGCCACCTCAAACCCCTCCAAACCCCCCCCCCAACACCCCCACAGCCACCTCAAACCCCTCCAAACCCCCCCCCCAACACCCCCACAGCCACCTCAAACCCCTCCAAATCCCCCCTCAACCCCCTCCAAGGCCACCCCAAACCCCTCCAAACCCCCCCAAGGCCACCCCAACCCCCCCAAGGCCACCTCAAACCCCTCCAAACCCCCCCCCCCCAACACCCCCACAGCCACCTCAAACCCCTCCAAACCCCCCTCAACCCCCTCCAAGGCCACCCCAAACCCCTCCAAACCCCCCCAAGGCCACCCCAACCCCCCCAAGGCCACCTCAAACCCCTCCAAACCCCCCCCCAACACCCCCACAGCCACCTCAAACCCCTCCAAACCCCCCCCCCCAACACCCCCACAGCCACCTCAAACCCCTCCAAACCCCCCTCAACCCCCTCCAAGGCCACCCCAAACCCCTCCAAACCCCCCCAAGGCCACCCCAACCCCCCCAAGGCCACCTCAAACCCCTCCAAACCCCCCCCCCCAACACCCCCACAGCCACCTCAAACCCCTCCAAACCCCCCTCAACCCCCTCCAAGGCCACCCCAAACCCCTCCAAACCCCCCCAAGGCCACCCCAACCCCCCCAAGGCCACCTCAAACCCCTCCAAACCCCCCCCCCAACACCCCCACAGCCACCTCAAACCCCTCCAAACCCCCCCCCCCAACACCCCCACAGCCACCTCAAACCCCTCCAAACCCCCCCTCAACCCCCTCCAAGGCCACCCCAAACCCCTCCAAACCCCCCCAAGGCCACCCCAACCCCCCCAAGGCCACCCCAAACCCCTCCAACCCCCCCCCCCCAACACCCCCACAGCCACCTCAAACCCCTCCAAACCCCCCCCCCCAACACCCCCACAGCCACCTCAAACCCCTCCAAACCCCCCTCAACCCCCTCCAAGGCCACCCCAAACCCCTCCAAACCCCCCCAAGGCCACCCCAACCCCCCCAAGGCCACCTCAAACCCCTCCAAACCCCCCCCCCAACACCCCCACAGCCACCTCAAACCCCTCCAAACCCCCCCCCCAACACCCCCACAGCCACCTCAAACCCCTCCAAACCCCCCTCAACCCCCTCCAAGGCCACCCCAAACCCCTCCAAACCCCCCCAAGGCCACCCCAACCCCCCCAAGGCCACCTCAAATCCCTCCAAACCCCCCTCCCAACCTCTCCAAGGCCACCCCAACCCCCCTTTCCCTCACCTTCCCGGACGAGCTGGCGCAGGGCCCTGCGGGTGGCCGGGTCCTGCTGGTGCCACCAGCGCTCCAGGAAGGCCACCTCCACGTAGACGAAGCGGCGCTGGGGCCGGGCCAGCAGCTGGGCCAGCACCGAGTCCAGGATGTACTGAACCCCCGCGTGCTGCACCTCGTTCCGGGCTGGGGAGGGGGGATGGGACCTTCAGACACCCTGGGGTGCAACTACACACCCCCCACCCACCCCCCAGCCAAGGCAGAGAGGGGCAGCTAGGGAGGTGTCCTGAGGGGGCTCGGTGCACACCCCCATCCCTCAGCACCCATCCTGCTCAGCACCCCCCACCCAGCATCCCCCTCAGCACCCACCCCTCAGCTCCCTGCTCAGCATCCCTCCTGCTCTGCACCCATCCTGCCCAGCATCCTGCTCAGCACCCACCCCTCAGCATCCCCCCTGCTCTGCACCCACCCCTCAGCATCCCTCCTGCTCAGCACCCACCCCTCAGCATCCCCCCTCAGCACCCTGCTCAGCACCCACCTCAGCATCCCCTCTGCTCAGCACCCCTCCCTCAGCACCCACCTTGCTCAGCACCCACCCTCCTCAGCATCCTGCTCAGCATCCCTGCCTCAGCACCCATCCTGCTCAGCACCCACCCCTCAGCACCCTGCTCAGCATCCCCTCTGCTCAGCACCCCTCCCCTCAGCACCCACCCTCCTCAGCATCCTGCTCAGCATCCCTGCTCAGTATTCCTCACCCAGCGTCCTGCTCAGCATCCCTCCTGCTCAGCACCCCTCATCCCTCATCCCCCACCCCTCAGCATCCTGCTCTGCACCCCTCCTGCTCAGCACCCCCCACCTGGCACCCTCCTCAGCATCCCCCCTGCTCAGCACCCATCCTGCTCTGCATCCCTCCCTCAGCACCCACCCCTCAGCATCCCTCACCCAGCACCCCTCCCCCCACCCCCACAGCGGCCTTGGCCACGTCACCACCGTCCTTCCCAGCGGCCTGGGGGATGTCCCCACAGTCGGGAACCCCCCCCACCCCAGTTTTGGAGGGCACCCACCCCCGTAGAAGTACTGCTCCACTGTCTTGAGCCAGCCCATGGTGTCAGCACCCATCCTGCTCAGCATCCCTCCCTCAGCACCCATCCTGCTCAGCATCCTCCTCAGCATCCCTCCTGCTCAGTATCCCTCCCTCAGCACCCTGTTCAGCACCCCTCACCCAGCATCCTGCTCAGCATCCATCCTCCTTAGCACCCACCCTGCTCAGCACCCACCCCTCAAGCATCTTGCTCAGAATCCTGCTGAGCATCCCATCCCTCAGCACCCTGCTCAGCATCCCTCACCCAGCATCCCCCACCCAGCATCCCCCCTGCTCTGCATCCCTCCTGCTCAGCACCCTCCCTGCTCAGCATCCCTCCCTCAGCACCCATCCTGCTCAGCCTCCTCCTCAGCATCTCCCCTGCTCAGCACCCACCCCTCAGCATCCATCCTCCTCATCACCCACCCTGCTCAGCACCCATCTCTCAGCACCCTGCTCAGCATCCCTCACCCAGCATCTCCCCTGCTCTGCATCCCTCCTGCTCAGCACCCACCCTCCTCAGCATCCCTCCCTCAGCACCCATCCTGCTCAGCATCCTCCTCAGCATCTCCCCTGCTCAGCACCCACCCCTCAGCATCCATCCTCCTCAGCACCCACCCTGCTCAGCACCCATCTCTCAGCGCCCTGCTCAGCATCCCTCACCCAGCATCTCCCCTGCTCTGCATCCCTCCTGCCCAGCACCCACCCTCCTCAGCATCCCTCCCTCAGCACCCATCCCTCAGCACCCTACTCAGCATCCCTCACCCAGCATCCCCCCTGCTCTGCATCCCTCCTGCTCAGCACCCTCCCTCCTCAGCACCCATCCTGCTCAGCCTCCTCCTCAGCATCTCCCCTGCTCAGCACCCACCCCCTCAGCATCCATCCTCCTCAGCACCCACCCTGCTCAGCACCCCTCACCCAGCATCTCCCCTGCTCTGCATCCCTCCTGCCCAGCACCCACCCTCCTCAGCATCCCTCCCTCAGCACCCATCCTGCTCAGCCTCCTCCTCAGCATCTCCCCTGCTCAGCACCCACCCCTCAGCATCCATCCTCCTCAGCACCCACCCTGCTCAGCACCCATCTCTCAGCACCCTGCTCAGCATCCCTCACCCAGCATCTCCCCTGCTCTGCATCCCTCCTGCCCAGCACCACCTCCTCAGCATCCCTCCCTCAGCACCTACTCAGCATCCCTCACCCAGCATCCCCCCTGCTCTGCATCCCTCCTGCTCAGCACCCTCCCTCCTCAGCACCCTCCTCCTCAGCCTCCTCCTCAGCATCTCCCTGCTCAGCACCCTCCCTCAGCATCCATCCTCCTCAGCACCCACCCTGCTCAGCACCCATCTCTCAGCACCCTGCTCAGCATCCCTCACCCAGCATCTCCCCTGCTCTGCATCCCTCCTGCCCAGCACCCACCCTCCTCAGCATCCCTCCCTCAGCACCCATCCCTCAGCACCCTGCTCAGCATCCCTCACCCAGCATCCCTCACCCAGCACCCCTCCCCCACCCCCACAGCGGCCTTGACCACGTCACCACCGTCCTTCCCAGCGGCCTGGGGGCTGTCCCCACAGCTGGGACCCCCCCTCATCCCCCCCAGGTTTTGGGGGGCACCCACCCCCATAGAAGTACTGCTCCACTGTCTTGAGCCAGCCCACGTCGTCGTGTGTGTGGGGCACGAGGTGCACGTTGAGCATGTCGCTGTGGGTCTCTGGGCATGACTGGGAGAGGGGTGGGGGGTCCTGCCTGAGCACCCCAACATCTCCCAGCCCAGCCTCCCCCCAGTGCTCCCAGTCCCAGCCCAGCCTCTCCCCAGTGCTCCCAGTCCCAGCCCAGCCTCCCCTCAGTGCCCCCTAGCCTCCCCCCAGTTCTCCCAGTCCCAGCCCAGCCTCCCCTCAGTGCCCCCTAGCCTCCCCCCAGTGCTCCCAGTCCCAGCCCAGTGCTCCCCCCAGTTCTCCTAGCCTCCCAGCCCAGCCTCCCCCCAGTGTCCCCAGTCCCAGCCAGGCCTCCCCCGAGTTCTCCTAGCCTGCCCCCAGTTCTCCCAGTCCCAGCCAGGCCTCCCCCAGTTCTCCTAGCCTGCCCCCAGTTCTCCCAGTCCCAGCCCAGCCTCTCCACAGTGCCCCCAGCCCCAGCCCAGCCTCTCCTCAGTGCCCCCAGACCCAGCCCAGTGCCCCCAGTCCCAGCCCAGCCTCCTCCCAGTGCTCCCAGTCCCAGCCCAGCCTCTCCTCAGTGCCCCCAGTCCCAGCCCAGCCTCCTCCCAGTGCTCCCAGTCCCAGCCCAGCCTCTCCTCAGTGCCCCCAGTCCCAGCCCAGCCTCCTCCCAGTGCTCCCAGTCCCAGCTCAGCCTCTCCCCAGTGCCTCCAGTCCCAGGCCAGCCTCCCCCCAGTTCTCCCAGTCCCAGCCCAGTGCCCCCAGTCCCAGCCCAGCCTCCCCCCAGTTCTCCCAGTCCCAGCCCAGTGCCCCCAGTCCCAGCCCAGTGCTTCCGGCTCAGCCGCTCCGCTCCCCGCCCCGGCCCAGCGCTTCCCCCAGCGCTCCCCGCCCCGGCCCAGCCTCTCCCCGGCCCGGTCCGGCCGCTCCCGGTCCCACCTGGTACCCGCATCCCGCCGCCGCCCCGCAGAGCAGCAGCACCAGCGCAGCCCCGGGCGGCGCCATGGCGCTGGCGGGTGTGGTCATGTGACCGCCGGTTCACGTGACCCTCCCCTTCGGCTACCCAATGAGCAGCGAGGGGCGGGATTAACGGACACGCGCCGAGGGGCGGGGAAATAACGGGCCGGCACCAATGAGGGTTGAGACACCCGTGATTGACAGCCCAGCGGGGCTTGGTTACCGCCCCTCTCGCGGCGGGAAAACGCCCGGGAGCCAATAACATGCAGCGGCTCTCGGAGCCCCGCCCCCGGCAGGCCGCGATCGGTGGAGAGCGAGAGACGGGCAGCTCGCTCCTCCAATGGGGCGTCGAAGAGTCGGTGCCCTGAAAGGGGGGGGGGGGGCACGACACGACGACAACAGGTGGGGGTGATGGCGGCCTGGGTAGTGAGGGGCTCGTCTGGGCTCCCTCAGGCCCT
The DNA here is from genome assembly GCA_027925045.1 of Hypotaenidia okinawae. Taxonomy (NCBI): domain Eukaryota; kingdom Metazoa; phylum Chordata; class Aves; order Gruiformes; family Rallidae; genus Hypotaenidia; species Hypotaenidia okinawae. Next base: position 935,313 of record BSDF01000033.1, read on the forward strand.
GGGGCTCCCCCAGGCTCCTCCAGGGCCTGGGGCTCCCCAAGACCCCCAGGCTCCCTCAGGCCCCCTGAGACCCCCCCAGGCCCTAGGGCTCCCCAAGACCCCCCATGCTCCCTCAGGCCCCCTGAGACCCCCAGGCTCCTCCTGGCCCTGGGGCTCCCCAAGACCCCCAGACTCCCTCAGGCCCCCCAAGACCCCCAGGCTCCACCAGGTGCTGGGGCTCCCCGAGACCCCCCAGGCCCTGGGGCTCCCCAAGACCCCCAGGCTCCCTCAGGCCCCCCGAGACCCCCAGGCTCCACCAAGCCCTGGGGCTCCCCAAGACCCCCAAGCTCCCTCAGGCCCCCTGAGACCCCCAGGCTCCTCCAGGCCCTGGGGCTCCCCAAGACTCCCCAGGGCCTGGGGCTCCCCAAGACCCCCAGGCTCCCTCAGGCCCCCTGAGACCCCCAGGCTCCTCCAGGCCCTGGGACTCCCCAAGACCCCCCAGGCCCTGGGGCTCCCCGAGACCCCCAGGCACCCTCCAGGCCTGGGGTACCCTTGAGCTCTCTCAGTCACCTATGGTCCCCATAGGCCTGGGGCTCCCTTCAGCTTCTGGACTCCCTGGGATCCCCAGGCCCCAAACCGCATCCCCCCCACCCCACCCCACCCCAAGCTCCCCTCCACTTCTGGGCTCTCATACCCTTCCCCCCACTCCCCCTCATACCCTTCCCTGAGCTCCCTTCAGGCCGTGGGGCACCCCATAGATTTCCCCCTAACCCCAGCTCCCCTCAACCCCCCTGTGCTCCCCACCCCCAGGCTCCCCTCAGTCCCTGGAGCTTTCCCCCCACACCCTCCCCAGCTCTCCACCCTCCCCCTTGTCAGGCTCCCATGGGCCTGGGGCTGCCCCAAGAGGAAGCTCCATCCCCACCCCCTCCACCTGCCCCCCAACACAGCTCCGAGGGGGACCCAGCCCACACAGGGACACACACAGCTCCCCTCCTCCCCCCCCCCCCAGCCTTTATTATCTCTTCCCACTGCTCCCCCTTTTCCATGGGCACCCTCCAGACACCCCCTGTCACCAGGGTGGGGACATGGGCTGGGGGTTCTGCAGGTAGGACATCACCACAGCAGAGATGGAGAGCCTGGAGGGAGAAGGGGGGACTTCAGGGGGGACACAGGCTGTCCCCAGGGGGACAGGGAGGGAATTGGGGGGGGACACACACACACACAGAGACCATTAGAAGGGGAGCCAGAGGATCAGGGAGGGAATTCAGGGGTGATGGGGATGGGGAGGGAATTGGGGGGGGACAGGAACTGTCCCAAGTGGGGTCAGGGGGATGGGAATCATCCCCAGGGGGACAGGGAGGGAATTTGGGGGGACAGGGACCATCAGAAGAGGGGTCAGGGGACCAGAGAAGGAATTCAGGGGACCAGAGAAGGAATTTGGGGGGACAGGGAGGGAATTCAGGGGACCAGGGAGGAAATTTGGGGGTCAGGGAAGGAATTCAGGGGTCAGGGGGACAGGGAGGGAATTTGGGGGGACAGGGAGGGAATTTGGGGGGACAGGGACCATCAGAAGGAGACTCAGGGGACCAGAGAAGGAATTCAGGGGTCAGGGGGACAGGGAGGGAATTCAGGGGACCAGGGAGGGAATTTGGGGGACAGGGGGACAGGGAAGGAATTCAGGGGACCAGGGGGGAATTTGGGGGACAGGGAGGGAATTTGGGGGTCAGGGAAGGAATTCAGGGGTCGGAGGGACAGGGAGGGAATTTGGAGGGACAGGGAGGGAATTCAGGGGTCAGGGGGACAGGGAGAGAATTTGGGGGGACAGGGAGGGAATTCAGGGGTCAGGGGACCAGGGAGGGAATTTGGGGGGACAGGGAGGGAATTGGGGGGGACAGGGAGGGAATTCAGGGGTCAGGGGGACAAGGAGAGAATTTGGAGGGACAGGGAGGGAATTCAGGGGTCAGGGGGGCAGGGAGGGAATTTGGGGGGACAGGGAGGGAATTCAGGGGACCAGGGAGGGAATTTGGGGGGACAGGGGGACAAGGAGGGAATTTGGGGGTCAGGGAAGGAATTCAGGGGTCAGGGGGACAGGGAGGGAACTTGGGGGGACAGGGACCATCAGAAAAGGGGTCAAGGGACCAGAGAAGGAATTCAGGGGTCAGGGGGCCAGGGGGGAATTTGGGGAACAGGGAGGGAATTTGGGGGTCAGGGGGACAGGGAGGGAATTTGGGGGGACAGGGAAGGAGTTCAGGGGTCCCCCAGACCCACATGAAGCTGCTCATCATCTGCTTGGTGTCCTCGGAGCTGCGGGAGTTGGCGAAGCTGATGAAGGAGCAGTACACGGCGATCCAGGCACACCACTTGAGCTGCAGGCAGGGGCTGGGGCTGGGGACCCCCGGGCAGGGTCCCTGACCCCCCCAATTCCCTCCCTGTCCCTCTCACCCCCCCAATTCCCTCCCTGTCCCTCTGATCCCCCAAATTCCCTCCCTGTCCCTCTGACCCCCCCAATTCCCTCCCTGCTCCCCTGTCACCCCCAATTCCCTCCCTGTCCCTCTGACCCCCAATCCCTCCCTGTCCCTCTGACCCCCCAATTCCCTCCCTGTCCCTCTCACCCCCCACCCTCCCTGTCCTCTGACCCCCATTCCCTCCCTGTCCCTCTGACCCCCCCAAATTCCCTCCTTGTCCCTCTGACACCCCAATTCCCTCCTGTCCCTCTCACCCCCCAATTCCCTCCCTGCTCCCCTGTCACCCCCAATTCCCTCCCTGTCCTTCTGACCCCCCCAATTCCCTCCCTGTCCCTCTGATCCCCCAAATTCCCTCCCTGTCCCCCTGAATTCTCCCCCGGGATGATCCCCGTCCCCCTGACCCGCCTTGGGATGATTCCTGTCCCCCCAAATTCCCTCCCTGACCCCCTGACCCCCCTTGGGATGGTTCCTGTCCCCCCAAATTCCCTCCCTGACCCCCTGACCCCCCTTGGGATGGTTCCTGTCCCCCCAAATTCCCTCCCTGACCCCCTGACCCCCCTTGGGATGGTTCCTGTCCCCCCAAATTCCCTCCCTGACCCCCTGACCCCCCTTGGGATGGTTCCTGTCCCCCAAATTCCCTCCCTACCCTGCTTCTGATGGTCCCTGTCCCCCCAAATTCCCTCCCTGTCCCTCTGAATTCCCCCTGGGGATGATTTCCATCCCCCTGCCCCCCCTTGGGACGGTTCCTGTCCCCCCAAACTCCCTCCCCTGCCCCCCTGCTCCCCCTTGGGATGGTCCCTGTCCCCCCTTTGACCCTCGCTCCCCAAATTATCCCCCAGGCCCAGGCCTGGTGCCCCCTCCCCACCCTGGGGGGCAGGTCCCAGTGCCCCCCAGTGCCCCCCCAGCGCCCCCACCTTGAGCATCAGCCCGCACATGCTGAACACCATCCCCAGCAGGTTCATGTAGTCGGGGGTGGGGTCCTCCAGCGCCGGGTTGGGCTCGGTAGTGGGGGGCTTGTACCTGGGGGGGGGGGGGAGAGGGGGGCTCAGACGGGTCCACCCCCCTCCCGGTTCCCCCCTCCCCCCGGTTCCTCTCGGTTCCCCCTCCCTCCTGCTTCCCCCCTCTCCCGGTCCCCCTGCCCCCCCCCCCGGTTCCCCCCTCTCAGCCCCCCTCTCCCGGTCCCCCCGTCTCGGTCCCCCCCAGTTCCCCTCTCCCGGTTCCCTTCTCCTGGTCCCCCCTCTCTCGATCGTCCCCCCGGTTCCCCCTCTCCCGGTCCCCCCCCGGTTCCTCCTACTTCCCCCCTCCCGGTCCTCCCCCCGGTTCCCCTCTCCTGGTCCCCCGCCCCCGGTCCCCCCCTCAGTCCCCCCCCGTCCCCCTCTCCCGGTCCCCCCGGTTCCCCTCTCCCGGTTCCCTTCTCCCGGTCCCCCCTCTCAGTCCCCCCCTGTCCCCCCCACCCACGGTGTCCCCCCCGGTTCTTCCCGGTCCCCCCCCCGGTTCCCCTCCCCCCAGTCCCCCCTCCCGGTCCCCCTCCAAGTTCTTCCCGGTTCCCCCCTCTCAGTCCCCCCCCCGGTCGTCCCCCCCCCACGGTGTCCCCCCGGTTCCCCTCTCCCAGTCCCCCTCTCTCAGTCCCCCCCGGTTCTTCCCGGTCCCCCCCCCTCGGTTCCCTCCCGGTTGCCCCCCGTCCCCCCTCTCCCAGTCCCCCCTCTCTCGGTGTCCCCCCTCTCTCGGTGTCCCCCCCTCTCGGTTCTCCCCCGGTTCCCCCTCTCCTGGTCGTCCCCCCCGGTTCTCCCCCCCGGTTCCCCCCTCTCAGTCCCCCCCGGTCGTCCCCTCCCCCCACGGTGTCCCCCCGGTTCCCCTCTCCCGGTCCCCCCTCGGTTGCCCTATCCCGGTGTCCCCCCTCGGTCCCCCTCTCCCGGTCCCCCCCCGTTCTTCCCGGTCCCGCTCCGGTTCCCCTCCCCCCAGTCCCTCCCGCCGGTTCCCCTCTCCCGGTCCCCCCCGGTTCTTCCCGGTCCCCCTCTCCGGTTCCCCTCTCCCGGTCCCCCCCCCCCACCCCGGTTCCCTCCCGGTTGCCCCCCGTCCCCCTCTCAGTCCCCCCCCGGTTCCCCTCTCCCAGTCCCCCCTCTCTCAGTCCCCCCCCTCGGTCCCCCCCGGTCCCCCCTCCCGGTCCTCCCCCGGTTCCCCCTCTCCTCGTCGTCCCCCCCGGTTCCCCCCTTTCAGTTCCCTCCCGGTCCCCCCTCTCCCGGTCCCCCACCCCGGTTCTTCCCGGTCCCCCCTCTCAGTCCCCCCACGGTGTCGTCCCCCCCCCGGTTCCCCTCTCCCGGTTCCTCCCGGTGTCGTCCCCCCTCGGTCCCCCCCTCGGTTCCCCTCTCTCAGTCCCCCCCGGTTCTTCCCGGTCCCCCCTCTCCCGGTCCCCCCCGGTTCCCTTCTCCTGGTCCCCCCTCTCTCGGTGTCCCCCCTCTCGGTTCTCCCCCGGTTCCCCCCACCTCCCAGTCCCCCCTAGTCCCCACCTCTCCCGGTCCCCCCCGGTTCCCCCCCCGGTTCTTCCCGGTCCCCCTCTCTCGGTCCCCCCCGTCCCCCCTCTCCCGGTCCCCCCCGGTTCCCTTCTCCTGGTCCCCCCTCTCTCGGTGTCCCCCCTTCTCGGTTCTCCCCCGGTTCCCCCCCCCCCCAGTCCCCCCTAGTCCCCCCTCTCCCGGTCCCCCCCGGTTCCCCCCCCCCCGGTTCTTCCCGGTCCCCCCCGGTCCCCCCGGTTCCCCCTCCCGGTTCCCTTCTCCTAGTCCCCCCTCTCCCGGTCCCCCCGGTTCCCCTCTCCCGGTTCCTCCCAGTGTCCCCCCCCGGTCCCCCCCTCGGTCCCCCTCTCTCAGTCCCCCCGGTTCTTCCCGGTCCCCCTCTCCCGGTCCCCCCCGGTTCCCTTCTCCTGGTCCCCCCTCTCTCGGTGTCCCCCCTTCTCGGTTCTCCCCGGTTCCCCCCCCCCCCGCCAGTCCCCCCTAGTCCCCCCTCTCCCGGTCCCCCCCGGTTCCCCCCCCCCCGGTTCTTCCCGGTCCCCCCGGTCCCCCCGGTCCCCCCTCTCCCCAGCCCCGGTCCCACCTGGCCACCCTCGCGGGTCGCCGTGGATCCGCCATCCCTCCCGGCCGGTCGCTTCCGCCGCCGCCACCGGAAGAACCCTCCCCCGCTCCCCTCCCCGTTCCCCCCCAGCTCCGGTCCCCCCCCGCCATGGCCTTTCCGCAGCCCAAACCCGCCCGGTCCGAGCTGCCCCGCCGGCGGGTGCGGACGCTGGAGTGCGGGCAGGGGGCGGTGCGGGCAGCGCGCTTCAACGGTGGGGGGGGGGGGGAACGGGGAGAGGGGGGAACCGGGGAGGGGGGGAACCGGGGAGAGGGGGAACCGGGGAGGGGGGGAACCGGGGGAGAGGGGGGAACCGGGGAGGGGGGGAACCGGGGAGGGGGGAACCGGGGAGAGGGGGAACCGGGGAGGGGGGGAACCGGGGGAGAGGGGGAACCGGGGGAGGGGGGGAACCGGGGAGAGGGGGGAACCGGGGGAGAGGGGGAACCGGGGAGAGGGGGAACCGGGGAGAGGGGGGAACCGGGGAGAGGGGGAACCGGGGAGAGGGGGAACCGGGGAGAGGGGGGAACCGGGGAGAGGGGGAACCGGGGAGAGGGGGAACCGGGGAGGGGGGGAACCGGGGAGAGGGGGAACCGGGGGAGAGGGGGGAACCGGGGAGGGGACCGGGGAGGGGGGAACCGGGGGAGAGGGGGAACCGGGGAGGGACCGGGGAGAGGGGAACCGGGGAGAGGGGGGAACCGGGGAGAGGGGGAACCGGGGAGAGGGGGGAACCGGGGGAGAGGGGGGAACCGGGGAGAGGGGGAACCGGGGAGGGGGGAACCGGGGAGGGGGGGGAACCGGGGAGAGGGGGAACCGGGGGAGAGGGGGAACCGGGGAGGGGGGAACCGGGGAGGGGGGGGAACCGGGGAGAGGGGGAACCGGGGAGGGGGGAACCGGGGAGGGGGGGAACCGGGAACTGGGGATTGGGGGGAGAAACTGGGGATTGGGGGGGGGGAGATGGGGATGGGGGGGGAGATGGGGATGGGGGGGAACCGGGGAGGGGGGGGACCGGGAACTGGGGATTGGGGGGGAAACTGGGGATGGGGGGGGGGAGATGGGGATGGGGGGGAGATGGGGATGGGGGGGGAACCGGGGATGGGGGGGGGGAGATGGGGGGGAGACGGGGATGGGGGGGAACCGGGGAGGGGGGGGGACCGGGAACTGGGGATTGGGGGGGAAACTGGGGATGGGGGGGGGGAGATGGGGGGGAGACGGGGATGGGGGGGGAGATGGGGATGGGGGGGAGAAGCGGGGATGGGGGGGGGAGATGGGGGTGGGGGGAGAAGCGGGGATGGGGGGGAACGGGAAGGGGGGGAACCGGGGATGGGGGGGGGAGAGGGGGATGGGGGAACCGGGAACTGGGGATTGGGGGGGAAACTGGGGTTGGGGGGGGAACCGGGGATGGGAGGGGGAAGCGGGAATCGGGGATGGGGGGGGGTGTGTGTGTGAAGGAGCAGGGCCCCCCTCTCCTCCTCCTCCCCCCTCCTCCCCCCCCCCCCGTCCTCCTCCTCCCCCCCCCCCCATATTTGACCCCAGCCCAGGGGACCGGCGCTGCTGTCCCGGGCGGGGTTGGGGGGGGGGGCAGAGCGCTGGGGGTGCCCGTTTGGGGGGGGTGTGGGTGTGTATAGGGGGGGGGGGGGTCACCACATCTCTCCCCCCCAGCGGACGGGAACTACTGCCTGACGTGCGGCAGCGACCGGAGCCTGAAGCTCTGGAACCCGCACCGGGGCACGGCGCTGCGCTGCTACCGGGGGCACGGCTACGAGGTGCTGGATGCCGCGGGGTGAGACACGGGGGGGGGGACACCTACCCCCCCCCCCCCCACCCCCCCCCCCCCCAGCCACGGGTCCCCCCAGCCCCGGGTCCTTTCCCCCCCATCCCCGGGGTCTGGGTCCTCCCTCCCCCCCCCTAATCCCCAGCCCCGGGTCCTTTCCCCCCCATCCCCGGGGTCTGGGTCCTCCCTCCCCCCCCCCCAATCCCCAGCCCCGGGTCCTTTCCCCCCCATCCCCGGGGTCTGGGTCCTCCCTCCCCCCCCCCCTAATCCCCAGCCCCGGGTCCTTTCCCCCCATCCCCGGGGTCTGGGTCCTCCCTCCCCCCCCCCTAATCCCCAGCCCCGGGTCCTTTCCCCCCCATCCCCGGGGTCTGGGTCCTCCCTCCCCCCCCCCTAATCCCCAGCCCCGGGTCCTTTCCCCCCCCATCCCCGGGGTCTGGGTCCTCCCTCCCCCCCCCCCCTAATCCCCAGCCCCGGGTCCTTTCCCCCCCATCCCCGGGGTCTGGGTCCTCCCTCCCCCCCTCCCCATCCCCGGGGTCTGGGTCCTCCCTCCCCCCCCCCTAATCCCCAGCCCCGGGTCCTTTCCCCCCCATCCCCGGGGTCTGGGTCCTCCCTCCCCCCCCTAATCCCCAGCCCCGGGTCCTTTCCCCCCCATCCCCGGGGTCTGGGTCCTCCCTCCCCCCCCCCCCCAATCCCCAGCCCCAGGTCCTCCCCCCCCCCCCGCCACGGGTCCCCCCAGCCCCGGGTCTTCCCGCCCCCCCATCCCCATTCCCAGGTCCTCCCCCCGCTCCATCCCCAGCCCCGGGTCCTCATCCCCTCAACCTGGGCTCCCCCGGGACCCCCCCAGCCCCTCTCCCAGGGCTCCCCCTCCCTCGGGACCCCCCAGCCCCTCTCCCGGGACCCTCCCCTCATCCCCTCTCCCGGGACCCTCCCCCCAGCCCCTCTCCCGGGGCTCCCCGGGACCCCCCTCCCGAACCCCTCTCCCGGGGCTCTCCCTCCCTCGGGAGCCCCTTATCCCCTCTCCCGGGGCTCTCCCGGGACCCCCCAGCCCCTCTCCCGGGACACCCCCCCCAGCCCCTCTCCCGGGGCTCCCCCGGGATCCCCCCTCATCCCCTCTCCCGGGACCCCCACCAGCCCCTCTCCCGGGGCTCCCCGGGACCCCCAGCCCCTCTCCCGGGACCCCCCCCCTCATCCCCTCTCCTGGGGCTCTCCTGGAACCCCCCCCCCCAGCCCCTCTCCCGGGACCCCCTCATACCCTCTCCCGGGACACCCCGGGACCCCCCCCATCCCCTCTCCCAGGGCTTCCCCTCCCCCGTGACCCCCCCCCATCCCCTCTCCCGGGGCTCCCCGTCCCCCGTGACCCCCCCCTCTCCCGGGGCTCCCCGTCCCCCGTGACCCCCCCCCTCCCCTCTCCCGGGGCTCCCCGTCCCCCGTGACCCCCCCTCATCCCCTCTCCCGGGGCTCCCCGTCCCCCGTGACCCCCCCATCCCCACTCCCGGGGCTCCCCGTCCCCCGTGACCCCCCCCATCCCCACTCCCGGGGCTCCCCGTCCCCCGTGACCCCCCCTCCCCTCTCCCGGGGCTCCCCGTCCCCCGTGACCCCCCCCATCCCCACTCCCGGGGCTCCCCGTCCCCCGTGACCCCCCCCATCCCCACTCCCGGGGCTCCCCGTCCCCCGTGACCCCCCCCTCTCCCGGGGCTCCCCGTCCCCCGTGACCCCCCCCTCTCCCGGGGCTCCCCGTCCCCCGTGACCCCCCCTCCCCTCTCCCGGGGCTCCCCGTCCCCCGTGACCCCCCCTCCCCTCTCCCGGGGCTCCCCGTCCCCCGTGACCCCCCCTCCCCTCTCCCGGGGCTCCCCGTCCCCCGTGACCCCCCCCATCCCCACTCCCGGGGCTCCCCGTCCCCCGTGACCCCCCCTCCCCTCTCCCGGGGCTCCCCGTCCCCCGTGACCCCCCCCATCCCCACTCCCGGGGCTCCCCGTCCCCCGTGACCCCCCCTCCCCTCTCCCGGGGCTCCCCGTCCCCCGTGACCCCCCCTCCCCTCTCCCGGGGCTCCCCGTCCCCCGTGACCCCCCCCTCCCCTCTCCCGGGGCTCCCCGTCCCCCGTGACCCCCCCATCCCCACTCCCGGGGCTCCCCGTCCCCCGTGACCCCCCCTCCCCACTCCCGGGGCTCCCCGTCCCCCGTGACCCCCCCCATCCCCACTCCCGGGGCTCCCCGTCCCCCGTGACCCCCCCTCCCCTCTCCCGGGGCTCCCCGTCCCCCGTGACCCCCCCATCCCCACTCCCGGGGCTCCCCGTCCCCCGTGACCCCCCCCATCCCCTCTCCCGGGGCTCCCCGTCCCCCGTGACCCCCCCCATCCCCACTCCCGGGGCTCCCCGTCCCCCGTGACCCCCCCCAACCCCTCTCCCGGGGCTCCCCGTCCCCCGTGACCCCCCCTCCCCTCTCCCGGGGCTCCCCGTCCCCCGTGACCCCCCCTCCCCTCTCCCGGGGCTCCCCGTCCCCCGTGACCCCCCCTCCCCACTCCCGGGGCTCCCCGTCCCCCGTGACCCCCCCATCCCCACTCCCGGGGCTCCCCGTCCCCCGTGACCCCCCCATCCCCACTCCCGGGGCTCCCCGTCCCCCGTGACCCCCCCCAACCCCTCTCCCGGGGCTCCCCGTCCCCCGTGACCCCCCCCAACCCCCTCTCCCGGGGCTCCCCGTCCCCCGTGACCCCCCCCTCTCCCGGGGCTCCCCGTCCCCCGTGACCCCCCCATCCCCACTCCCGGGGCTCCCCGTCCCCCGTGACCCCCCCATCCCCACTCCCGGGGCTCCCCGTCCCCCGTGACCCCCCCCATCCCCACTCCCGGGGCTCCCCGTCCCCCGTGACCCCCCCCTCCCCTCTCCCGGGGCTCCCCGTCCCCCGTGACCCCCCCCTCCCCTCTCCCGGGGCTCCCCGTCCCCCGTGACCCCCCCCATCCCCTCTCCCGGGGCTCCCCGTCCCCCGTGACCCCCCCCATCCCCACTCCCGGGGCTCCCCGTCCCCCGTGACCCCCCCCATCCCCACTCCCGGGGCTCCCCGTCCCCCGTGACCCCCCCATCCCCACTCCCGGGGCTCCCCGTCCCCCGTGACCCCCCCTCCCCTCTCCCGGGGCTCCCCGTCCCCCGTGACCCCCCCCATCCCCACTCCCGGGGCTCCCCGTCCCCCGTGACCCCCCCCCATCCCCTCTCCCGGGGCTCCCCGTCCCCCGTGACCCCCCCCATCCCCTCTCCCGGGGCTCCCCGTCCCCCGTGACCCCCCCCAACCCCTCTCCCGGGGCTCCCCGTCCCCCGTGACCCCCCCCTCCCCTCTCCCGGGGCTCCCCGTCCCCCGTGACCCCCCCTCCCCTCTCCCGGGGCTCCCCGTCCCCCGTGACCCCCCTCCCCTCTCCCGGGGCTCCCCGTCCCCCGTGACCCCCCCCCATCCCCTCTCCCGGGGCTCCCCGTCCCCCGTGACCCCCCCATCCCCTCTCCCGGGGCTCCCCGTCCCCCGTGACCCCCCCCAACCCCTCTCCCGGGGCTCCCCGTCCCCCGTGACCCCCCCCAACCCCTCTCCCGGGGCTCCCCGTCCCCCGTGACCCCCCCTCCCCACTCCCGGGGCTCCCCGTCCCCCGTGACCCCCCCCATCCCCACTCCCGGGGCTCCCCGTCCCCCGTGACCCCCCCATCCCCACTCCCGGGGCTCCCCGTCCCCCGTGACCCCCCCATCCCCACTCCCGGGGCTCCCCGTCCCCCGTGACCCCCCCTCCCCCTCTCCCGGGGCTCCCCGTCCCCCGTGACCCCCCCCAACCCCCTCTCCCGGGGCTCCCCCCCCCCCAGCTCCTTCGACAACAGCCGCCTCTGCTCCTGCGGGGGGACAAGACGGTGGCGCTGTGGGACGTGAGCAGCGGGCAGGTGATCCGCAAGTACCGGGGACACGCAGGGGTGAGGAGGGGGGATTGGGGGGATGGGGGGTCCGGAGGTCATTTCGAGGGGTGCTGACCCCCTGCTGCTCCCACAGAAGGTGAACTGCGTCCAGTTCAACGAGGAGGCGACCCTCATCGTGTCTGGTGAGGGGAGGGGAGGGGAGGGGGGTCCTGGTGGTATCAGAGACCCCCCCCCCCATACCCCACCCTGACACCTCATTACCCCCCTGACACCCTATTCCCCCCCCCGACACCCCATTACCCCCTTGACACCCCGTTCCCCCCCCGACACCCCGTTCCCTACCCCAACCACCCCATTGCCCCCCCCAAACATCCCCTTTCCCCCCCAAATCACCCCGTTTGCCCCCCCCCCCCCCAAAAAAAAACACCCCTTCCCCACCCCACTTCCCCCCAAACATCCTGTTTCCCCCCCGACACCCCCTTCCCCCCCAAGACGACCCCTTCCCCCCCAAACCCCCTCCCTTCTCCCTCGAACCCCCCTTCCCCCCCAAGATGCCCCCTTCCCCCCAAAACCCCCTCCTTTCCCCCCAACCCCCCCTTTCCCCACAAAAAAAATCCTCTCCCCCTCCCCAGAACCCCCTCTTCCCCCCCAAAACACACCCTTTCCCCCCAGAACCCCCCCTTTCCCCCCTAAAACGCCCCCTTCCCCCCAAGACACCACCTTCCCCCCAAACCCCCTCCTTTCCCCCCCCAAGACCCCCCCTTTCCCCCCCAAGACACCCTCTTCCCCCAAAAAACACCCTCTCCCCCCACCAGAACCCCCTCTTCCCCCCAAACCCCCCTTCCCCCCCAAGACACCACCTTCCCCCCAAACCCCCTCCTTTCCCCCCCAAGACCCCCCCAAACCCTCCCTTTACCCCCAAAACACCCTCTCCCCTCCCCAGAACCCCCTCTTCCCCCTCAAAACACCTCCTTTCCCCCCCAAACCCCCCTTTCCCCCCCAAGACGCCCCCTTCCCCCAAAAAACACCCTCTCCCCCTCCCCAGAACCCCCTCTTCCCCCCAGAACCCCGTCTTCCCCCCAAAACACCCCCTCTTCCCCCCCTTCCCCTTCCAGGCTCCATCGACTCCACCGTCCGGTGCTGGGACTGTCGCTCGCGGCGCCCAGACCCCGTCCAGGTCCTGGATGAAGCCAAGGACGGCATCTCCAGCCTCAAGATCTCCAACCACGAGATCCTCTCAGGGTGTGGAGTGGGTGGGTTGGGGAGGGGTCTGTCTGTGTGTCTGTCAGCCCCTTGTGTGTCCCCCCTTCCCCAAAAATAACCCCCCTCCCCCTTCCTTTCCTCACAGCTCCGTGGACGGTCGCGTCCGGCGTTACGACCTGCGTGCCGGCCAGCTCTGCTCTGACTACATAGGGAGTGAGTTATGGGGTGGCTGGGGTCTTAAGGAGGAACAAAGATGGGAAGGGGTCCCCTAAGACCTCCCCCTCCCCAAAATAACCCTCCCCCCCTTTTTTCCAGGCCCCATCACCAGCGTTTGCTTCAGCAAGGACGGGCAGTGCACCCTGGCTGCCAGCCTGGACTCAACCCTCCGCTTGCTGGACAAGGAGACTGGGGAGCTGCTGGGAGAGTATGAAACACCCCCCTACGCTGGGTAAAAGGGGGTGCTAAACCCTCTCCTCTTCCTTGTACCCCCATTTAAACCCCCCCCCCAACCCCCCTTTCCCTGAAGGTACAAGGGGCACCGCAGCACGGCGTACCGGCTGGACTGCGTGCTGAGCGAGCAGGACACCCACGTGGGCAGCGCCTCTGAGGATGGCAACATCTACTTCTGGGACTTGGTGGAGGTGAGTGGACACCTTGGAAACCCCCAAGCTGACAATTTGGGGTTCTAAGAGACCCCCCCCCCCCCCAGCTTCACCCCCCAAAAAACAAAGCTTTTTACACCCCCCCACCCCCTGTCTCCCCCTGTCTGTCTCCCCCTTCTCCTGGCAGGGGTCCCTGGTGCTCACCCTGGAAGTGGGTGGTGGTGTGGTGCAGTCCCTCTCCTTCCACCCCAACCTCCCCTGTCTCCTCGCTGCCACCCAGGGCCAAGTCCAGCTCTGGCGTGAGGAGACCTTCCAGCCCGAGGGGGACGGTGCCACATGATGTTGGGGGGGATGGGGGGGTTTTAGGGTGGGGGACACACACAGGACGTGATCTCCCCAATAAAGGGAAATCAAGGCAGAGTGTGGAGGAGCTGTGGAGCTTTATTGAGGGTGCAGGGACCCCCCATGAGGGGCTCAAATAAATACAAGCTGTGGGGAGGGGAGAGGAGGGGAGGGGAGGATGTGGGGAGGGGAGGACTGGGGAGGGGGGGACAACGTGGGGAGTGGGGGGACAACGTGGGGAGGGGAGGACTGGGGAGGGAGAGGGGAGGACGTGGGGAGGGGGAGGACTGGGGAGGGGGAGGGGAGGACTGGGGAGGGGGGAGGGGGAGGGGAGGGACTGGGGAAGGGAAGGGGAGGACTGGGGAGGGGGAGGCGAGGACTGGGGAGGGGAGGATGTGAGACGTGGGGGGGGGAGGATGTGGGATGTGGGGAGGGGAAGGGACGACGTGGGGAGGGGAAGGGACGACGTGGGGAGGGGAAGGGACGACGTGGGGAGGGGAAGGGACGACGTGGGGAGGGGAAGGGACGACGTGGGGAGAGGGTCCCAGCCCCCCCCCCCAATTAGGGAACCACCCTGCTCTGCATGCGTGGTATTGAGCTGGGTGTCACCCCCCCAAAGTGGGGTTCAGCCCCCCCAAAACCCGTTGCTCCCCCCACCCCTGCCCCAGCTCAGTCTCCCACTGGGAAAGCACCAGCTCTCTGGGCGAACGTCTCCGCCACCAGCAGTGGGAACACCAGGGAGGCATCAGCATAGACCTGAGCACAGGGGAAAAAGGGGGTGATGGGGGGGGATATTCCCTTCTCCAGCACCCCAAATCTTCCCTTTGAACCCCCCCCAACCTCCTCACCTTGACAGGGGTGGCATCCACCCTGATCTTCCCCCAGGAAACCGCCTCATCCGGCCGCGCTCCCGAGTCGGAGCCGTCGAACTCCTGCGCCGTGTTGACGTAGACAGAGAAGTCAGCACCATTCCTCTGGGATGGGGGGGGGGGAAAGAGCACAGTGAGACCCCCAAAACATCCCCAAAACACCCAAAAGGGGGTGAGGGGAGAGAACTGGGTGTCCCCCCCTTTTACACCTCACCATCAGGTTGGCATTAGCGATGTGGTGCTTCACCAACCCCCCACCCAGGATGATCATCCCGCTCTTCCTGGCAAAGATGGCCTGGGTGTTGATGAGGCGTAGGTCTGTGGGCAGTGAGGGGGGTGTTAAGGGGGGGTTCCCCCAGCATTTTAAGGGGGGAGGAAGAAAAGGGGGATTCCTTTAGAATTTAGGGAACTGGAGTGGGAAGTATCTCCCTCACCTTCCACGATATCCAACGCCAGCCCCGGGCGCTTGTAGGAGTGGAAGAAGATCATGTCCCCCAAGGAGCCGTCGGTGAGCGCTGGGCTCAGCACTGGGATCTGGTTCTGGAAAGAAAAGGGATTTGGTGAGGAGCTGTGACCCCCCTCAACCCCCTTTTCAACCTCCTTTCCCCCCCCCCCAACCCCCATCCCCACCTACCTTCTGCGCCCAGTAACACACGGACTCGGGGTTGTCTATCTCCTTCCCCAACCTTGAGATCATCTTGGAGGGCGTCCACCTCACCCCCTGCCAGATGACTGTGCTCAGGAACAGCCCCCCTACCCAAAACCCCCTCCCCAAACTGGAGAAGGATACCCCCCTCAAGGGGCAGAAAGGAGGAGGAGGAAGGGGGGGGGTTCTCCCCAACCTGTGTCTCCTGCTCATCCACCATCCGGTCCAGGATGGGCATCAGCCAGTCCTCAAACTTGCAGTAGTTGTCATTGGGCACCAGGAGGTTCCCAATCCTTTGGGAAAAAGGGGGTGGGGGGTGGAGGAAAGACACGTGGGGGGTCAAATTCAGCCCCCCAGCCCCAAAGGGGAATCCCCTCCCCTTTACCACCCCCCCACCCCAGGTACCTGTTGATGCCGCTCTGGCGCAGGTCCCGGCCCCGCAGGCTGAAGTCCCCCAGGTAGGTGGGTGCCAGGCACTTGATGAGATCCTCCTCCACCCCCCGGCCGTGGTCACCAGCACGTCTACCTACCATGGAGGGGAGGGGGGACACACACACAGCCCATGCAGTGGCCTTGGGGACCCCCCAGGCATCCCCCCTCGATGGCCTTGGGACCCCCTTGTACCTTTCTCAATGGCCTTGAGACACTGGGGACCCCCCTTCTCAATGGCCTTGAGACACTGGGGACCCCCCCTCAATGGCCTTGAGACACTGGGGACCCCCCTTCTCAATGGCCTTGAAACACTGGGGACCCCCCCTTTATGGCCTTAGGACTCTCAGGGACCCTCTCAATAGCCCTGGGACACTGGGAACCCCCCCCACAATGGCCTCGGGACCCCCAGGGATCCTTCCCAATGGCCTCAGGACACTAGGGATCCCCCTCAATGGCCTCGGACAGTGGGAACCCCCCACAATGGCCTTGGGACACCCTTAATGGCCTCAGGACCCTCGGGGACCCCCCTCAATGGCCTTGAGACACTGGGAACCCCTCCACAATCGCCTTGAGACCCCCCTAATGGCCTTAGGACCCCCCAGGAACCCTTCCCAATAGCCTCAGGACACCAGGGACCCCCCTCAATGGCCTCGGGACATGGGAACCCCCCCACAATGGCCTCAGGACTCCCCCCCAAAGACCCCAGGGGACCTTTCTCAACGGCCTCGGGCCCCCCAAAGGCTTTAGGACCCCCTGGGGACCCCCGAAATGGCCTCGCCCCCCCCTTCACCAGCCTCAAGACCCACCGAGGACCCTTCCCAATGGCCTCAGGCCCTCTCAGCAGCCCCCTCCCCCCAATATCCTCCGGGGCCCCCACCCCCGAGGGCCCAGCGTGCGCGCCCCCCGCCCCGCACCATGTTGTGCTGCACCAGGTACCGGATGCTCTCCCGGACGCCGGAGCTGACGAGGTTGGAGGTGAAGCCCAGGAAGATGGTGCAGCCTGAGGGCGGCCGCGGCCCCGCCAGCCCGGCCCGGGCCCGTTCCTCTTCGTTCAGCGGTTCCAGCTTCGCCGAGATCTAAAGAAGCGGAGGGGTCAGGCCCAGCCCCTTCCCCTCTCCCCCGCCGCCGCCCCCGGCCCGGCCCGGCCCGGCCCGGCCCGGCCCCACCATCCTGTGGATCTCAGCGACGGCCTGAGCGAAGCTGGTGGCCTGGAAACCGGTCGTGTGGAAGGAACGGAGCAAAGCAGCGTAGTCCGGCCCTCCGGAGAAGTCGTACCCGCGTACCGGGAGGCTCTCAGCCGGGAGAGGCCCGCTCGGCTTCAGCACGGCCTTCAAGGCCGCGGCGGGGGCCTGGCCCGGTGCCGCCATAGGGCTCCGCTCGCCTCAGGGTTCCCCGCCGCCGCTGCGCGCCGCCATCTTGGCGCCTCCCTCTTTCCCTCACCCCTCCGGCGCCCTACTGCGCCTGCGCCGCGGTTCCCGCCTTTCCCTGCCGTACAACCGGGCGCCACCATCTTGGCACCTCCCTCCTTCCCTCACCTCTTGCGCCCTACTGCGCCTGCGCTGCGATTCCCGCCTCCCCGCCGCTCCCTGCCGTACAACCGGGCGCCGCCATCTTGGCGCCTCCCTCCTTCCCGCTCCTCCTGCGCCCTACTGCGCGTGCGCTCCGATTCCCTGCCGTACAACCGGGCGCCGCCATCTTGGCGCCTCCCTCCTTCCCTCACCTCTTGCGCCCTACTGCGCCTGCGCTGCGATTCCCGCCTCCCCGCCGCTCCCTGCCGTACAACCGGGCGCCGCCATCTTGGCGCCTCCCTCCTTCCCGCTCCTCCTGCGCCCTCCTGCGCCTGCGCTCTGATTCCCTGCCGTACAACCGGGCGCCGCCATCTTGGCGCCTCCCTCCTTCCCTCACCTCCTGCGCCCGCGCCGCGATTCCCGCCTCCCCTCCTCTCTCTGCCGTACAACCTGGCGGCGCCATCTTGAGACGGGAAGCGCGGAGGTCCAAGATCCATCGGGAAGCGAAAGACCTCTCGGTTCAAAGGGCCCCAAGCAGCGCCCCCAAACCCACCCGATTTCACCCCAAAAACCACAGACACGGAGACGCCACCTCCGCTCCATTTTAATCCGTTTAATACCCACGAACAGGCGGCATCTCCCAGCCCTAACAAAGCCCTGGGCTTGGTCCCTCTGCGCTGGGCACGGGGCGCAGAGCTGGGGACCCCCTGGGGAGCAGGGGCTGGACCCCCATAACTCACCCAGCTGTTGTTTCCCCCCCACCCCCCCCCCATTTCCCTTCCTGGGCAGCGTAAACACGGTGTCACCAGCGAGGGGTGTCAGGTCCGGAGCCTCCACACCTCAACTGAGAGTCCCCCCGAAGCGGCTGCCACCACGTCACCATCCACGCTGATCTGGGGAAGGGGGACACACCACAACACCACACACACCACAACACCACACACACCACAACACACACACCACAACACACACGTAAGAGGGAAACCAGGCTGGTTCTGCACCAGGGCCTGAGCTGCCTCCTTACCCCGTTGAGCACGTCGTCGTGAGTCCAGGAGCAGATGGTGCGGGGAGGGTCCGTAGGGACGTGGATCTAGAAGAGAGAGAGAGCCATTCACAACCCCCCCACCCCCCACCCCCTTCCTTCCCCAGCCCCATAAACAGCCTCAGAAGTCCCATGTCCCCCCCCCCCAATCCCCCTCCCGCCCCCTTCCTTCCCCAGCCCCATAAACAGCCTCAGAAGTCCCATGTGTCCCCCCCCTCAATCCCCCTCCCGCCCCCTTCCTTCCCCAGCCCCATAAACAGCCTCAGAAGTCCCATGTGTCCCCCCCTCAATCCCCCTCCCACCCCCTTCCTTCCCCAGCCCCATAAACAGCCTCAGAAGTCCCATGTGTCCCCCCCCTCAATCCCCCTCCCACCCCCTTCCTTCCCCAGCCCCATAAACAGCCTCAGAAGTCCCATGTCCCCCCCCCCCTCAATCCCCCTCCCGCCCCCTTCCTTCCCCAGCCCCATAAACAGCCTCAGAAGTCCCATGTGTCCCCCCCTCAATCCCCCTCCCACCCCCTTCCTTCCCCAGCCCCATAAACAGCCTCAGAAGTCACATGTGTCCCCTCCCCTCAATCCCCCTCCCACCCCCTTCCTTCCCCAGCCCCATAAACAGCCTCAGAAGTCCCATGTCCCCCCCTCAATCCCCCTCCCGCCCCCTTCCTTCCCCAGCCCCATAAACAGCCTCAGAAGTCCCATGTGTCCCCCCCTCAATCCCCCTCCCACCCCCTTCCTTCCCCAGCCCCATAAACAGCCTCAGAAGTCCCATGTCCCCCCCCCCTCAATCCCCCTCCCGCCCCCTTCCTTCCCCAGCCCCATAAACAGCCTCAGAAGTCCCATGTGTCCCCCCCCTCAATCCTCCTCCCACCCCCTTCCTTCCCCAGCCCCATAAACAGCCTCAGAAGTCCCATGTCCCCCCCCTCCAATCCCCCTCCCGCCCCCTTCCTTCCCCAGCCCCATAAACAGCCTCAGAAGTCCCATGTCGTCCCCCCCCTCAATCCCCCTCCCGCCCCCTTCCTTCCCCAGCCCCATAAACAGCCTCAGAAGTCCCATGTCCCCCCCCCTCAATCCCCCTCCCGCCCCCTTCCTTCCCCAGCCCCATAAACAGCCTCAGAAGTCCCATGTCCCCCCCCCTCAATCCCCCTCCCACCCCCTTCCTTCCCCAGCCCCATAAACAGCCTCAGAAGTCCCATGTCCCCCCCTCAATCCCCCTCCCACCCCCTTCCTTCCCCAGCCCCATAAACAGCCTCAGAAGTCCCATGTCCCCCCCCTCAATCCCCCTCCCACCCCCTTCCTTCCCCAGCCCCATAAACAGCCTCAGAAGTCCCATGTGCCCCCCCCCTCAATCCCCCTCCCGCCCCCTTCCTTCCCCAGCCCCATAAACAGCCTCAGAAGTCCCATGTGTCCCCCCCTCAATCCCCCTCCCACCCCCTTCCTTCCCCAGCCCCATAAACAGCCTCAGAAGTCCCATGTCCCCCCCCCCTCAATCCCCCTCCCGCCCCCTTCCTTCCCCAGCCCCATAAACAGCCTCAGAAGTCCCATGTGCCCCCCCCCCCTCAATCCCCCTCCCGCCCCCTTCCTTCCCCAGCCCCATAAACAGCCTCAGAAGTCCCATGTCCCCCCCTCCTCAATCCCCCTCCCGCCCCCTTCCTTCCCCAGCCCCATAAACAGCCTCAGAAGTCCCATGTCCCCCCCCCCTCAATCCCCCTCCCGCCCCCTTCCTTCCCCAGCCCCATAAACAGCCTCAGAAGTCCCATGTCCCCCCCCCCCCAATCCCCCTCCCGCCCCCTTCCTTCCCCAGCCCCATAAACAGCCTCAGAAGTCCCATGTGTCCCCCCCTCAATCCCCCTCCCACCCCCTTCCTTCCCCAGCCCCATAAACAGCCTCAGAAGTCCCATGTCCCCCCCCCCTCAATCCCCCTCCCACCCCCTTCCTTCCCCAGCCCCATAAACAGCCTCAGAAGTCCCATGTCGTCCCCCCCTCAATCCCCCTCCCGCCCCCTTCCTTCCCCAGCCCCATAAACAGCCTCAGAAGTCCCATGTCCCCCCCTCCTCAATCCCCCTCCCGCCCCCTTCCTTCCCCAGCCCCATAAACAGCCTCAGAAGTCCCATGTCCCCCCCTCAATCCCCCTCCCGCCCCCTTCCTTCCCCAGCCCCATAAACAGCCTCAGAAGTCCCCCCCATCCTCACAGGGGACCCTCACCCGTAGCGTCCGGTCGGTGGACGTGGTGAAGAGAGATCCCAGCGAGTGCCAGAGCCCCGTGATCTGCAGCCGGTGCCCCACGTCGAAGTACTGTGAGGACACACAAACACCCTGTGAGGCAACGGGGTGGGGAAACACCACCCTACAACCCCCCCCCAACACCCCATTTCGGGGGTCCTTACCCTAGCAGGTTGGAAGCTACCGGTGCTGTTCCCAAAAACATACACCCTGCCTTGGTTGTCTCCAGCCCAGAGCTGTGTCCCCCGGTAGGACATGGAGAGCAGGTAGTTTTCCAGCTGGGAACGGTGGTGGTGGTGGTGGGTGTTGAAGAAACATTGGGGTGCAAGTGATGGAGCTCTAAATCATCCCTCTTGCCCCCCTCTTTTCATCCCAAACCCCTCACCCATTATGGTGTTTTGGGGAAGGGGAAGGGGGGTAAAGGGGGCTCAAACCTGCAGCCTCTGGAATGTTGGGGTGCAAGTGATGGAGCTCTAAATCATCCCTCTTGCCCCCCTCTTTTCATCCCAAACCCCTCACCCATTATGGTGTTTTGGGAAGGGGGGTAAAGGGGGCTCAGACCTGCAGCCTCTGGAATGTTGGGGTGCAAGTGATGGAGCTCTAAATCATCCCTCTTGCCCCCCTCTTTTCATCCCAAACCCCTCACCCATTATGGTGTTTTGGGAAGGGGGGTAAAGGGGGCTCAAACCTGCAGCCTCTGGAATGTTGGGGTGCAAGTGATGGAGCTCTAAATCATCCCTCTTGCCCCCCTCTTTTCATCCCAAACCCCTCACCCATTATGGTGTTTTGGGAAGGGGGGTAAAGGGGGCTCAAACCTGCAGCCTCTGGAGGACGCCGTGGGCGCGGGTGTTGAAGAAACATTGGGGTGCAAGTGATGGAGCTCTAAATCATCCCTCTTGCCCCCCTCTTTTCATCCCAAACCCCTCACCCATTATGGTGTTTTGGGGAAGGGGAAGGGGGGGTAAAGGGGGCTCAAACCTGCAGCCTCTGGAATGTTGGGGTGCAAGTGATGGAGCTCTAAATCATCCCTCTTGCCCCCCTCTTTTCATCCCAAACCCCTCACCCATTATGGTGTTTTGGGGAAGGGGAAGGGGGGTAAAGGGGGCTCAAACCTGCAGCCTCTGGAATGTTGGGGTGCAAGTGATGGAGCTCTAAATCATCCCTCTTGCCCCCCTCTTTTCATCCCAAACCCCTCACCCATTATGGTGTTTTGGGAAGGGGGGTAAAGGGGGCTCAAACCTGCAGCCTCTGGAATGTTGGGGTGCAAGTGATGGAGCTCTAAATCATCCCTCTTGCCCCCCTCTTTTCATCCCAAACCCCTCACCCATTATGGTGTTTTGGGAAGGGGGGTAAAGGGGGCTCAGACCTGCAGCCTCTGGAATGTTGGGGTGCAAGTGATGGAGCTCTAAATCATCCCTCTTGCCCCCCTCTTTTCATCCCAAACCCCTCACCCATTATGGTGTTTTGGGAAGGGGGGTAAAGGGGGCTCAGACCTGCAGCCTCTGGAATGTTGGGGTGCAAGTGATGGAGCTCTAAATCATCCCTCTTGCCCCCCTCTTTTCATCCCAAACCCCTCACCCATTATGGTGTTTTGGGAAGGGGGGTAAAGGGGGCTCAGACCTGCAGCCTCTGGAATGTTGGGGTGCAAGTGATGGAGCTCTAAATCATCCCTCTTGCCCCCCTCTTTTCATCCCAAACCCCTCACCCATTATGGTGTTTTGGGAAGGGGGGTAAAGGGGGCTCAAACCTGCAGCCTCTGGAATGTTGGGGTGCAAGTGATGGAGCTCTAAATCATCCCTCTTGCCCCCCTCTTTTCATCCCAAACCCCTCACCCATTATGGTGTTTTGGGGAAGGGAGGGGGGGTAAAGGGGGCTCAGACCTGCAGCCTCTGGAATGTTGGGGTGCAAGTGATGGAGCTCTAAATCATCCCTCTTGCCCCCCTCTTTTCATCCCAAACCCCTCACCCATTATGGTGTTTTGGGGAAGGGGAAGGGGGGTAAAGGGGGCTCAGACCTGCAGCCTCTGGAATGTTGGGGTGCAAGTGATGGAGCTCTAAATCATCCCTCTTGCCCCCCTCTTTTCATCCCAAACCCCTCACCCATTATGGTGTTTTGGGGAAGGGGAGGGGGGGTAAAGGGGGCTCAGACCTGCAGCCTCTGGAGGACGCCGTGGGCGCGGCGGTCGAAGACGACGAGGGTTCGATCTTCGCTGCCCGACACGATGAGCCGGTCGTCGGCGGCCAGGGCCAGGACAGCGCTGGCGTGGGGCTTGTAGCTGCGCACCAAGGCCTGCTCAGCTGCCAGGAGAAACCATAGAGGGGGGGAATATGTAGCTAAGGGCAACCCCCCCCCACTCCGCCCTTCTCTTTTAGACACCCTTCCCTGTCCCAGTCTTCCCAGTGGGACCAACCTCGTGGGTCGTAGATGGTCACTGTCTTGTCGTAAGTCCCGGTGACGAGGACGTCGGGGAGGTAGGAGAGGCACAGCACGGCTGCCTTCTCCCTAGGAGGGACTTAAACTGAGCTGAGACTCCTCCCCACCCCCCAAAAAACACCCCCCTCCACCCACCCAACTCCCAAGGCATTACCTGATCTCCCCAAACTGCTGCCCCTCAGCTTCCAGGTCCCACAGCTTCACCGTGCTGTCCCAGGAGCCCGAACACACCTTGTTGTCCCGGGAAGCCAAACACCAAACCCAACCCTACCATAGTTTGGGGGGGAGAAGGGGGAGGTAACCCCTCAAAAACCAGCTTTGGGACCCCTCCCCAACCCTACCATAGTTTAGGGGGGGAGAAGAGGGAGGTAACCCCTCAAAAACCAGCTTTGGGACCCCTCCCCAACCCTACCATAGTTTGGGGGGGGGGAGAAGGGGGAGGGAACCCCTCATAAACCAGCTTTGGGACCCCTCCCCAACCCTACCATAGTTTGGGGGGGGGAGAAGGGGGAGGTAACCCCTCAAAAACCAGCTTTGGGACCCCTCCCCAACCCTACCATAGTTTAGGGGGGGAGAAGAGGGAGGTAACCCCTCAAAACCAGCTTTGGGACCCCTCCCCAACCCTACCATAGTTTAGGGGGGGAGAAGGGGGAGGTAACCCCTCAAAAACCAGCTTTGGGACCCCTCCCCAACCCTACCATAGTTTAGGGGGGGAGAAGAGGGAGGTAACCCCTCAAAACCAGCTTTGGGACCCCTCCCCAACCCTACCATAGTTTGGGGGGGGGGAGAAGGGGGAGGGAACCCCTCATAAACCAGCTTTGGGACCCCTCCCCAACCCTACCATAGTTTAGGGGGGGAGAAGAGGGAGGTAACCCCTCAAAACCAGCTTTGGGACCCCTCCCCAACCCTACCATAGTTTAGGGGGGGAGAAGAGGGAGGTAACCCCTCAAAACCAGCTTTGGGACCCCTCCCCAACCCTACCATAGTTTAGGGGGGGAGAAGAGGGAGGTAACCCCTCAAAACCAGCTTTGGGACCCCTCCCCAACCCTACCATAGTTTAGGGGGGGAGAAGAGGGAGGTAACCCCTCAAAACCAGCTTTGGGACCCCTCCCCAACCCTACCATAGTTTAGGGGGGGAGAAGAGGGAGGTAACCCCTCAAAACCAGCTTTGGGACCCCTCCCCAACCCTACCATAGTTTAGGGGGGGAGAAGAGGGAGGTAACCCCTCAAAAACCAGCTTTGGGACCCCTCCCCAACCCTACCATAGTTTAGGGGGGGAGAAGAGGGAGGTAACCCCTCAAAACCAGCTTTGGGACCCCTCCCCAACCCTACCATAGTTTAGGGGGGGAGAAGAGGGAGGTAACCCCTCAAAACCAGCTTTGGGACCCCTCCCCAACCCTACCATAGTTTAGGGGGGGAGAAGAGGGAGGTAACCCCTCAAAACCAGCTTTGGGACCCCTCCCCAACCCTACCATAGTTTAGGGGGGGAGAAGAGGGAGGTAACCCCTCAAAACCAGCTTTGGGACCCCTCCCCAACCCTACCATAGTTTAGGGGGGGAGAAGAGGGAGGTAACCCCTCAAAACCAGCTTTGGGACCCCTCCCCAACCCTACCATAGTTTAGGGGGGGAGAAGAGGGAGGTAACCCCTCAAAACCAGCTTTGGGACCCCTCCCCAACCCTACCATAGTTTAGGGGGGGAGAAGAGGGAGGTAACCCCTCAAAACCAGCTTTGGGACCCCTCCCCAACCCTACCATAGTTTAGGGGGGGAGAAGAGGGAGGTAACCCCTCAAAACCAGCTTTGGGACCCCTCCCCAACCCTACCATAGTTTAGGGGGGGAGAAGAGGGAGGTAACCCCTCAAAACCAGCTTTGGGACCCCTCCCCAAAGAGAATTGGGGAGGGAAGCAGGATATAGAATGGTTCTTCCCCCCCCCCCAAAACTCCAGCCCCCTCCTCACCTTGTGTGTCCCGTTGCGCTCGGTGCCCAGCGCCTTCACCAGCACCTTTCCAGGGGCTCGTCCCAGTTGCCTGAGGTCCCACAGGTTGACGTTGCGGTCCCGGGCCCCCGAAACGCAGAGGGTCCCCCCTGCCAGGTAAAAAAGGGGGAGATGGAAGGGTTAAGGGAAGGGGAACACCCCTGGGAATTTGAGGAATTGAGGGGGGGGGTCTCTATTCCTGACCTGCAAGAGGAGGACGGAGTCGACGGAGGCGAAGTGTCCCTCGTCCAGGGAGAAATGCTCCATGGGGGTCCCGCCGCCCCCCAGCGCTGCAGATGCTCCTCCACGTCCACGCAGGCAGCTGACCAGTCAAAGCCTTCCTCTGGGGGGGTGGGGGGGTTGGGGGGGGAATTGGGGGTGGGGGGGGTTGTCTGGGAAGAGGGAGGGGGTGTCTCTAAAGCGCTAAGGGGTCCCCGAGGTGATAAGGGGTTTGCGACTTGATAGGGGGGTCTCCAAGCTGATAGGGGGGCCCCAAGCTGATAGGGGGTCTCAAGTTGACAGGGGGTCCCCAACCTCATAGGGGGGCCCCAAGCTGATAGGGGGGCCCCAAGCTGATAGGGGATCCCCAACTTGATAGGGGGTCTCCAAGCTGATAGGGGGAGCTCAAGCTGATAGGGGGTCCCCAAGCTAATAGGAGGTCCCCAACTTGATAGGGGGTCCCCAAGCTGATAGGGGGAGCTCAAGCTAATAGGGGGTCCCCAACCTCATAGGGGGTCCTCAACCTCATAGGGGGAGCTCAAGCTAATAGGGGGTCCCCAACCTCATAGGGGTTTTCCAAGCTGATAGGGGGTCCTCAAGCTGATAGGGGGTCTCAACTTGAGAGGGGGTCCCCAACCTCATAGGGGGTCCCCAAGCTGATAGGGGGTCCCCAACTTGACAGGGGGTCCCCAACTTGACAGGGGGTCCCCAACCTCATAGGGGGTCCCCATGCTGATAGGGGGTCCCCAACCCACCCTCTTTGCCCTGTAGCTACTTCAGGGTCAGCAGGGTGGGAAGGAAAAGGAGGTGCTGGGGTATCCAACTAGCTGGGAAAGAGGGGGTACAAGGGGGGATCCCCAATCTACCTCTAGGCTGAGGGGTACACCACGTAGCCCCCCCAGTTTCACCCTCCACAGAGCCAGGAACATGGAAGATTAGGGGCATCCTCCCCCCTCCCCCCCCAACATCCTCTCCCCTTCCCTCCCTCGGGAATGTTTTGGGGTGCCCCCAATCCCCCTCCCCGCTCCCCAGACCCACCTTCCAGCACGGGGAAGGGGCCGCGGGCGCTGCGCTGCAGCCGGAGCCTCCAGGCCACGGCATCCCGGGCTACATCCCGCAAGGCTCGGCAGACGTGGGGCAGGACCCCCCGCACCTCCCGCGCCCCCAGGTACCCGCAGATCTCCAGCAGCAGCTCCAGGGGTAAAGCCAGCAGCCCCCCAGCTGCTCCCCCGCCCGGAGGCGGCTGTTTAAGCCCCGGGGGAGGACGAGGGAGGGGAACGGGCGTTGGGGTCGGGGTGGCGGCGGGAGGAGGAGGTGGAGGAGGAGGCGGGGAGAGATTCGGGGGGGTCCCGGGGCCCCGCAGGCGGGTGATGTATTCCTGAGCTTGCCGGTCGGGATCGTCGGTGGTGGGGGGCGCGGGGGGGCCCTTCATGGCTGGGGGTGAGGGCGAGGGGGGGTGGGGGGGTGTGTCAGTGGGGGGGGCCCTCAGCTCCCGGTACCGACCCCCCACCCCCCTCCTCCCCCTTCCCTCCGCCCGGGGACACCGATACCGGGAAACACCCACCCCACAGTTCAAAAGGGATCCGCAGGTCCCGGTCTCGTTCCCAGCTTGGGAGACCCGCTACGGGCACCCTCCCCACCCAGCTGCCCCCGGGACCGGGACCGGGACCGGGACCCTCCCGCAGCGACCGGATCCCCCCCCCGAACTCCCGGTACCGGCCTCAATCCCGCGGTGCCGAGCCTCCCCGCGGCGCCTCCGCAGCGGTGGGCAGCCCCCACCCCCTCCCCGTCCTCCTCCTCCTCCTCCTCCCCCCGGTCCCACCCCGGTACCGGGGCGCGGCCCAGCCGCGTCCCGTCTCCACGGCCACGGGGGGTTGGGGGGGATCCACTTCCGGGCAGAGCCCCACGTGACCATCAAATCAACCAATCGGCGCGCCGCGCCCCGTGACGTCACTTAAACGCGCCGGAAAAAGAGGCCTACCGGGAGGAGCTTTAACGGCACCGGGACACACCCCCCCTCCTCCCCCTCCCTCCCCCTCCCCCCTCCTCCTCCTCCCCTCCCCCTCCCTCCCCCTCCCCCCCGCGGAACAAACGGCACCGACACGGGGAACAAACGGTCAAACAACGGACTCCGCTTTATCGAGCACGAACGAGGGGACGCGCGGTACAACCGGGCCCGCAGCCCTCCCCCCCCCCCCCCCCAACGCCTCCCCCTCCCGGTTTCCCCCCGCCCCTCCCCCCCTTCCCCCCGGTTCCCGCGGGACGGACCCTCCCCCCACCCCCCACCCCCCTGTAAACGGTAAAAAACGGAACAAAACCGGGGAGGGGGTGGAAATAAACGCACAAGAACCGCGGTATCTACTCGGTCGGGGGCGGCTCGGAACCGGCCCCCCCCCTCCCCCTCACCGGGGCTTCTCCCCTCCCCCCATCCCTCTTCCTTCTCCCCTCCCCCCTCCGCGGGGCCGGTCTATACGTTCCTATAGGTTTAACCTTGGGTAGGGGGCAGGGCTGGGGGGGGGGTGGGGGGTGGGGGGGTGTGTCACCATGCAGGGGGGGGCACGGAGGGAAACATCCTACAGCAGAAATTAGGGGGAGAGGGGGATGGGTGTCAACACCCCCCTCCCCCGCCCCCACCCCCTGGGTTTTGGACCCTTTCACCCCTCTCTCATTCCTCCCCCCCTCTGGGTTTTGGGGTACCACCTCCCGCTTTCCCCCCCTCCCATCTCCCACTGCCCCCCCTCCCCCACCAAGGGGTGTAAAACTCCTTCTTAGCCTCCCCCCAGCTCGACCACCCCCTTCCCCTTCTCCCCCTAAACCCCCTCCCCAAACCCCAAACTTCCCCCGGGGGCAGCTGGGGATGGGGGGGGATGATATAGGGAGGGGAAAGGAGGGGTGTGGGGGGGGGGTGTTATTCTTTTGGGGGGGGGGGGGTAGGGTGTGTTTGTGGTTATATATGTGTGTGTGTGTGTGTGTGTGAACGACCATCACCGCTGCCCTCGGACCCCTCCCCCCCTAAACAACGCGGCTCCTTCCCCGCCCCCCCCGACCCCCCCCCTGACCAAGGGTGTGCGGCGCGGGGTCACCCCGCTCACGGCCGCCGGGCTCCCGGCGCCGACCTGGAAGGGGAAAGGACCAAGAAGGAGGTGAAAGGAAAGGAAAAGGGGTTAAAAAGGTAGAAGGGGGGTGTCTATTAACCCCCCCTAAATATTTTAGGGGTGTTGCCCCCCCTCACCTTATTCCAGTGCCTCCACCTGCTTTAGACCCCATAAAACGCCGCCAGCCGGTCCTTGAGCAGCGGTGGGAACTGCTCCGAGAACTGCTGCCAGTTCTCCTCCCCCACTTGGTCCTTGAAGCCATGGAGGATCTAAAGAAGGTGGGAAATAAGGAGAGGGGGTCCTTTAAGACCCCCCCTTTTTATTTGGGGGGTAACCCCCCTCTGACCCCCTTAATTTGGTGGTGCTGACCTTATAGAACATGTCACGCAGATCGTCCTTGGGGCTCACCCAGGATGCCACGGCGTCGCAGAAGAAGATGAAGTCCTGGAAAAAGGGGGAGGGATAAACATAAAGCCCCCCAAAATAAGGGGAAAAGGACCCCCCCAGATTGGAAAGAGACAAGGGGAGGGTGAAGAGAACCCCCCCTAAAGAGACACCCCCCCCCCAAAAAGCCCCCAGCCCCTCTCCAAGCCTTGTACCTGCACGACCCCTCTGGGATTCACCTCAATCACCACACAGAAGCCATGGAAAGCTGACACCAACCCCCCCACCCCAAAAATAAGGGGAAAGAGACCCCCCCCAGTTTGAATAGAGCCAAGGTGAGGGTGAAGAGACCCCCCCACCTAAAAAGACCCCCCCCAAAAAGCCCCCAGCCCCTCTCCAAGCCTTGTACCTGCACGACCCCTCTGGGATTCACCTCAATCACCACACAGAAGCCATGGAAAGCTGACACCAACCCCCCCACCCCAAAAATAAGGGGAAAGAGACCCCCCCCAGTTTGAATAGAGCCAAGGTGAGGGTGAAGAGACCCCCCCACCTAAAAAGACCCCCCCAAAAAGCCCCCAGCCCCTCTCCAAGCCTTGTACCTGCACGACCCCTCTGGGATTCACCTCAATCATCACACAGAAGCCATGGAAAGCTGACACCAACCCCCCCACCCCAAAAATAAGGGGAAAGAGACCCCCCCCAGTTTGAATAGAGCCAAGGTGAGGGTGAAGAGACCCCCCACCTAAAAAGACCCCCCCAAAAAGCCCCCAGCCCCTCTCCAAGCCTTGTACCTGCACGACCCCTCCAGGGTTCACCCCGATCATCACACAGAAGCCATGGAAAGCTGACACCAACCCCCACCCCAAAAATAAGGGGAAAGAGACCCCCCCCAGTTTGAATAGAGCCAAGGTGAGGGTGAAGAGACCCCCCCACCTAAAAAGACCCCCCCCAAAAACCTTGTACCTGCACAACCCCTCCAGGATTCACCCCGATCATCACACAGATGCCCCGGAAAGCTGAGTCCTTCTCTTCGTTATCCCGGATGTTCCGGAGGGATGTGCACCTTGAGAGGGGGGAAAGGGGGGTTCAGTGACACCCCCACCCCCAAAATCTCCTAAAACACCCCTACCCCCCACCTTACCCCCTCCCCTAAACTCACCAAGGCCGGATGAACTGCTGCAGCATGGGGGCTACCTCCTGCGGGCAGACGAAGCCCAGGCGCCCGATGGTGATGGCTGGGGGCAGAGGGAGGGATGGGGGGTGGGGGTGTGTTTTTGGGGGGGTCACATGTCTAACAGTGCCCCCCCCCCCCCAATTTTTACACCCTTACCTGTGTTTTCCAGGAGGGTTTTGGGGGTGTTGGGGCGGTTGATGATCTCCACCAGGTTGTTGAGGACCATCTGGACATAGGGCTGCATCTCTGCCCCTGATGTGGCAAATTGGGGGGGGGGGGAATGAAGGGGTGAGGGGGGTATGAAGGGGTGGGGTACGAAGGTCGGGGGGGTATAATGAAGGTTAAGGGGGGGGTAATGAAGGTTAAGGGGGGGGTAATGAAGGTTAAGGGGGGATGAAGGTTGGCGGCGGGGGGTAATGAAGGTCGGGGGGGGTAATGAAGGTTAAGGGGGGGTAAGGAAGGTTAAGGGGGGGATGAAGGGGGGATGAAGGGGGGATGAAGGGGGGATGAAGGGGGGGATGAAGGGGGGATGGGGATGAAGGGGGGGATGAAGGGGGGATGAAGGGGGGATGAAGGGGGGGATGAAGGTTAAGGGGGGGTAATGAAGGTTAAGGGTGGGGAATGAAGGGTGGGGGGGTAATGAAGGTCGGGGGGGTGATGAAGGTCGGGGGGGATGAAGGTCGGGGGGGGGATGAAGGTCGGGGGGGGGGATGAAGGTCGGGGGGGGGGATGAAGGTCGGGGGGGGGGGGGGATGAAGGTCGGGGGGGGGATGAAAGGTCGGGGGGGGGATGAAAGGTCGGGGGGGGATGAAAGGTCGGGGGGGGATGAAAGGTTGGGGGGGGGATGAAGGTTGGGGGGATGGAAGGTTGGGGGGGATGGAAGGTTGGGGGGGGGGATGGAAGGTTGGGGGGGGGATGAAGGTTAGGGGGGGGGATGAAGGTTAGGGGGGGGGTGAGGGGGGGCCTGATTTGCTCACCCATCTGCATGCAGATCTCCCCGATGGCCCAGGTCGCGTTGTTGCAGACGGAGATGAACTCGGGGTTCAGGTTGGTGCCCAAGATGGGCATGAATTCAGCTGGGGGATGAGGTTAGGGGGGAGAGGGGGTAAAAGCCAACCCCTTCCCCTCCAAAAAACACCTCCAAGAACCCCCCCAAACCCCTACAACCCCCCCAACACCCACCAATGCAGGGTTTGACGTGCACAAAGCAGGCTTTGGTCAGGTCCCCCAGGAGGGCAAAGGAGCTCTGCCGCACCTCGGGCATGGTGTCCTGTGGGGAGAACAGAGATGGGGAGGCTCCCCTTCTTCCTTTCCCCCCTTTTTTTTTGAGGGGGAGGGGGGAATAGGGGGTTCCCCTGACCTGCATGCACTGGAAAAGCAGGGTCATGATGTTGCTTCGAGCGACCAGTTGCTCCACGTGACACCCCAGCCCCTCGGCCAAACCGCTCAGCAGATCCAGCGCCACGATCATGAAGTCTTTATCTGGGGCTTCATATTGCTCAGGGTGCTGGTTGTACATCTGCAAAGTCACCCCCCCCCAGGGGGTGTAAATAACACCCCAAGCACCCCTCTCTAAGGGATTTGGGGTGGGGGATTTGTTCTCACCATAGCTTGAGCCAAGGTTTTTGGACCAGGGTGACGCAGCGCTGGTAGACGGGCTCGCAGTAGGGGAGGAAACCGCTCTGCAAGGCGGTGGCCACTGAGGACAGGCACTGTGGGAGGGACAAAAAGGGGGTGTGAGGGGGTGAGGGGATGGAGAACCCCCCCACCCCCCATCTCACACCCCACAGCTCACCTCCAGCAGCGGGAAGAGATCCTTGTCCTCATCCTTCAGCTCGTTCCACTTTTGGATGAGCGGAGGCATCAGCTTCTGGATGTATTCCTGTGCCCAGGGGAGAGATGCTGGGATGGGGATGGGGAGGGTTCAGGGACACCAGGAGAGGGGTGTTCAAGGACACAGAGAGTGGGGTGTATGGTTGCTCCCTTTCAGCCTAGAGACCATCAGACCAGAGTGATCCACACAGGCAATTCGGGATTCGAACGTCTGCTGATGTTGTGTCATCACCGGTCCCCAAACTGGGGCAACAGGAGGTGAAACAAGACACCCCCCCCCCCCAAAATAACTCTCCCCCCTACCAACCCACCGGCTGGTTGAGGTGATGCCCCACAGAGTCAGCAAGGGTTCCAATGGCATCGTAGAGGATGAGGAGGTTTTTGTGTTGGTATTTCCCAAAAGCAAAGACCAAGGTGTCCAGGATGAAGCTGAGGTAGGGCACCAGCTCCGTGCACGCCTCCTCCTCCAGCGTGGCAAAGGCGCTGTGGGAGGTGGGTATAGAGGGAGAGAAAAGGCTCAGCAGCTTCCCCCTACCCCCCAAATCTCCCCCTACCCCCCAAATCTCCCCCCTACCCCCCAAATCTCCTCCCCATGGTTGATTCCCCCCCAAAAACACCACCGCTCTGGGTCAGACAGTATGAATACAGTATAGAGGGAGAGAAAAGGCTCAGCAGCTTCCCCCTACCCCCCAAATCTCCCCCTACCCCCCAAATCTCCTCCCCATGGTTGATTCCCCCCAAAAAAACCACCGCTCTGGGTCAGACAGTACGAATACAGCAGCATCACAGCCACTCAACACAGCGTCGTTCTTCATCCTACCCAGAGGGAAGCTCAGGATCTGGCAGATCCTTACCCCCACCCCCTTCCCCCCAGAAATACACCCCCCACCCCCCACTCTGTACCTGCAGGCTGCTTCCTGCACCCTCTTGTTGCTGTCAAGGATGCGTTTGAGCAGCTCAGTCATGAGGGGCTTGAGGTACATGTCGGGGGGCTGGCTGACCACCCAGTGAGCGTATCGGCTCAGGGTCCAGCAGGCGATGGAGCGCACCAGGGCCTTCTTGTCTGACAGGCACTGGATGAGGTGAGGGATCAGCTCGGGTAGGTAGGGTACCATACCCTGCATACAGCCTGAAACAGAGAGGGGAGGCAGTGTTGGGGGGCCCCCAACCACTCAGTTTGGGACCCTGAGACATCCAGTACAGGGACTCTGGATTACTGGGATTGGGAACCCCCTGAGTACCCACAGCCCAGGGATCCCTAAAACCACTCACAGCCTGGGGGTCCCAAACTGCTTGACTTGGGGACCCCCTGAGTACCCAGCTCAGGGACCCTGAATTACTTGGACTGGGAACCCCTGAGTACTCAGCCCAGGGATCCCTAAAACCACTCCTCCCCGAACTGCTCAGCTCGGGGACCCCAAACTGCTTGGCTTGGGGACCCCCTGAGTACCCAGCTCAGGGACCCCCAACCACCTGTCTCAGGGACCCCCCAATCACTCAGCCTGGGGGCCCCAAACCACCCAGCTCAGGGACCCCAAACTGCTTGGCTTGGGGACCCCCTGAGTACCCAGCTCAGAGGACCCCAAACTGCTTGGCTTGGGGACCCCCTGAGTACCCAGCTCAGGGACCCTGAATTACTTGGACTGGGAACCCCCTGAGTACCCAGCCCAGGGACCCCCAACCACCTGTCTCAGGGACCCCCCAATCACTCAGCCTGGGGACCCCCAACCACCCAGCTTGGGGACCCCAAATCACTTGGTCTGGGGATCCCCTGAATACCCAGCCCAGGGACCCCACATGGTTGTGGGGTCCACTCACCCTGGGGGCCCCAAACTGCTTGGCCTGGGGACCCCCTGAGTACCCAGCCCAGGGACCCCACATAGTTGTGGGGTCCACTCACCCTGGGGGCCCCAAACTGCTTGGCCTGGGGATCCCCTGAATACCCAGCCCAGGGACCCCCCAACCACTCACCCTGGGGATCCCCTGAATACCCAGCCCAGGGACCCCCCCAACCACCTGTCCCAGGGACCCCAGGTAGTTCTGGGATCCTTCAGACGGGTGGTTTAGGGGTTCCCCAGCTCAGTTAGCGGATCAGACAGGGGTGAGGGACAACCCACCTTCAGCGATGGCGCCGAGGACGAGGATCCCTGACTCCTTGATGACCCACTCAGGGTGGAAGAGAAGCTCCTTGAGCAGTGGGAGGAGGTGGGGGAGCAGCTCTTCCCGAAAGACGTTGGCCAGAACATCCAGCGCAGCGGCCGAGCACTTCCCTAGGGCGCAGGGGAAGGCAGACAAGACACACAAGGTCTCATTCCCTCTCCCCCCACTTTGGGTTTAATTAATCCTCCTCCCCAAACCCCTTTTTTTCCAAGGTTCCCTGACCCCACAACGTACTGAGGTTCCAGTCTGAGAGGGTGTCATCATCATCCTCATCCTCGGTGTCGTCGGGGTCCTGCGGCCGCTCCTCCTCGTGCTGCAGCGTCACCGTGCGGGACTTGTGGAACCGGGGTTTGATGTCCTGCTCGCTGTCAGGAATGGCCTCATCCTCCTCCACGTCACCCTGAAGGGACGGGGGATGAGAGGGGGGGTGCATCACATCATGGGGACCACCCCCCACCCCAAACTACCTATTTCAAGGGCAGACCCCACCCCCTGACACCCCCCACCCCAAACCGCCCAGCCCAGGGACCTTGAATTGCTTGGGCTGGGGACCTCCTCTGAGTATGCAGCCCAGGGAACCCCCAATCACTCATCCTGGGGACCCCAAATCACCCAGCTCGGGGTCCCCAAATTGCTTGGCCTAGGGACCCCCAAACCATCTGGCTTAGGGACCCCTCAACCACTCACCCTGGGGGCCCCAAATTGCTAGGCCTGGGGACCCTCAAGTATTCAGCCTAGGGACCCCCAAACCATCTGGCTTAGGGAGCCCCCCAACCCACCTGGCCCAGGGACCCCTCAACCACTCACCCTGGGAGCCCCAAACCACCCAGCTTGGTGTCCCCAAATTGCTTGGCCTGGGGACCCACAAGTATCCAGCCCAGGGACCCCTCAATCACTCACCCTGGGGGCCCCAAATCACCCAGCTCGGGGACCCTGAATTGCTTGGCCTGGGGACCCCCTGAATACCCAGCCCAGGGACCCCACATGGTTGTGGGGTCCACTCACCCTGGGGGCCCCAAACCACTCAGCTTGGGGACCCCAAATTGCTTGGCCTGGGAATACCCTGAGTACCCAGCTCAGGGACCCCCACCCACCTGTCCCAGGGACCCCCCAATCACTCAGCCTGGGGGCCCCAAATCACCCAGCTCAGGGACCTCAAATCGCTTGGCCTGGGAACCCCTGAGTACCCAGCCCAGGGACCCCCAACCACTCATCCTGGGGGTCCCAAACCACCCAGAGCTTGGGGACCCCAAAATGTTTGGCCTGGTGACCCCTGAGTACCCAGCCCAGGGACCCCCAACCATTCAGCTTGAGACCCTGAACCATCTGGCCTGGTGACCCCCAACCTCCTCATCCCAAAAACCCCCAACCACCTGAGCTGAGGACCCCCAAACCACCCAGCTTGGGGACCCCCAAACCACCCAGCTTGGGGACCCCCAAACCCACAGAGCTCCCCTGGATCAGACAGTACGAACACAACAGAGCCATCACCAGCATCAGCTCTTGAGTCTGTCATCACATCCAGGGTGGGGTGCTCAGGGCCCTTTCCTATTTCATCCCAGTCCTTCCAGTTTAACCAGTACCAGCCCCCCCAGAAGCAGAGGAAGGAAGGGGAAGGGTGTGCTGTGCCATCCTGCCCCCTCTGACGTCACACCTTGAGCAGGATGATGTCAATCTCTGAGTACTTCATGCCGTTCACCAGGATGGGGATGAGCCTGGGGGTGGGGGGAAAGGAGGAGAATTGAGGATGCTGGGGAGGGGAGAACAAGGGCTGGAAGAAGCTGGGGGGTGGGGGGGGATTTTAAGGGGGTGGGGGGGGGGGGGTCTCAGCACTCAACTGCACCAGGTGGGAGGTCAGCACCTCCTTGCAGATGGGCTGCTCAGCCAAGGTCAGCCAGAACTCGCACGCCTCCAGCGCCACGTTCTCATCGCTGTCCTGCGTCCGCTGCAGCATGTACTGAAAGAGGGGGGGGTGTGTGTGTATAGAACACAACCCCCCTCTAAACACACCCCCCCAGGGGGTTTCCTCTATGCCCCCCTTTTCCTCATCTCACCTGGATGATACTGTGCATGTGGGGGATGAGGCGGTCGATGCGGACCTCCAGCAGCATCACCAACGCTCGGCAAACGTTCTTCCTCACCTCAGGGTCTTCATCCACCGCCAAAGCAAAGAGGTGCTGGGGGGAGAGAAGGGAGGGACAGACACACAGACACACAGAGGGGTTAACTTACCCCTTGGGGGGGCTCTGGAGGTGGGGGGGAGGTCCTGGAGGTGGGTTTGGGCTCACCTCGATGAAGGTGTCGATGTTTTCCATCAGCGCTTGAGCCCGGTCCATGATGAACTGGTTGACGCAGGCAATGGCATGGGACCTGGCGGGGGGGGGGGTGTAACAGGACATTTTGGGGGGGTAACAGGTCCTTTTGGGGGGGTAACAGGCCGTTTTGGGGGGGCAAAGTGGGGTATCTAATGATGCGGAGCTGGGGGCTGCAGAGTCTTTGGAAGACCCCGAAGCAAACCCCAATGTGTGGCAGGGGTACAGCCATGGCTCTTCCTCCCCAAAAGAGCTTGTGACACCCCAGGATCCCCAAAACATGTTGGGGGGCACATATAATCCTCTCCCCCCACTACCTAATTTTGGGGCTACAGTGCTTACAGAACTGGAGGAACTTGGGATCATGACATTGAGAGGCCCCCAAAGCAAACCCCAACGGGTGGCAGGGTACAGCCATGGCTCTTCCTCCCCCAAAACAGCTGTGTGACACCCCAGGATCCCCCAAAACATGGTGGGGGGCCCACACACACAATCCCCTCCCCCTTACCTAATTTGGGGGCTGCAGTGCTTACAGAACAGGAGGAACTTGGGGATCAGGACACGGAGAGGCCCCCAAAGCAAACCCCAAGGCGCGGCAGGGGTACAGCCATGGCTCCTCCCCCACCCCAAAACAGCTGTCTGACACCCCAGGATCCCCCCAAAACATGTTGGGGGGCAGGATACACACACAATCCCCCCTCACTACCTGATTTTGGGGCTGCAGTGCTTACAGAAATGAGGAACTTGGGGATCAGGACACTGAGAGGCCCCCAGAGCAAACCCCAAGGTGCGGCAGGGGTACAGCCATGGCTCTTCCTCCCCCAAAAGAGCTTGTGACACCCCAGGATCCCCCAAAACATGTTGGGGGGCAGGATACACACACAATCCCCCCCCACTACCTGATTTTGGGGCTGCAGTGCTTAAAGAACTGGAGGAACTTGGGGATCAGGACACTGAGAGGCCCCCAAAGCAAACCACAATGCATGGCAGGGGTACAGCCATGGCTCTTCCTCCCCCAAAAAGAGCTTGTGACACCCCAGGATCCCCCAAAACATGTTGGGGGGCAGGATACACACACAATCCCCCCTCACTACCTGATTTTGGGGCTGCAGTGCTTACAGAAATGAGGAACTTGGGGATCAGGACACTGAGAGGCCCCCAAAGCAAACCCCAAGGCGCGGCAGGGGTACAGCCATGGCTCCTCCCCCACCCCAAAACAGCTGTCTGACACCCCAGGATCCCCCCAAAACATGTTGGGGGGCGGGATACACACACAATTCCCCCCCCCCACTACCTGATTTTGGGGCTGCAGTGCTTAAAGAACTGGAGGAACTTGGGGATCATGACATTGAGAGGCCGGTTGAGCGCGTCGCTGTCCAGGAGCTCGGAGGAATCCTCACAGATCTTCTGCAGGGCCCCAAACGCTCCCTACACAGGGAGAGGTGACCCATGGAGGTCACAGGCGGGTGCCTGAGCGTGTCCCACCCCCCCAGGTCACCCCCTGCCTCCTCCCCACCTCACAGGTGTTGTAATCCTCAGAGTTGAGGAGGTTGCAGAGCTGTGGGAGAAGCTCCGGCCACATCTGGAGCTCGCCTTTGGAAGCGATGGTGGTGATGAGGATGCCTGGGGAATCAGAGAGAGGGTCGTGGAATGGTCTGGGTTGGGAGGGACCCCCAAGGGTCACAGAGCTCCAACCCCCTGCCACAGGCAGGGACACCAAGCTCCAGGCCTGGAGCTACACAAGGTTGTCCAGGGCCCCAGCCAACCTGGCCTTGAACACCTCCAGGGATGGGGCATCCAACCCCTCTCTGGGCAGCCAATCCCAATCCCATCCCAATCCCCATCCCAATCCTAAAATCCCAGCCTGGTCTGGGTTGGGAGGGACCCCCAAGGGTCACAGAGCTCCAACCCCCCTTGCCACAGGCAGGGACACCAACACCCCCTGGGATGGAGCATCCAACCCCTCCCTGGGCAGCCAATCCCAATCCCAATCCCATTCCCATTCCCATCCTCATCCCATCCCCATCCTTGTCCTGTCCCCATCCCATTCCCATCCCATTCCCATCCTTGTCCTGTCACCATCCCATCATCCCAGACTGGTCTGGGTTGGAAGAGACCCCAGGAGGATGGAGAAAAGGGGAGGGAAAAGGGGGGGACGGGGGGAGGGGAGAGATGGAAAAGGGGGGAAGGGGGGAGAGAGGGAAAAGGGGGGCGAAAGGGGGGCAAGGGAAGAGGGGGGGGAAGGGGTGGCAAGGGGAAAAGGGGGAGGGGAAGGGGTATGAGGGAAGAGGGGGGGAAGGGGGGGCGAAGGAAGAGGGGGGAAGGGGCAGAAGGGGGAGAGAGGGGAAAAGGCGGGGGGAAGAGATGGGAGAGGGGAAAGGGGGGAGGGATGGGAGAGGGGAAGGGCTGAAGGGGGGGAAGGGGAGGAGGGCTGAAGGGGGGGAAGGGGAGGAGGGCTGAGGGCTGGGGAAGGGGAGGAGGGCTGAAGTGGGGGGAAGGGGAGGGAGGGCTGGGGGGGGGGAGTGCAGGAGGGCTGAAGGGGGGAGGGGGAGGAGGGCTGAGGGCTGGGGAAGGGGAGGAGGGCTGAAGGGGGGGGAAGGGGAGGGAGGGCTGGGGGGGGGGAAGGGGAAGAGGGCTGAAGGGGGGGCGCTGAAGGGGGGGAAGGGAGGGGGGCTGAAGTGGGGGGGGAAGGGGAGGGAGGGCTGAGGGGGGGAGGGCCGAAGGGGGCGGAAGGGGACGGAGGGCCAAAGGCGGGGGGGAAGGGGAAGGGGGCCGAAGTGGGGGGGAGGGGGGCCGAAGGGGGGGGAGGGGGGGGAGGGCTGAAGGGGGGGGAGAGGGAAGAGGGGGAGGAGGGGGGGAGAGGGAAGAAGGGGAAGAGGGGGGGAGAGGGAAGGGGGGAAGGGGGGAGGGAAGAGGGGGAAGGGGGGGAGAGGGAAGAGGGGGAAGGGGGAGAGGGAAGGGGGGAAGGGGAGAGGGAAGAGGGGGGAAGGGGGGGAGAGGGAAGAGGGGGGAAGGGGGGAGAGGGAAGAGGGGGAAGGGGGGTGGAAGGGGAGGAGGGCTGAAGGGGGGAGTGGAAGGGGAGGAGGGCTGAAGGGGGAGTGGAAGGGGAGGAGGGCTGAAGGGGCGGGGGGAGAGGGAAGAGGGTGGAAGAGGGGGGAAGGGGGGGCGAAGGGGGGTGTGAAGGGGGGTGTGGAGGGGTGCCCTCACCGATGGTGGCCCTGATGAGGGAGGAGCCGTCCCCCAGGCTGTTGAGGCACTCCTGCTTGATGAAGTCGGCCACGGGCTGGGGGAAGCTCTGGTAGTGAGACTTGACGTTGTTCTTCAGGATCAGCCCGCTCAGAGAGCGCGTCGGCTCGTCTGGGGGGACACGGGAGAGATGGGGGGGGGCAGGCACGGGGGGGGGACACACAGGAGCTGGGGGGGGAGAGACCGAGGGGGGATGGGAGCTACAGGGGGGACACACAGGAGTTGGGGGGGGGAGAGACCGAGGGGGGGATGGGAGCTACAGGGGGGACACACAGGAGTTGGGGGGGAGAGACCGAGGGGGGAGGGGCTACGGGGGGGACACACAGGAGCTGGGGGGGAGAGACCGAGGGGGGATGGGAGCTACAGGGGGGACACACAGGAGCTGGGGGGGGGAGAGACCGAGGGGGGATGGGAGCTACAGGGGGGACACACAGGAGTTGGGGGGGGGAGAGACCGAGGGGGGATGGGAGCTACAGGGGGGACACACAGGAGCTGGGGGGGGGAGAGACCGAGGGGGGATGGGAGCTACAGGGGGGACACACAGGAGTTGGGGGGGGGGGAGAGACCGATGGGGGGGGGGGGATGGGAGCTACAGGGGGGGACACACAGGAGTTGGGGGGGGGGAGAGACCAAGGGGGGGATGGGAGCTACAGGGGGGACACACAGGGATGTTGGGGGGGGGGAGAGACCGAGGGGGGGATGGGAGCTACAGGGGGGACACACAGGAGCTGGGGGGGGGAGAGACCGAGGGGGGGGGGGCTGCGGGGGGGGGACACACAGGAGTTGGGGGGGAGGAGAGCCGAGGGGGGGATGGGAGCTACAGGGGGGACACACAGGAGTTGGGGGGGGGAGAGACCGAGGGGGAGATGGGCGACACAGGGGAGATGGGGGGGGACACACGGGGGGAGTGGAGGGGGGGATGCTGGAGGGGGGAGTGGGAAGCTCGGGAGGGGGGGATGCTGGGGGGGAGAGGGGGAAGGGGGATGCTGGGGGGTGGGAGAGGGGGGATGCTGGGGGGAAGGGGAGAAGGGGGGATGCTGGGGGGGGGGGGAGAGGGGGATGCTGGGGGGGGAGGGGGATGCTGCGGGGGGGAGGGGGGATGCTGCGGGGGGAGGGGGATGCTGGGGGGATGCTGGGGGGAGAGGGATGGGGGGGATGCTGGGGGGGAGAGGGGGATGCTGGGGGGGAGGGGGGAGGGAGCTGGGCGGGGACAGGGGGAGATGCAGGAGGGCGGGAGAGGGGGATGCTGGGGAGTGGAGGAGATGGGGGAGGTTGGGGGGGGGAGATGGGGGGAGAGATGGGGGGGAGGGAGGAGATGGGGGGGATGATGGGGGGGATGCTGGGGGGGAGAGGAGATGGGGGGGATGATGGGGGGGAGAGGAGATGGGGGGGATGCTGGGGGGGAGAGGAGATGGGGGGGATGCTGGGGGGGGAGAGGAGATGGGGGGGATGCTGGGGGGGGAGAGGAGATGGGGGGGATGCTGGGGGGGAGAGGAGATGGGGGGGATGCTGGGGGGGAGAGGAGATGGGGGGGATGCTGGGGGGGAGGAGATGGGGGGGATGCTGGGGGGGGAGAGGAGATGGGGGGGATGCTGGGGGGGGAGAGGAGATGGGGGGGATGCTGGGGGGGAGAGGAGATGGGGGGGATGCTGGGGGGGCCTGTGGGGGGGTGTTGTCCCCCTTCTGTCCCCACCTTCAGACTTGAGGCGGGTCAGCACGAAGATCAGGTAGTTGTTGAAGTCAGGGAACTGGTTCAGCTGCTTCAGCTTCTGGGCCGGGCCCGTTAAGGATGAGACCAGGGACTGCAGGGTGGGGGGGACAGGGACACCCCTCCCCTCCCATCTCCCCACAGCCAGCACCCCCTAACCCCCCCAGTTTGGAACTGGGGTTGTTGATGGGGAAAGAAAACCCCAGCAAAGCCAGACAAATCCCCTGCTGGAATGGAGAGGGGGTGAGGGGGAGGGAGAGGGATGGGGGGGGGGGACACACCAGTTGGGGGGGACACACCAGTTGGGGGGAATGTATTTGGTCAGGGGGAGGATGTATCTGGGGGTCGATGTGTCCAGGGGGGTGCAAAGGGGTTCGGGGGGGGGGGGGGGTGTCCAGGGGGGTATCTAGGGGGGAATCTAGGGGGGGTTCCAAGGGGTGCAGGGGATATCTAGGGGGGTTGCAGGGAAGAATTTAGGGGGAGCGGGGGGTGTTCCAGGGGGGAATCTAGGGGGAGAGGTGTGTTCAAGGGGGGTTCCAGGGAGGATCCAGGGGGGATCCAGGGGGTATCTAGGGGGGTATTCCAGGGGGGAATCTAGGGGGGTTCCAGGAGGGAATCTAGGGGGATTCTAAGGGGTATCTAGGGGGGTTCCAGGGGGGAATCTAGGGGGGTTCCAAGGGGTATCTGGGGGGGGGGGGGTTCCAGGGGAAATCCAGGGCGTTCCAAGGGGTATCTAGCGGGGTTCCAAGGGGGATCTAGGGGGGTTCCGGGGGGAATCTAGGGGGCTCCAAGGGGTATCTAGGGGGGACCCAGGGGGGTTCCAAGGGGTATCTAGGGGGGGTTCCAGGGGGGAATCTAGGGGGTTCCAAGGGGGATCCAGGGGAGTTCCAAGGGAGAATCTAGGAGGGTTCCAAGGGGTATCTGGGGGGGATCCAGGGGAGTTCCAAGGGGTATCTAGGGGGGGTTCCAAGGGGTATCTAGGGGGGGTTCCAGGGGGGAATCTAGGGGGGGATCCAGGGGGGAATCTAGGGGGTTCCAAGGGGGAATCTAGGGGGGATCCAGGGGGAATCTAGGGGGGTTCCAAGGGGTATCTAGGGGGGATCCAGGGGGTTCCCCCCCAGCCCAGGATACATCCTGCACCACCCGCTGCGTTGCCGTGTTGGGGGACTGGGAGTCCTTCAGCAGCTGCAGGACCTGCTGCAGGCCCTGCTCATCCGGCTGCCAGTCCATGGCGGCTGGGGGGGGGGGGGGGAAACACACACACACATGAAGACATCCCCCCCACCCTCCTCAAACCCCGCCCCGGGATGAGGCCGGTTCCCCCGGGGGTGGCGGGAGGGAGGATGGCGGCGGGAACGTGCTGCTCACGTGGGGATGGGGACGCCCCGTTACATGAGGGGGGGGGTGGGGGGGTAGATGGGGGGGGGGACACGACCCATATCACCCCTCCCCTCCTTCACCTCCTTCCCGCACCCCCGGACCCCCCCACTCCATCCCCCATCCCCGTTCCCCACCGGTGGGACTCTCCCGCCCCCGGCTCCTCCTCCCCCCCCCCCCCCGTTTCTCCCCCCCCATTTCTCCCGACTCCCCCTCCCCCCCTCCCGCCGGTCCCCCCCCGGGCCTAACACACACCCCCCCCCCCCCCAGCCCCAACCCGGCCTACCCCCTCCCCTCCCCAGGCCTACCCCTTCCCCTCCCCCCGCACCCTAACCCC
This sequence comes from Hypotaenidia okinawae, assembly GCA_027925045.1. Taxonomy (NCBI): domain Eukaryota; kingdom Metazoa; phylum Chordata; class Aves; order Gruiformes; family Rallidae; genus Hypotaenidia; species Hypotaenidia okinawae. The sequence continues at coordinate 977,624 of BSDF01000033.1, forward strand.
CTGCCCCCCAACCCGGGCCTAACCCACTCCCCTCCCCCCAGGCCTACCCCCACCCCCCCAGGGCCTATCCCCCCCTTCCCGGGCCTACCCTCCGCCGTGGCCTTCGCCCCCCCGTCCCGGGCCTCCCCCTCCCCTCCCCGGGCCTACCCGCGCCTGCCAGGCCCCGCGCCGCCTCCCCGGTACCTTCGCCGGGATGGGGGGGGGAGGGTTCCGGTGCTGCCTGAGGATGGGGGGGAGGGGAGGGGGGCCGGGGAAGGGGAAGGGGGGGTAAGAAAGGTGGGGGGGGGAAGAGAAGGGGAGGAGGAAGAGGAAGAGGAGGGGAAGGGGGGAGGGGGTCTCAAGGTACCGGCGCTGCCCGGAGGGAGCGAGCGCGGCACGCGGGCGGCGCTGACCCCCACCGGCCACCGTCCGCCCCGCCGCCTGCACCACGTGAGCGCGCGGGAAGGACGTCGCCGCGTCACGTGGGAGGGCGAAGGCGGAGCCACGTCCGGCGGGGAGGAGAAAGGCGCATGCGCGGAGTCCGCCTAGTGATACCTCCCCCTAAAGGGAACTAGGGTCGGACTACAACTCCCAGCGTGCACCGCGGCGCGGGATGTACCATGGCGGGGGGGGGGGGGGGGGGGGGCGGGAGGCGGGGGCGGGTGTAAACAGAAAGCGCTTCCTCCCCCGCCCCGGGAACGGGAGCGGCGGGAAGGGGTTGAGGGTGAGACGGGGGGAGGGGAAGCAGCGTTGTGATGGGGGGAGCTGGGACTACGAACCCCGGGGGGAGCCCCACCCCCTCCACACACCCCCCACCCCCACCCTGGAATGGGGCCAGACCACAGGACCCCCATCCCAAGGCACAGCTGCCTCCCACCTCACCCCCAGCCCCCCAGGAGACACCAACCTCCCCCCTCACCCCGAGTCCCCAAAACCAGAGGAACCCCTAGGGGCCACATGAGGACACTGGGGCACATCACCTCCCCAACCCCCCCCCCCCAAGAAAAACCCCCTCAACCTCCAGAAAAACCCCCAAAAAAGACCCTCCAGCCCCCCAAAAAGACCCTCCAGCCCCCCAAAACCCCCCCACAAATCGCTCAGCAGCTCCGAAATCTCCGACATCTTTAATGCTGCCACAGCAGCCCCTCCACTCCCACTTCACCCTTCCCCAGCTCTCCACCTCCTACCCCAAAACAACCCCCCACCCCTACACACACACCCCCCTCCCACCTTGAGGAGGAGGGGGAGGTTGGGGTGTCAGGAGACAACAGGCCACAAGGAGGATTGGGGTGTGTGTGGGGGGGGGGGGGGGGGTGAAGGCTGGAAGAGCAACAGCTCCCAGTGAAAACAGCAGCTGGTTCTTTACCAACCACCATTAAGTCCTGGTTTAACTGGTGGGGGGCTGGAGCAGCGGCTTCGGGGTACAGGATGGCTATTTATAGATATAAAACGGGTGATGCTAGCGCTCCCCCCACCCCCCACCCCTTCCCAAACCTCCCCCCACCCTTAAATAAGTATATACAGGGCTGAGTCCGGGTGTTATTTCACCAGGGGTCTGGTTTTGTCGTCGTCACTGCACTGGTGGGCCTTGTATTTTTTCACCTCTGCCATATACTTGGCCCAAGCATCACCTTTACTCGTCAACACCTAGAAAAACAAGGGGGGAAGAGGTGAAGGAAGGTTGTAAAGTACCCCCCCACGCTGTGTTTCACACCTCCTCCCCAGCCTCTTTGAGGGGGGTTGGTGTTTACCCACCTCTTCATCGGTCTTCTGCTTCTTGGCCACCACTCCTGTCTTCAGGGCTAGTTTGTTCCCCCTCGCCGCCTGCCCACCTAAGGGAAGGGGTAGAATGGCCACTGTTACCCCAGGGGACTGGGAATACTGGTGTGTCCTGCATGATGGGATGGGAGGGGCAGATGGCAGAGCCCCAACCGGTAACTGGGGAAGGGGAGTGGGGTTGGGGGGGGGGGTCCCCATCCATAGGGAGCTGCTGGTGGAAGGGGGAATGGGGTAAGGAGGGGGAGCACAGCAGCTGCTGTGGGCACCGGGGTGGCTCCCCAGCCCGGCCTGCTTCCCCTCCACCCTTCCTCTTCCTCCTCTTCCTCCTCCCCGGCTCTAACGGTCGCAGGTTCCCGTGGAGCTCCGGTGCCACCGGCCCCCAACCCAAAGCACCGGTTCTGCTGCCGGGAAAACCGAGCCCTACCCTCTCGTTGTGTGGGGCTGGGGGGTAAAACCACCCCGCGCTGGGCAGCTCCCCCGCAGCCGGTCGCCGTTAGCGGGAAGAAACCACCGCCGATCCCCGGTGGCAACGCGAAGGCGCCGTTAAACCGCCGTTAAACCCCGGTAATAACACCGGGGAAGGGAGGGGGAGGTGGGGGGCGGGAGAAAGCCGCCAGGCCCCCGCGTCCTTACGAAGCCAAGGGCGCCGCCGCTCCTCTTCGAGCCGTCGGATGAACGGTGAGGCCCGGGGCCGGCCCCACCGGGAGCCGCTTCCGCCGCCGCCGCCGCCGCCTCACGCTCCCGCTGCTGTTCCGCCTCCATCTTCCGCTTGAAGAGCTCCAGGAAGCTGCCGTCGTTGGCGAAGACGTTCACGCCGCCGCCGGGCCCGGGAGGCGGGGATGGGGCTTCCCCGTCCTCACCCCGCGCCTCCATCTTGTCCGCCGCCACCGCCGCCGCCCGCGGGGCACGCCGGGAGGCGCCGGGAGACGCCGGGAGATGACGCTTTAAGGGAGGCGCGGTGAGATGACGTCACACACACCCCCTCGGGGAGCCGCCCCCCCATCTCGTCGCCTTAGCGACGGGAAGAGGCCGCGTCCTTTGCGGGTTCCCGCCTCTTTTAGTGATGGGCGGGCGAGATGACCAATCAACTCCGGGGGAAGGGACGGGGAAGCCGGGCGATGGCCAATCAGAGAGAGGGAGGGGCGGGGACGGTGCAGCGCCTTGGGGGGGGGGGGAAAGATGGCGGCGGCGGCGGCGACGGCGGGTGGTGGCGGAGGAGGAGGCGGGTGGGGACCGGAGACGGAGGAGTTTGAGGACGCTCCCGACGTGGAGCCGCTGGAACCGACGCTGGCGAATATCATCGAGCAGCGGAGCCTCAAGTGGATCTTTGTGGGCGGGAAGGGCGGCGTAGGGAAGACCACGTGCAGGTACGGCGGCACCGGCACCGGCGGGGGGGGGATGGACAGGACCGGGCCCTGGTATGGGGGGGAACCGAGCCCCGGCCGGGGGGAACCGAGCGGGAACCGGACCCCGGTGGGGGGACGGGACGGGATTGGGCCCTGGTGTGGGGGGAGGGGACGGGACCGGACCCCGGTGGGGGGGAACCGGGCGGGAATCGGACCCCGATATGGGGGAACCGGGCCCTGGCGGGGGGGGGGATACAGGACCGGGCCCCGGTGGGGGGGAACCGGGAGGGAACTGGGCCCCGGTGGGGGGGAGGACGGGACCGGGCCCCGGTGTGGGGGAACCGGACCCCGGTGGGGGGAGGAACCGAGTGGGAACCGGGCCCCGGTATGGGGGAACCGGGCCCTGGCAGAGGGGGGATACGGGACCTGGCGGGGGGGGGTACCAGGCTGCACCCAGACCGCACCCCCTGCCTGCCCCAGGCCCGGGAGCCCCTTGGAGCCCAGCGCATCCCCTTGGGGGCCCAAGCTGCGGCTCGGGGCTCACCCGGTGTTGTTCCCCCCCCCCTCTCTCCGGTTCCCTCCCCCCCCCGCCCCCCCAGCTGCAGCCTGGCCGTGCAGCTCTCCAGGGTGCGGGAGAGCGTCCTGATCATCTCCACCGACCCGGCTCACAACATCTCGGACGCCTTCGACCAGAAGTTCTCCAAGGTGCCCACCAAAGTCAAGGGCTACGACAACCTCTTCGCCATGGTGAGGCTGGGATACAGCCCCCCATCGCCCCCCCATCCATCCATCCCCCCCATCCATCCATCCATCCATCCATCCCCCCCCAATCCATCCATCCATCCCCCCCAATCCATCCATCCCCCCCCATCCATCCATCCCCCCCCAATCCATCCATCCCCCCCCATCCATCCATCCATCCATCCCCCCCCAATCCATCCATCCACCCCCAATCCATCCTTCATCCATCCATCCATCCATCCCCCCCAATCCATCCATCCATCCATCCATCCATCCATCCATCCATCCTTCCCCCCAATCCATCCATCCATCCCCCTCCCCAATCCATCCATCCATCCATCCATCCTTCTCCCCCCAATCCATCCATCCATCCCCCCCAATCCATCCATCCATCCATCCATCCATCCCTCCATCCATCCATCCATCCATCGATCCATCCCCCCCAATCCATCCATCCATCCATCCATCCCCCCATCCATCCATCCCCCATCCATCCATCCCCCCAATCCATCCATCCCCCCCAATCCATCCATCCCCCCCACAATCCATCCATCCATCCATCCATCCCCCCCAATCTATCCATCCCCCCCAATCCATCCATCCATCCATCCATCCATCCCCCCCCAATCCATCCATCCATCCATCCATCCATCCATCCATCCTTCCCCCCCAATCCATCCATCCATCCCCCCAATCCATCCATCCCCCCAATCCATCCATCCATCCATCCATCCATCCTTCCATCCATCCATCCATCCCCCATCCATCCATCCATCCATCCATCCCCCATCCATCCATCCCCCACCATTCTCCCCCTACCTATCCCTCCCCCCATCCCCCCTACAACCCATTCCCCCCCATCTCCCCCTGCAACCCATCCCCCCTGCAAGCCAGCCCCCCATCCCCCCCATCCCCCCTGCAACCCATCCCCCACCCATCCCCCCTACAACCCATCCCCCCCATCCCCCCTGCAACCCATTCCCCCCCATTCCCCCCTACCCAGCCCCCCTGCAAGCCAGCCCCCCCATCCCCCCCATCCCACCCTGCAACCCATTCCCCCCCATCCCCCCTGCAACCCAGCCCCCCCACCCCCCATCCATCCATCCCCCTACCCATCCCCCACCCTCCCCCCATCCCTCCCTGCCCTGGGATCACCCATCCCCCACTTCCCTGGGATTCCCCCCTCCCCTTCCTCAGGATCTCTCCCCCCCAGCCACTCCCCCTTCCCTGGGATCCCCCACCCTCTCCCTCCCCCACCCTCTCCCCTCCCTCCCCTCCCCCTCTCCCTCCCCTCCCCCTCTCCTCTCCCTCACCCTCTCCTTTCCCCTCATCCTCCCTTCCCTCCCCTCTCTCCTCTCTCTCCTCCTCACCCTCCCTTCCCTCCCCTTTCCCCTCACCCTCCCTTCCTCACCCTCACCCTCCCTCTCCCCTCACCCTCCCCTCTCCCCTCTCTCCTCCCTCTCCCCTCACCCTCCCTTCCCTCCCCTTTCCCCTCACCCTCCCTTCCTCACCCTCACCCTCCCTCTCCCCTCACCTTCCCCTCTCCCCTCACCCTCCCCTCTCCCCTCACCCTCCCTTCCCTCTCCTCTCTCCCTCCCTCTCACCCTCCCCCTCCCTTCCCTCTCTCCTCCTTCTCACCCTCCCTTCCCTCCCCTTTCCCCTCACCCTCCCTTCCTCACCCTCACCCTCCCTCTCCCCTCACCCTCCCTCTCCCCTCACCCTCCCCTCTCCCCTCACCCTCCCCTCTCCCCTCACCCTCCCTTCCCTCTCCTCTCTCCTCCCTCTCACCCTCACCCTCCCTTCCCTCTCTCCTCCTTCTCACCCTCCCCTCCCTCCCCCTTCTCCCCCTCCCCTTTCTCCTCTCCCTCCCCCCGGCAGGAGATCGACCCCAGCCTGGGGGTGGCGGAGCTGCCAGACGAGTTCTTCGAGGAGGACACCATGCTGAGCATGGGCAAGAAGATGATGCAGGAGGCCATGAGCGCCTTCCCGGGCATCGACGAGGCCATGAGCTACGCCGAGGTGATGAGGTAGGCCCGAGGCCTGCACTCCTGGCCTTCCCCTCCCTCCACGCTCCCCTTTTTTCCCCATTCCCGGGGGTTTCCCCCCTCTTTCCCCCCTCTTTCCCCAGGCTGGTGAAGGGGATGAACTTCTCGGTGGTGGTGTTCGACACGGCGCCCACCGGCCACACGCTGCGGCTGCTCAACTTCCCCACCATCGTGGAGCGCGGGCTGGGCCGCCTCATGCAGATCAAGAACCAGATCAGCCCCTTCATCTCCCAGGTGGGGAGGGGGGATCCTGTTATGGGGGGGGGGTTTGTAGGAAGAAGGTTTTGGGGGGAATTTTTAGGGAGGAATTTTTAGGAGAGAATTTGTAGGAGGAATTTTTTAGGGGGAATTTTTTGGGGGAAATTTTTTAGGGGAGAATTTGGATGAGGAATCTTTTAGGGGAGAATTTTTAGGGGAGAAATTTTAGGGGGAATTTTTTAGGAGAGAATTTGTAGGGGGAATTTTTAGGGAGAATTTTTAGGAGGAATTTTTCAGGGGGGAATTTGTAGGAGGAATTTTTTAGGGGAGAATATTTAGGGGGATTTTTTTAGGGGAGAATTTTTTAGGAGGAATTTTTAGGAGAGAATTTGGAGGAGGAATCTTTTAGGGCAGAAATTTTAGGAGGAATTTTTGGGGAGAATTTTTAGGGGAGAATTTTTAGGGGGGAATTTTTTAGGAGAGAATTTGTAGGAGGAATTTTTTAGGGAGAATTTTTAGAAGGAATTTTTAGGAGAGAATTTGTAGGAGGAATTTTTTAGGGGAGAATTTTTAGGGGGAATATTTTAGGGAGAATTTTTAGGGGAGAATATTTAGGAGGATTTTTTTAGGGGAGAATTTGGAGGAGGAATCTTTTAGGGCAGAAATTTTAGGAGAAATTTTTTAGGGAGAATTTTTAGGGGGGAATTTTTCAGGGGGAATTTGTAGGAGGAATTTTTTAGGGGAGAATTTTTAGAGGGAATTTTTTAGGGGGGAATTTTTTAGGGAGAATTTGGAGGAGGAATCTTTTAGGGCAGAATATTTAGGGAGAATTTTTTAGGGAGAATTTTTAGGAGAGAATTTGTAGGAGGAATTTTTCAGGGAGAATTTTTAGAAGGAGTTTTTAAGGGGAATTTGTAGGAGGAATTTTTTAGGGGAGAATTTTTAGAGGGAATTTTTTAGGGGGAATTTTTTAGGGAGAATTTTTAGGGGAGAATAGGAGGAATCTTTTAGGGGGAATTTTTTAGGAGGAATTTTTAGGAGAGAATTTGCATGCGGAATCTTTTAGGGGAGAATATTTAGGAGGAATTTTTTAGGGAGAATTTTTAGGGGAAAATTAGGGGAGAATTTTTAGGGGAGAATTAGGGGAGAATTTTTAGGGGGGAATTTTTAGGAGAGAATTTGTAGGGAGAATTTCTAGGAGGAATTTTTTAGGGAGAATATTTAAGGGGAAACTTTTTAGGGTAGAATTTTTAGGAGGAATTTTTCAGGGAGGAATTTTACAGGGAGAATTTTTGGGGGAGAATTTTTAGGAGGATTTTTTTAGGGTGGAATTTTTAGGAGGAATTTTTAGGGGGAATTTTTAGGAGGAATTTTTCAGGGGAGAATTTTTTAGGAGGAATTTTATAGGGAAATTTTTAGGAGAGAATATTTAGGAGGATTTTTTTAGGGGGGAATTTGTAGGAGGAATTTTTAGGGGAGGATTTTTAGGGGGAATTTTTTAGGAGGAATTTTTCAGGGGAGAATATTTAGGAGGATTTATTAGGGGTGAATTTTTAGGAGGAATTTTTAAGGGAGAATTTTTAGGGGAGAATATTTAGGAGGAATTTTTAGGGGGAAGTTTTAGTGAGAATTTTTAGGAGGAATTTTTCAGGGTAGAGTTTTTAGGAGGAATTTTTTAGGGAGAATTTTTAGGGGAGAATATTTAGGAGGAATTTTTAGGTGGAATTTTATAGGGAAATTTTTAGGGGAGAATAGGAGGATTTTTTTAGGGGGAAATTTGTAGGAGGAATTTTTAGGGGAGGATTTTTAGGGGGAATTTTTTAGGAGGAATTTTTCAGGGGAGAATATTTAGGATTTATTAGGGGGGAATATTTATGAGGATTTTTTTAGGGAGGAGTTTTTAGGAGGAATTTTTAGGGGAGAATTTTTAGGAGGAATTTTTTAGGGGAGAATTTTTTAGGAGGAATTTTATAGGGAGAATTTTTAGGGGGATTTTTTTGAGGGGGAAAACTGTAGGAGGAATTTTTTAGGGGAAAATTTTGTAGGAAGAATTTTTGGGGGAAAATTTTTCGGGAAAATATTTAGAAAGAATTTTTTAGGAGGAATATTTTAGGGGAGAATTTTTAGGAGGAATTTTTTAGGAAGATTTTTAGGAGGAATTTTTCAGGGGGGAAATTGCAGGAGGGATTTTTTCAGAGGAAGTTTTTAGGGGGAATTTTTGAGGGAGAATTTTTAGGAATATTTTAGGGGAAAATATTTTAGGGGCAGATATTTGGGAGGAACTTTTTTTTGGGGGGAGGGGGAAATATTTTAGGGGGAACTTTTTGGGAGGAATTTTTTAAGGAGGGAGAATTTTTTTAAGGACGACTTTTTAAGGGGGGAGTTTTTTAGGGGTAAAAGGGGTGGGGGAAAGCTGGGGAGAAGGGAATGAGGTTTGGGGGTTGGTCTCAGTGTTGCTTTGTGTGTGTGTGTCTCTAAATATCACCACCCCCTCTAGATGTGCAACATGTTGGGTTTGGGGGACATGAACGCCGACCAGTTGGCCTCCAAACTGGAGGAGACTCTTCCCGTCATCCGCTCCGTCAGCGAGCAGTTCAAGGACCCGGTAAGGGGGTTTTTTTGGGGGGGTGGGGGGGTGTGAAGACAAGATGGGAAAGGAGGAAGGGAGAGAGAAGGGGTTGAGAGAGAAGGAGAAGGGATTGTGGTGGGGGGGGGATGATGCCACAGAGGGGAGTGGACCCACCTTGGCGCTGGGGTCGGGCACGCCGATCCGGTCGGGGCGCATTCTTCTGGGGAAGCCTCTTTTTTGGGGGTGTTATTTGGAGGAAGGAGGGGGGGGGGGGGATGAGGAATTTCTTACCACAGGTGATGCTTGAGGGTGGTTGGGGGATGTTGTGGACAGGAGCAGACCACCTTCATCTGCGTGTGCATCGCTGAGTTCCTCTCCCTCTACGAGACCGAGAGGTTGATCCAAGAGTTGGCCAAGTGCCGCATCGACACCCACAACATCGTGGTGAACCAGCTGGTCTTCCCAGACCCCCAGAGACCCTGCAAGATGTGTGAGGCCAGGCACAAGATCCAGGCCAAATACCTCGACCAGGTAAAGCCCTGGGGTTGGGGGGAGGGAGAATTTTGGGGGGGTGGGGAGAGGTTTGGGGTGTTAGGGAAGGGGTGGCGGGGGATTGGCGTTGAGTTGTTTGAGGTGGGAGTTGGAGATGGGGAGGTTTGGGGGTGCTGAGAGGAGGAAGGTGGGATTTGGGGGTGCTCAGAGAATGAGGGTGGGATTTGGGGGTGCTGAAAGGAGGAGGGTGGGATGTGGGGGTGCTGAGAGGAGGAGGGTGGGAGTTGGGGTGTTAGGGAAGGGGTGGCGGGGGATTGGCGTTGAGTTGTTTGAGGTGGGAGTTGGAGATGGGGAGGTTTGGGGGTGCTGAGAGGAGGAAGGTGGGATTTGGGGGTGCTCAGAGAATGAGGGTGGGATTTGGGGGTGCTGAAAGGAGGAGGGTGGGATGTGGGGGTGCTGAGAGGAGGAGGGTGGGAGTTGGGGTGTTAGGGAAGGGGTGGCGGGGGATTGGCGTTGAGTTGTTTGAGGTGGGAGTTGGAGATGGGGAGGTTTGGGGGTGCTGAGAGGAGGAAGGTGGGATTTGGGGGTGCTCAGAGAATGAGGGTGGGATTTGGGGGTGCTGAAAGGAGGAGGGTGGGATGTGGGGGTGCTGAGAGGAGGAGGGTGGGAGTTGGGGTGTTAGGGAAGGGGTGGCGGGGGATTGGCGTTGAGTTGTTTGAGGTGGGAGTTGGAGATGGGGAGGTTTGGGGGTGCTGAGAGGAGGAAGGTGGGATTTGGGGGTGCTCAGAGAATGAGGGTGGGATTTGGGGGTGCTGAAAGGAGGAGGGTGGGATGTGGGGGTGCTGAGAGGAGGAGGGTGGGAGTTGGGGTGTTAGGGAAGGGGTGGCGGGGGATTGGCGTTGAGTTGTTTGAGGTGGGAGTTGGAGATGGGGAGGTTTGGGGGTGCTGAGAGGAGGAAGGTGGGATTTGGGGGTGCTCAGAGAATGAGGGTGGGATTTGGGGGTGCTGAAAGGAGGAGGGTGGGATGTGGGGGTGCTGAGAGGAGGAGGGTGGGAGTTGGGGTGTTAGGGAAGGGGTGGCGGGGGATTGGCGTTGAGTTGTTTGAGGTGGGAGTTGGAGATGGGGAGGTTTGGGGGTGCTGAGAGGAGGAAGGTGGGATTTGGGGGTGCTGAGAGAAGGAGGGTGGGATTTGGGGGTGCTGAAAGGAGGAGGGTGGGATGTGGGGGTGCTGAGAGGAGGAGGGTGGGAGTTGGGGTGTTAGGGAAGGGGTGGCGGGGGATTGGCGTTGAGTTGTTTGAGGTGGGAGTTGGAGATGGGGAGGTTTGGGGGTGCTGAGAGGAGGAAGGTGGGATTTGGGGGTGCTCAGAGAATGAGGGTGGGATTTGGGGGTGCTGAAAGGAGGAGGGTGGGATGTGGGGGTGCTGAGAGGAGGAGGGTGGGAGTTGGGGTGTTAGGGAAGGGGTGGCGGGGGATTGGCGTTGAGTTGTTTGAGGTGGGAGTTGGAGATGGGGAGGTTTGGGGGTGCTGAGAGGAGGAAGGTGGGATTTGGGGGTGCTCAGAGAATGAGGGTGGGATTTGGGGGTGCTGAAAGGAGGAGGGTGGGATGTGGGGGTGCTGAGAGGAGGAGGGTGGGAGTTGGGGTGTTAGGGAAGGGGTGGCGGGGGATTGGCGTTGAGTTGTTTGAGGTGGGAGTTGGAGATGGGGAGGTTTGGGGGTGCTGAGAGGAGGAAGGTGGGATTTGGGGGTGCTCAGAGAATGAGGGTGGGATTTGGGGGTGCTGAAAGGAGGAGGGTGGGATGTGGGGGTGCTGAGAGGAGGAGGGTGGGAGTTGGGGTGTTAGGGAAGGGGTGGCGGGGGATTGGCGTTGAGTTGTTTGAGGTGGGAGTTGGAGATGGGGAGGTTTGGGGGTGCTGAGAGGAGGAAGGTGGGATTTGGGGGTGCTCAGAGAATGAGGGTGGGATTTGGGGGTGCTGGAAGGAGGAGGGTGGGATGTGGGGGTGCTGAGAGGAGGAGGGTGGGAGTTGGGGTGCTCAGAGAAGGGAGGGTTGAGGATTGAGAGTTGGGATGTTGGGGGTGCTGAGAGGAGGAGGATGGGAGGTTTGGGGGTGCTGAAAGGAGGAGGGTGGGATGTGGGGGTGCTGAGAGAAGGAGGGTGGGAGTTAGGGGTGCTGAGAGGAGGAGGGTGGGATTTGGGGGTGCTGAGAGGAGGAGGGTGGGAGTTGGGGGTGCTGAGAGGAGGGTTGGGGGGAGGGATTTGGGGGTGCTCAGAGAAGGAGGGTTGGAAGAGGGTGGGATTTGGGGGTGCTGAGAGAAGGGGGTGGGAGGGGAGAGATTTGGGGGTGCTGAGAGGAGGAGGGTGGGATTTAGGGATGCTCAGAGAAGGAGGGTGGGAGTTGGGGTGCTGAGAGGAGGAGGGTTGGAAGAGGGGTGGGATTTGGGGGTGCTGAGAGAAGGGGGTGGGAGGGGAGAGATTTGGGGGTGCTGAGAGGAGGAGGGTGGGATTTAGGGATGCTCAGAGAAGGAGGGTGGGAGTTGGGGTGCTCAGAGGAGGAGGGTTGGAAGAGGGTGGGATTTGGGGGTGCTGAGAGGAGGAGGGTGGGAGGTGGGGGTGCTGAGAGGAGGAGGGTTGGGGGAGGGATTTGGGGGTGCTGAGAGGAGGAGAGTGGGAGTTAGGGGTGCTGAGAGGAAGGAGGAGGGTTGGGGGAGGGATTTGGGGGTGCTCAGAGAAGGAGGGTTGGAAGAGGGTGGGATTTGGGGGTGCTGAGAGAAGGGGTGGGAGGGGAGAGATTTGGGGGTGCTGAGAGGAGGAGGGTGGGGGAGGAGATTTGGGGGTGCTCAGAGGAGGGTGGGGGGAGGGATTTGGGGGTGCTCAGAGGAGGGTGGGGGGAGATTTGGGGGTGCTCAGAGGAGGGGGGGAGGGAGATCTGGGGGTGCTCAGAGGAGGGTGGGGGGGGAGATTTGGGGCCGCCAAGAGAAGGAACCTTGGCAGAGGGTGGGATTTGGGGGGAGCGTTGAAGCTCGAGGTTGGGGGGGGAGGGGGGAGTAGGTGGCTTTAGGAGAAGAATTGGGGTGGGGGGAGATGTGGGGGGCTCTCCTTGCCCCCCTCTTTCCCCCTCCCCCCCAGATGGAGGATCTCTATGAGGATTTCCACATCGTGAAGCTGCCCCTGCTGCCCCACGAGGTGCGAGGGGCCGACAAGGTCAACACCTTCTCCTCGCTGCTGCTGGACCCCTACCAGCCCCCCAGCCCCAAATAACCCCCCCCAAATCCCCCCCTCTTCCCTTTAACCCCCCTTCCCCTTAACCCCCTCCCCTTAATTCCCCCCTCCCCATCCCCTTAATCCCATCCCCCCTCCCCCTCCAGCCAGGGAAAGGTTGAGGGGAGGAGGAGGAGGAGGAGGAGGATGGGGTGGGAGAGGGGGGATAGGGGGGGGCAGCTGATATTTATTCCCCCCCCCTCCAAAAACACACACACACCTCAAGGAGAGGGGGGGCAGGATGATTCTGGCCCCCCCCCCAAAATGCAGCCCCCACCCCTAAGCTGCGCTCAACCAGCACTACAAACCCCCCCCCCCCCCAAAATTCCCTTCTGTGTGCCCCCCCCACCCCAGGCTGGGGGGGGGGGGGGGCGGCAGAGACAGGTTCTTCCCCCCCCCCCCCCAACTTTGGCCCCCCCCTCCAAGGGGACCTTGTGTAAATAATAAAACCAGGGAAGTGGAGACACGGCTCCTGGGGGGGGGGGAAGGGGTTTATGGGGGGAAGGGGGGTTTATGGGGGGGGAAGGGGGGTTATGGGGGTGTGGGGGGGAGAAGTTGGGGGTTGGGGGAGGTTTATGGGGGGGGTGTTATGGGGGGGAAGAAGGGGTTTATGGGGGGGAAGGGAGGGGTTTGGGGGGAAAGGGGGGATTTATGGGGGGGGAAGGGGGGTTTTATGGGGGGGGAAGGGAGGGGTTTATGTGGGGGGGAAGAGGGGGCGTTTGGGGGGGGAAGGGGGGGTTTATGGGGGGGGTGTTATGGGGGGAAGAAGGGGTTTATGGGGGGGAAGGGGGAGTTTAAGGGGGGGAAAGAAGGGGTTTATGGGGGGGAAGGGGGAGTTTATGGGGGGGGAAGGGGGGTTTATGGGGGGGTGTTATGGGGGGGAAGAAGGGGTTTATAGGGGGGAGAAGGGGGGTTCAAGGGGGGGTGAGAAGGGGTTTGGGGGGGAAGGGGGGTTTATGGGGGGGGAAGGGGGAGTTTATGGGGGGGGAAGGGGGGTTTATGGGGGGGGTGTTATGGGGGGGAAGAAGGGGTTTATAGGGGGAGAAGGGGGGGTTCAAGGGGGGGTGAGAAGGGGTTTGGGGGGGAAGGGGGAGTTTATGGGGGGGAGGGGGGTTTATGGGGGGGGAAGGGGGGTTTATGGGGGGGGTGTTATGGGGGGGAAGAAGGGGTTTATAGGGGGGAGAAGGGGGGTTCAAGGGGGGTGAGAAGGGGTTTGGGGGGGAAGGGGGGTTTATGGGGGGGAAGGGGGAGTTTATGGGGGGAAGGGGGGTTTATGGGGGGGTGTTATGGGGGGAAGAAGGGGTTTATAGGGGGAGAAGGGGGGTTCAAGGGGGTGAGAAGGGGTTTGGGGGGGAAGGGGGAGTTTATGGGGGGGAAGGGGGGTTATGGGGGGGAGAAGGGGGGGTTTATGGGGGGGAGAGGGGGTTTATGGAGGGGGTGTTATGGGGGGAAGAAGGGATTTATAGGGGGGAGAAGGGGGGTTCAAGGGGGGGAAGAAGGGGTTTGGGGGGGAAGGGGGAGTTTAGGGGGGGTTATGGGGGGGAGAAGGGGGGTTGGGGGGAAGAAGGGGGGTTGGAGGGGGAAGAAGGGGGGTTACGAGGGGGAGAAGGGGGGTTGGGGGGAAGAAAGGGGGGTTATGGGGAGGAGAAGGGGGGTTATGGGGGGGGAAGAGGGGGTTATGGGGAGGAGAAGGGGGGGGTTATGGGGGGGGAAGAGGGGGGTTATGGGGAGGAGAAGGGGGTGTTGGGGGGAAGAAGGGGTTTGGGGGGAGAAGGGGGGGTTATTGGGGTGGGAGGGAGAAGGGGGGTTTATTAAGGGGGAGTTATTGGGGTGGGAGAAGGGGGGATTATTGGTGGGGGGAGAAGGGGTTTATGGGGGGAGAAGGGGGGATTTATTGGGGTGGGGGGAGAAGGGGGGTTTATTAAGGGGGGGGTTGTTGGGGGGAGAGGGGGGAGTTTATTTGGGGGGAGAAGGGGGGGTGGTATTTTGGGGGGGGGAGAAGGGGGGTGGTATTTGGAGGGGGAAGGAGGGCGGTTTATTCTGGGGGGAGTTATTGAGGGGAGGGGTTATGGGGGGGAGGGGGGGTTTATGGGGGGGAGAGAGGGGGGTTTATGGGGGGGAGAGGGGGTGGTTTATGGGGGGGGGGGGCAGAGGGGGCACCGGTGACGTCAGCACCTGTGGGGGGGGGGGGGATTGACGAGAAGAGGGGGTGCTGGGGTGGGGGTGCAGCAGCCGCTCTGCAGTGGATTTGGGGGGGGGGGGGGGGTGGGGGGGGTGTGACCCCCCCCCCAATGCCACCGCCCAGGCCCAGCCCCGTGTCCCGTGTCCTGCTGCGATCTGTCCCCTCGACCCCAGGGCTGGCACGAGGCCCAGGCCTGAAGGGGGGGAGGGGACAGCAAGGGGGGGAGGGGACAGCGAGGTGGGGGGGACACACACACACAGGACACACAACCACCCAGACCAACAATCCCCCCCCCACCCTCCTTAAACCCCCCACCCCTGCCTCAGTTTCCCCACCCAGGGATGGGTGGGCTTAGGAATGAAGTGGGGGGTGGGGGGAAGGGCACCCAGGAGGCTGCCTTCCCCACCCCCACCCCCTCCCTTGGGGACCCAGGCGTGTCCCCAACCCCCCCCCCCCCAGCCCCAGGGCAGGGCCAGCCCCTGGTTGGTATTTAAGGGACACGGGGACAGGGACACAGGACCCAGGCTGGCGCTGGCGCTCCCACAGGTGAGGGGGGGTGGGGTGGGGTTTGGGGGGGTCCCTGGCCACAGGAAGGGGGGAAGGGTGTCCCCAGGGGGTCCCCAGCCCATTCCGGGTGTCCCCAACCCCACAGACATCAGCAAGGGGTCCCCAAGGTGGTGGTGTCCCCAGGATGCTGTCCCCAGGGTGTCCCCAGCCTGCTCCCGATCCCCCCAGTTGGTCCCAGGGGTTTCCCTCGTGAGGTCCCCACGGTGTCCCCAACCCCCATGGATGTCCCTGGGGGGGGGGGGTGTCCCCAGCCTGTTTCTGGGTGTCCCCAAGGTATCCCTAACCCCCACAAACCATCCCCAGGGTGTCCCCAACACCTATAAACATCCCCAGGGTGTCCCAGGTGTCCCCAGGGTGTCCCCAGCCCCCACAAACATCCCCATGGATGTTCCCGGGGGGTCCCCAGGGTGTCCCCAGCCTGTCCCAGGTGTCCCCAGGGTGTCCCTAACCCCCACAAACATCCCCCAGGGTGTCCCCAGGGTGTCCCCGGTGTCCCCAAGGTGTCCCCAACCCCCACAAACATCCCCAGGGTGTCCCCAGGGTGTCCCAGGTGCCCCCAAGGTGTCCCCAGCCCCCACAAACATCCCTCAGGGTGTCCCCAAGGTGTCCCCAAGGTGTCCCCAACCCCCACAAACATCCCCAGGGTGTCTCCAGGGTGTCCCCAGCTTCTCCCAGGTGCCCCCAAGGTGTCCCTAACCCCCCAAACATCCTTCAGGGTGTCCCCAGGGTGTCCCCAGCCTGTCCCAGGTGTCCCCAAGGTGTCCCCAACCCCCACAAACATCCCCCAGGGTGTCCCCAAGGTGTCCCCAACCCCCACAAACATTCCCCAAGGTGTCCCCAACCCCCACAAACATCCCCCAGGGTGTCCCCAAGGTGTCCCCAGGGTGTCCCCAGCCTGTCCCAGGTGTCCCCAGGGTGTCCCAGGTGTCCCCAAGGTGTCCCCAACCCCCACAAACATCCCCAGGGTGTCTCCAGGGTGTCCCCAGCTTCTCCCAGGTGCCCCCAAGGTGTCCCTAACCCCTCCAAACATCCCCCAGGGTGTCCCCAAGGGGTCCCCAAGGTGTCCCCAGCCTGTCCCAGGTGTCCCCAGGGTGTCCCCAAGGGGTCCCCAGGATGTCCCCAGCCTGTCCCAGGTGTCCCCAGGGTGTCCCAGGTGCCCCCAAGGTGTCCCTAACCCCCACAAACATCCCCAGTGTGCCCCCAGCCTGTCCCAGGTGCTCCCAAGGTGTCCCCAACCCCCACAAACATCCCCAGGGTGTCCCCAGGGTGTCCCCAGCCTGTAGCAGGTGTCCCCAAGGTGTCCCCAAGGTGTCCCTAGCCCCCCAAACATCCCCCAGGGTGTCCCCAAGGTGTCCCCAACCCCCACAAACATTCCCCAAGGTGTCCCCAACCCCCACAAACATCCCCCAGGGTGTCCCCAAGGTGTCCCCAACCCCCACAAACATTCCCCAAGGTGTCCCCAACCCCCACAAACATCCCCCAGGGTGTCCCCAAGGTGTCCCCAGGGTGTCCCCAGCCTGTCCCAGGTGTCCCCAGGGTGTCCCAGGTGTCCCCAAGGTGTCCCCAACCCCCACAAACATCCCCAGGGTGTCTCCAGGGTGTCCCCAGCTTCTCCCAGGTGCCCCCAAGGTGTCCCTAACCCCTCCAAACATCCCCCAGGGTGTCCCCAAGGGGTCCCCAAGGTGTCCCCAGCCTGTCCCAGGTGTCCCCAGGGTGTCCCCAAGGGGTCCCCAGGATGTCCCCAGCCTGTCCCAGGTGTCCCCAGGGTGTCCCAGGTGCCCCCAAGGTGTCCCTAACCCCCACAAACATCCCCAGTGTGCCCCCAGCCTGTCCCAGGTGCTCCCAAGGTGTCCCCAACCCCCACAAACATCCCCAGGGTGTCCCCAGGGTGTCCCCAGCCTGTAGCAGGTGTCCCCAAGGTGTCCCCAAGGTGTCCCTAGCCCCCCACAAACATTCCCCAGGGTGTCCCCAAGGGGTCCCCAGGGTGTCCCAGGTGACCCCAAGGTGTCCCTAGCCCCCACAAACATCCCCAGTGTGCCCCCAACCTGTCCCAGGTGCCCCCAAGGTGTCCCCAAGGTGTCCCTAACCCCCACAAACACCCCCCCAGGGTGTCCCCAAGGTGTCCCCAGGCTGCCATGACAGTGACATACACCTCCCGGGTGGCCACGGCCCGTTTTGGGGGCTTCTCCCAGCTGCTGCTCCTCTGGCGCGGGAGCATCTACAAGCTGCTGTACCGGGAGCTGCTCCTCTTCCTCGCGGCCTACCTAGGCCTCAGCCTGGCCTACAGGTACAGGGGGGTGCTGGGGGGGCGCTGGGGGGCACGGGGAGGGTTGGGGGGGACAGATGGGGGACATACAGCCCCCCTTGCCCCATGTGTGTGTCCCCCCCAGGTTCCTGTTCTCTGAGGAGCAGAAGAGGCTCTTTGAGAAGCTGGTTCTCTACTGCGACAAGTCGGCCAACCTCATCCCTGTGTCCTTCGTCCTTGGTGAGACCCCAGTCCCCCCAGCCCCTCCCAGTCCCTCCCAATCCATCCCAGTCCTTCCAGTCCCTCCTAATCCATCCCAGTCCCTCCAGTCCATCCCAATCCCCCCACCTCCCGCACTTCCCCCCAGTCCATACCAGTCCATACCAGTCCCCACACCTCCCTCACTCCCCCCAGCTCCCCCAGTTCCACCACCTCCCGACTCCCTCCCAGTCCCTGCACCTCCCCCAGTCCCTCCCAGTCCCCCCAGTCCCTCTCAGCTCCCCCACCTCCCCTGGTCCCTCTCAGTCCCCCCAGTCCCCCCGAGCTCCCCTACCTCCCCCACCCCCACCCAGCTCCCCCAGTTCCACCACCTCCCCTAGTCCCTCCCACTCCCCCCAAGTCCCTCTCAGTCCCCCCAGTCCCCCCAGTCCATCCCAGTCCCCCCACCACCCCCACTCCTCCTCAGCTCCCCCACCTCCCCTAGTCCCTCTCAGTCCCCCCAGTCCCCCTGAGCTCCCCTACCTCCCCCACTCCCCCCAGTCCCCCCAATTCCTCCCAGTCCATCTCAATCCCCACACCTCCCCGAGTCCCCCAGTCCTCCCACCACCCCCACTCTCCCCCAGTCCCTTCCAGTCCCCCCACCTCGCCCACTTCCCCACCTCCCCTACTCTCCCCAGTCCCCCCAGTTCCCCCCAGTCCTCCCACCACCCCCACTCTGCCCCCCCAGTCCCTCCCAGTCCCCCCACCTCCCCCACTTCCCCACCTCCCCTACTCTCCCCAGTCCCCCCAGTTCCCCCAGTCCTCCCACCACCCCCACTCTGCCCCCCCAGTCCCTCCCAGTCCCCCCACCTCCCCCACTTCCCCACCTCCCCTACTCTCCCCAGTCCCCCCAGTTCCCCCCAGTCTCTCCCACCACCCCCCACTCTCCCCCAGTCCCTCCCAGTCCCCCCACCTCCCCCACTTCCCCACCTCCCCTACTCTCCCCAGTCCCCCCAGTTCCCCCCAGTCCTCCCACCACCCCCACTCTGCCCCCCCAGTCCCTCCCAGTCCCCCCACCTCCCCCACTTCCCCACCTCCCCTACTCCCCCCATCCCACCCCACCCCAGTCCCAGTCCCTCCCAGTCTATCCCAGTCCCCCCCATCCCCTGGCTCCCCACAGGTTTCTACGTGGCGCTGGTGCTGGAGCGCTGGTGGGGGCAGTTCCGCAGCGTCCCGGCTCCGGATGGGCTGATGGTGGCGGTGGCCGGGTTGGTGCACGGGGCGGACGCGCGGGGCCGGGCGCTGCGCCGGACGCTGCTGCGCTATGGCAGCCTGGCCGCCCTGCTCGTGCTGCGAGCGGTCAGCACCGCGGCCTACAAGCGCTTCCCAACCACCGACCACCTGGTGCAGGCCGGTGGGTGCCTGGGGGTCTGGGGGTTGAGGGCACCCATGTGACGTCATTGGAGGGGTGTGACGTCACCCATGCTGGACATCACCCATGCTGTGACGTCATTGGGAGGTGTGACGTCACCCATGCTGTGACATCACCCATGCTGTGATGTCATTGGGAGGAGGGCTGCTGGGGCTGGTCAGCACCGCGGCCTACCAGCGCTTCCCAACCACCGACCACCTGGTGCAGGCCAGGGGGGCCTGTGGGGGGTGAGAGCACCCTTGTGACATCATTGGGAGGGGTGTGATGTCACCCATGCTGTGACATCACCCATGCTGTGATGTCACTGGGAGAGGCGCTGCTGGGGCTGGTCAGCACCGCAGCCTACAAGCGCTTCCCAACCACTGACCACCTGGTGGAGGCCAGGGGGGCCTGGGGGGAGTGATGGGTGAGGGCACCCTTGTGACGTCATTGGGAGGGGTGTGACGTCACCCATGCTGTGATGTCATTGGGAGGAGGGCTGCTGGGGCTGGTCAGCACCGCGGCCTACCAGCGCTTCCCAACCACTGACCACCTGGTGGAGGCCGGGGGGGCCTGGGGGGGAGTGATGGGTGAGGGCACCCTTGTGACGTCATTGGGAGGGGTGTGACGTCACCCATGCTGTGACATCATTGGGAGAGGCGCTGCTGGTGCTGGTCAGCACCGCGGCCTACAAGCGCTTCCCAACCACTGACCACCTGGTGGAGGCCGGGGGGCCTGGGGGGAGCCTGTGAGAGGTGAGGGCACCGTTGTGACGTCATTGGGAGGGGTGTGATGTCACCCATGCTGTGATGCCACTGGGAGAGGTGCTGCTGGTGCTGGTCAGCACCGCGGCCTACAAGCGCTTCCCAACCACCGACCACCTGGTGGAGGCCGGGGGGGCCTGTGGGGGGAGTGATGGGTGAGGGCACCCTTGTGACGTCATTGGGAGGGGTGTGATGTCACCCATGCTGTGACATCACCCATGCTGTGATGTCATTGGGAGGGGCGCTGCTGGGGCTGGTCAGCACCGCGGCCTACAAGCGCTTCCCAACCACCAACTACCTGGTGAAGGCTGGGGGGTGCCAGGAGGGGCCTGGGGGGGTCTGGGGGGCCAGGGCACACTTGTGATGTCATTGAGAAGGATGTGATGTCACTCCTTGCTGTGACATCATTGGGAGAGGCACTGCTGGTGCTGGTCAGCACCGCAGCCTACAAGCGCTTCCCAACCACTGACCAGCTGGTGCAGGCCGGGGGGGCCTGGGGGGGTCTGGGGGGGTGCCTGGGGAGGAGTGATGGGTGAGGGCACCCTTATGATGTCATTGGGAGGGGTGTGATGTCACCCATGCTGTGACCCAGGGAGGGGTCCCTGTCTGAGCTGTGGGGTTCGGGGTTCCAGGGGGGGTCCCTGTCTGAGCTGTGGGGTTCGGGGTTCCAGGGGGGGTCCCTGTCTGAGCTGTGGGGGTTCGGGGTTCCAGGGGGGTCCCTGGCTGAGCTGTGGGGTTTGGGGTCCCAGGGTGGTCCCTGGCTGAGCTGTGGGGTTCGGGGTCCCTGTCTGAGCTGTGGGGTTCGGGGTTCCAGGGGGGTCCCTGGGTGAGCTGTGGGGTTTGGGGTTCCAGGGGGTGTCCCTGGCTGAGCTGTGGGGTTTGGGGTCCCAGGGGGGTCCCTGGCTGAGCTGTGGGGTTCGGGGTCCCTGTCTGAGCTGTGGGGTTCGGGGTTCCAGGGGGGTCCCTGGGTGAGCTGTGGGGTTTGGGGTCCCAGGGGGGTCCCTGGCTGAGCTGTGGGGTTTGGGGTTCCAGGGGGTCCCTGTCTGAGCTGTGGGGTTCGAGGTGGGGTTTAGGGTCCCAGGGGGGTCCCTGTCTGAGCTGTGGGGTTTGGGGTTCCAGGGGGGTGTCCCTGGGTGAGCTGTGGGGTTCGGGGTCCGGGGGGTCCCTGTCTGAGCTGTGGGGTTCGGGGTTCCAGGGGGGTCCCTGTCTGAGCTGTGGGGTTCGGGGTTCCAGGGGGGTCCCTGTCTGAGCTGTGGGGTTTGGGGTCCCAGGGGGGGTCCCTGGGTGAGCTGTGGGGTTCGGGGTCCCGGGGGGTCCCTGTCTGAGCTGTGGGGGTTTGGGGTTCCAGGGGGGTCCCTGTCTGAGCTGTGGGGTTCGAGGTGGGGTTTAGGGTCCCAGGGGGGTCCCTGTCTGAGCTGTGGGGTTCGGGGTTCCAGGGGGGTCCCTGTCTGAGCTGTGGGGTTTGGGGTCCCGGGGGGGTCCCTGGGTGAGCTGTGGGGTTTGGGGTCCCAGGGGGGTCCCTGGGTGAGCTGTGGGGTTCGGGGTCCCGGGGGGGTCCCTGTCTGAGCTGTGGGGGTTTGGGGTTCCAGGGGGTCCCTGTCTGAGCTGTGGGGTTCGAGGTGGGGTTTAGGGTCCCAGGGGGGTCCCTGTCTGAGCTGTGGGGTTCGGGGTTCCAGGGGGGTCCCTGTCTGAGCTGTGGGGTTTGGGGTCCCGGGGGGGTCCCTGGGTGAGCTGTGGGGTTTGGGGTCCCAGGGGGGGGTCCCTGGGTGAGCTGTGGGGTTCGGGGTCCCGGGGGGTCCCTGTCTGAGCCGTGGGGTTCGGGGTGCAGGGTTCCTGACGCGGGCCGAGCGGCGGCGCCTGGAGGGGCTGCGTTCCCCCTACAACAAGTTCTGGGTGCCCTGCGCCTGGTTCGGGGCGCTGGTGGGGCAGGCGCGGCGGGAGGGCCGCGTGCGCGACGACTGCAGCCTCAAGCTCCTCATGGAGGTACACACAGACCCCCCCCGACACCCCAAAACCCCCCCGACCCACCCTGACCCCTCCTGACCCACCCTGACCCCCCTGACCCCTCCAAACCCACCCTGAACCCCCTTGACCCCTCCAAACCCCCTCGACCCACCCTGACTCCCCCTGACCCCTCCAAATCCACCCTGACCCCCCAGACACCCCCAACCCCCCCAAACTCTCCTGACCCCCCTTGACCCCTCCAAACCCACCCTGAGCCCCCCAGACACCCCCAATCCCCCCCAAACTCTCCTGACCCCCCTTGACCCCTCCAAACCCACCCTGACCCCCCAGACCCCCCAAACCCACCCTGATCCCCCCTGACCCCTCCAAACTCACCCTGACCCCCCAGACACCCCCAACCCCCCCAAACTCTCCTGACCCACCTTGACCCCTCCAAACCCACCCTGACCCCCCAGACCCCCCCAAACCCCCCTGACCTCCCCAGCCCCACCAAAACCCCCTGATCCCCCCCAAACCCACCCTGACCTCCCAAAACCCCCTGATCCACCCCAAACCCACCCTGACCCCCCCAAACGCCCTCTGACCCCCCCAGACCCCCCAAAACCCCCTGACCCCCCAAACCCCCCTGACCCCCCCAGGAGCTGAACCGCTTCCGGGCGCACTGCAGCCTCCTCTTCCACTACGACTGGATCAGCGTCCCGCTGGTGTACACACAGGTGGGGGGGCTGGGGGGGCACTGGGGGGACTGGGGGGCTGGGATGGGGGGACACGGGGCTGGGGGGGTCACAGAGAGGAGCTAAGGGGGTTGGGGTGACATGGGGGGGAATTGGGGGGAGGATGTGGGGGGACATGGATGGGGATGGAGGGACATGGGGGTTATGGGGGGGTTATGGGGGGGCTGGGGGAGATATGGGGGGGCTGGGGGGGCTTGGGGGGGCTGGGATGGGGGGACCCGGGACTGGGGGGGTCACAGAGAGGAGCTAAGGGGGTTGGGGTGACATGGGGGGGAGTTGGGGGGAGGATGTGGGGGGACATGGATGGGGGGACATGGGGGGTATAGGGGGGTTATGGGGGGCTGGGGGGGCTTGGGGGGGCTGGGATGGGGGGACATGGGGCTGGGGGGGCACAGAGAGGAGCTAAGGGGGTTGGGGTGACATGGGGGGGGATTGGGGGGGGGATGGATGGGGATGGGGGGGCTGGGGGGGGAATATGGGGGGGTTATGGGGGGGCTGGGGGGGCTGGGATGGGGGGACACGGGGCTGGGGGGGTCACAGAGAGGAGCTAAGGGGGTTGGGGTGACATGGGGGGGGAATTGGGGGGGGGGGATGTGGGGGGACATGGATGGGGATGGAGGGACATGGGGGTTATGGGGGGGTTATGGGGGGGCTGGGGGAGATATGGGGGGGCTGGGGGGGCTTGGGGGGGGCTGGGATGGGGGGACCCGGGACTGGGGGGGTCACAGAGAGGAGCTAAGGGGGTTGGGGTGACATGGGGGGGGAATTGGGGGGAGGATGTGGGGGGACATGGATGGGGGGACATGGGGGGTATAGGGGGGTTATGGGGGGCTGGGGGGGCTTGGGGGGGCTGGGATGGGGGGACATGGGGCTGGGGGGGGCACAGAGAGGAGCTAAGGGGGTTGGGGTGACATGGGGGGGAATTGGGGGGGGGATGGATGGGGATGGGGGGGCTGGGGGGGGAATATGGGGGGGTTATGGGGGGGCTGGGGGGCTGGGATGGGGGGACACGGGGCTGGGGGGGTCACAGAGAGGAGCTAAGGGGGTTGGGGTGACATGGGGGGGGGAATTGGGTGGGGGGGATGTGGGGGGACATGGATGGGGATGGAGGGACATGGGGGTTATGGGGGGGTTATGGGGGGGCTGGGGGAGATATGGGGGGTCTGGGGGGGCACAGGGGGGCTGGGATGGGGGGACAGGGGGCTGGGGGGGTCACAGAGAGGAGCTAAGGGGGTTGGGGTGACATGGGGGGGGAATTGGGGGGGGGGATGTGGGGGGACATGGATGGGGATGGAGGGACATGGGGGTTATGGGGGGGTTATGGGGGGGCTGGGGGAGATATGGGGGGTCTGGGGGGGCACAGGGGGGCTGGGATGGGGGGACAGGGGGCTGGGGGGGTCACAGAGAGGAGCTAAGGGGGTTGGGGTGACATGGGGGGGAATTGGGGGGGGGGATGTGGGGGGACATGGATGGGGATGGGGGGGTTATGGGGGGGATACAGGGGACACGGGGGGGCAGGTTATGGGGGGGAGACAGAGGCTGGAGGGACATTCGGGGGGGGGGTCATGGGGGGGGCAGAAGGACATGGGAGGTGGGGGGAGAGAGGGACAGGGCTGGGGACAGAGGGGGGTGGGGGGAGCCTGGATGGGGATGGGGGGACATGAGGGGACACGGGGGGGGTTATGTTGGGGGGGTTATGGGGGGGGGGGTGAGAGAGGCTGGAGGGACATGGGGGGGGCATGGGGGGGGGTCAGAAAGACATGGGAGGGAGGAGAGAGGGGGACAGGGCTGAGGACAGAGGGGGGTGGGGGGGAGCCAGGATGGGGATGGGGGGGGACACCAGGGGACAAGGGGGGGGTTGTGGGGGGGGTGTGACAGAAGCTGGAGGGACATGGGGGGGGCATGGGGGGGGGCAGAAGGACATGGTGGGGGGGAGAGAGGGACAGGGCTGAGGACAGAGGGATGGGGGGGAGCCTGGATGGGGATGGGGGGACACCGGGGGGGGGGGCAGCTTATGGGGGGGGGTGACAGAGGCTGGAGGGACATGGGGGGGGGGTGATGGGGGGGGGCAGAAGGACATGGGGAGGGGGGGAGAGAGGGACAGGGCTGAGGACAGAGGGATGGGGAGGGGAGCCAGGATGGGGATGGGGGGACATGAGGGGACACGGGGGGGGTTATGTTGGGGGGGGTTATGGGGGGGGGGGGTGAGAGAGGCTGGGGGGACATGGGGGGGGGGGTGATGGGGGGGTCATAAGGACACGTTTTGGGGTGGGGGGAGAGAGGGACAGGGCTGAGGATGGGGAGGGGTGGGGGGGACAGAGGGATGGGGGGAGCGTGGATGGGGGGACACAGGGGACACGGGAGGGGGGGTTATGTTGGGGGGGGTGACAGAAGCTGGAGGGACATGGGGGGGGTCGGGGGGGGGTCAGAAAGACATGGGAGGGGGAGAGAGGGGGACAGGGCTGAGGACAGAGGGGGGTCGGGGGGAGCCAGGATGGGGATGGGGGGGGACACCAGGGGACAAGGGGGGGGTTGTGGGGGGGGGTGTGACAGAAGCTGGAGGGACATGGGGGGGGCATGGGGGGGGGCAGAAGGACATGGTGGGGGGGAGAGAGGGACAGGGCTGAGGATGGGGTGGGTGGGGGGAGCCTGGATGGGGATGGGGCGACACCGGGGGGGGGGCAGCTTATGGGGGGGGGGGTGAGAGAGGCTGGGGGGACATGGGGGGGGGGTGATGGGGGGGGCAGAAGGACATGGGGAGGGGGGGAGAGAGGGACAGGGCTGAGGACAGAGGGATGGGGAGGGGAGCCAGGATGGGGATGGGGGGACATGAGGGGACACGGGGGGGGGTTATGTTGGGGGGGTTATGGGGGGGGGGGTTAGAGAGGCTGGGGGGACATGGGGGGGGGGGTGATGGGGGGGTCATAAGGACACGTTTTGGGGTGGGGGGAGAGAGGGACAGGGCTGAGGATGGGGAGGGGTGGGGGGGACAGAGGGATGGGGGGGAGCGTGGATGGGGGGACACAGGGGACACGGGAGGGGGGGTTATGTTGGGGGGGGGTGACAGAGGCTGGAGGGACATGGGGGGGGCATGGGGGGGGACAGAAGGACATGGTGGGGGGGAGAGAGGGACAGGGCTGAGGGCAGAGGGATGGGGGGGGAGCCAGGATGGGGATGGGGGGGGACACCAGGGGACAAGGGGGGGGTTGTGGGGGGGGGTGTGACAGAAGCTGGAGGGACATGGGGGGGGCATGGGGGGGGGGGCAGAAGGACATGGTGGGGGGGGAGAGAGGGACAGGGCTGAGGACAGAGGGATGGGGGGGGAGCCTGGATGGGGATGGGGGGACATGAGGGGACACGGGGGGGGTTATGTTGGGGGGGGTTATGGGGAGGGGGTGAGAGAGGCTGGGGGGACATGGGGGGGGGGTGATGGGGGGGTCATAAGGACACGTTTTGGGGTGGGGGGAGAGAGGGACAGGGCTGAGGATGGGGAGGGGTGGGGGGGACAGAGGGATGGGGGGGGGCAATAACAGACCGGTGGGGTGGGGGGGATAGGGATGGGGATGGGGGGTCGGGGGGGTGTGTGGGGGGGGGGTCCCAGGAGTGACCGTGCCCCCCCCCCAGGTGGTGACCCTCGCCGTGTACACCTTCTTCCTCACCTGCCTGGTGGGGCGACAGTTCCTGGACCCAGCCCAGGGCTACGCGGGGCACGAGCTGGATTTGGGGGTGCCCATCTTCACCCTCCTCCAGTTCTTCTTCTACGTGGGCTGGCTCAAGGTCTGGGGGGGGGACATAAAGAGGAGGGGGGAGCATAAAAAGGAGGGGGGTGGAAGTTTTGGGGTGAGGGGGGGATGCTGGGGGACGTAGTGATCTGACACCCCCCCCTTTCTCTAGGTGGCTGAGCAGCTCATCAACCCCTTTGGGGAGGATGATGATGATTTTGAGACCAACACCCTGATCGACCGTAACTTCCAGGTACCCCCCACCCCCCCCCCCCAGCCTAAAAGACACCCCCCCCATCCTGAAAAACACCCCCCATCCTGAAAAACACCCCCCATCCCAAAAAACACACCCCCTATCCTGAAAAACACCCCCCATCCCAAAAAACACCCCCCTATCCTGAAAAACACACCCCCCCCCAAAACCCCCCCCCAAAAAACCAGCCCCCCCTCCAAAAACACACCCCACACCCCCAAAAAACACCCCCCATATTGAAAAACACCCCCCCATCCTGAAAAACACACCCCCCGCTCCAAACCCCCCAAAAAACACCCCCCCCACCCGAAAAAGCACCCCCCCCACACTCCAACCCCCCCCCAAAAAACAGCCCCCCCCAAAACACACCCCACACCCCCAAAAACACACACCCCCATCCCAAAAGACACCCCCCCATCCTGAAAAACACCCCCCATCCCAAAAAACACCCCCTATCCTGAAAAACACACCCCCCGCTCCAACCCCCCTTAAAAAAACAGCCCCCCCCAAAAACACACCCCACACCCCCAAAAAACACCCCCCATATTGAAAAACACCCCCCATCCTGAAAAACACCCCCCCCGCTCCAAACCCCCCAAAAACACACCCCCCCACCCGAAAAAGCACCCCCCCACACACTCCAACCCCCCCCAAAAAAACAGTCCCCCCCAAAAACACACCCCACACCCCCAAAAAACACACACCCCCATCCCAAAAGACACCCCCCTATCCTGAAAAACACCCCCCCCGCTCCAACCCCCCTTAAAAAAACAGTCCCCCCAAAAACACACACCACACCCCCAAAAAACACACACCCCCATCCCAAAAGACACCCCCCCATCCTGAAAAACACCCCCCATCCCAAAAAACACCCCCCTATCCTGAAAAACACACCCCCCCAAACCCCCCCCCAAAAAACCAGCCCCCCCCAAAAACACACCCCACACCCCCAAAAACACACACCCCAAAACAGCCCCCCCCAAAAACACACACCACACCCCCAAAACACACCCCCCCATCCCAAAAGACACCCCCATCCTGAAAAACACCCCCCATCCCAAAAAACACCCCCCCTATCCTGAAAAACACACCCCCCCCCCAAAACCCCCCCCAAAAAACCAGCCCCCCCCAACACACCCCACACCCCCAAAACACCCCCCATATTGAAAAACACCCCCATCCTGAAAAACACCCCCCGCTCCAAACCCCCCCAAAAAACACACCCCCCACACCCGAAAAAGCACCCCCCCACACACTCCAACCCCCCCCAAAAAAACAGTCCCCCCCAAAAACACACACCACACCCCCAAAAAACACACACCCCCATCCCAAAAGACACCCCCCCATCCTGAAAAACACCCCCCATCCCAAAACACACCCCCTATCCTGAAAAACACCCCCCCCTCCAAACCCCCCCCAAAAAACCAGCCTCCCCCTCCAAAAAACACACCCCACCCCCAAAACCCCCCACCCCCAGCACTCCAAACCCCCCCATCCCACCCCCCCAAAAACACACAGCCCCCCCCAAAGCCCCCCAAACCCCCCCAACCCCCCCCAAAAACCCCCCCAAACTCCCCCCAAACCCCCTCAACCCCCCCCAACCCCCCCAAACCCCCCCAGCAGTCCAACCCCCACTCCACCCCCCCCAAAAACCACCCCAGCCCCCCCCCAAACCCCCCCCAGCACTCCAACTCCCCTACCCCGACTCCGCCCCCCCCCCCCCCAAACCCCCCCAAACCCCCCCAAACCCCCTCAAACCCCCCCCAACCCCCCCAAACTCCCCCCAACCCCTCAACCCCCCAGCCCCCCCAAACCCCCCCAACCCCCCCCCAAAGCCCCCCCAAACCCCCTCAAACCCCCCCAAAGCCCCCTCAAACCCCCCCAAACCCCCCCAGCAGTCCAACCCCCACTCCACCCCCCCCAAAAACCACCCAGCCCCCCCAAAGCCCCCCAAATCCCCTCAACCCCCCCAAACCCCCTCCCCGCCCCCCCAAAACACCCCCCCCCCAAAAAACAACCCCCTGCCCCGGACTCCCCCCCCCCCACCCCCCCACCCCCCCCAAACCCCCCCCAAACCCCCCCAAACCCCCCAAAGCCCCCCAAACCCCCTCAACTCCCCCCCAACCCCCCAAACTCCCCCCAAGCCCCCCCAAAGCCCCCCAAACCCCTCAACCCCCCCAACCCCCCCAAAGCCCCCCAAACCCCCCCAAAGCCCCCAAAGCCCCCCAAGCCCCCTCCAAAGCCCCCCCAACCCCCCCCAAACCCCCCCAAGCCCCCCCACACCCCCCCCAAACCCCCCCAGCACTCCAACCCCACCCCACCCCCCCAAAACCACCCAGCCGCCCCCAACCAAGCCCCCCAAACCCCCCCCCCAGCAGTCCAACCCCCACTCCACCCCCCCCAAAACCACCCAGCCGCCCCCAAACCCCCCCAGCCCCCCCAAAGCCCCCCCAAACCCCCTCAACCCCCCCAAACCCCTCCCCGCCCCCCAAAACACCCCCCCCCCCAAAAATCAACCCCCTGCCCCCCCCCCCCCCCCCACCCCCCAGCCCCCCCCAAACCCCCCCCCAGCACTCCAACTCCCCTACCCCGACTCCGCCCCCCCAAAACCCCCAAACCCCCCCAAACCCCCCCAAACCCCCCCCCAAAACCCCCCCAAACTCCCCCCAAACCCCTCAACCCCCCCAACCCCCCCAAACTCCCCCCAAACCCCCCCAAAGCCCCCCCAAAGCCCCCCCCAACCCCCCCCCCCCCCCACACCCCCAACCCCCCCGAGCCCCCCAAACCCCCCAGCAGTCCAACCCCACTCCACCCCCCCCAAAACCACCCAGCCCCCCCAAACCCCCCAAACCCCCTCAACCCCCCAACCCCCCCAAAGCCCCCCAAACCCCCCCCAAAGCCCCCAAAGCCCCCCCAACCTCCCCCCAAAGCCCCCTCAAGCCCCCCCAAACCCCCCCACACCCCCCCAAACCCCCCCCCTCCAACCCCCCCCCCCCCCCCCCCCCACCCAGCCCCCCCCCCCCCCCCCCCCCCCCCAAAGCCCCCCCCCCCCCCCCCAACCCCCCCCCACACCCCCCCAAACCCACCCCAAAGCCCCCCAAACCCCCCCAAACCCCCCCACACCCCCCCAAACCCCCCAAGCCCCCCCAAACTCCCCCCAGCAGTCCAATCCCCACTCCACCCCCGCCAAAAACCACCCAGCCCCCCCAAACCCCCCACTCAGCACTCCACCCCCTACCCCGACTCCCCACCCCACCCAAAACCCCCCAGGCCCCCCAAACCCCCCCAAACCCCCCAAAGCCCCCCAAACCCCCTCAACTCCCCCCAACCCCCCAAACTCCCCCCAAGCCCCCCCAAACCCCCCCAAACCCCCCCAAACCCCCTCAACCCCCCAACCCCCCCAAAGCCCCCCCAAAGCCCCCCAAGCCCCCCAACCCCCCCCAAAGCCCCCCCAAGCCCCCCCAAACCCCCTCCAAAGCCCCCCCAACCCCCCAAACCCCCCCACAACCCCCCAAACCCCCCCCAGCACTCCAACCCCCACCCCACCCCCCCAAAACCACCCAGCCGCCCCCAACCAAGCCCCCCAAACCCCCCCCCCAGCAGTCCAACCCCCACTTCATCCCCCCAAAACCACCCAGCCGCCCCCAAACCCCCCCAGCCCCCCCCAAAGCCCCCCCAACCCCCCCAAAACACCCCCCCCCCAAAAAACAACCCCCTCCCCCGGACTCCCCCCCCCCCAAAAAACTCCCCCAGCCCCCCCAAAGCCCCCCAAACCCCTCAACCCCCCCAACCCCCCCCACACCCCCCCAAAGCCCCCCCAAACCCCCCCAGCAGTCCAACCCCCACTCCACCCCCCCCAAAACCACCCAGCCCCCCCCAAAGCCCCCCAAACCCCCTCAACCCCCCCCAACCCCCTCCCCGCCCCCCCAAAACACCCCCCCCCCCCAAAAAACAACCCCCTCCCCCGACTCCCCCCCCCCAAAACCCACCCAGCCCCCCCAAACCCCCCCCCCCAGCACTCCAACTCCCCTACCCCGACTCCCCCCCCCCCCAAAACCCCCCCAACCCCCCCCAAACTCCCCCCAAACCCCCCCCAAAGCCCCCCAAACCCCCCCCAGCAGTCCAATCCCCACTCCACCCCCGCCAAAACCACCCAGTCCCCCCCAAAGCCCCCCCTAACCCCCCCAAACCCCCCCCCAAACCCCCCCAACCCCCCCCCCCCCCCCCCCAAAACACCCCCCCCCCAAAAACAACCCCCTCCCCCGGACCCCCCCCCCCCCCAAAAACCCCCCAGCCCCCCCCAAAGGCCCCCCAAACCCCCTCAACCCCCCCCCCCCCCAAACCCCCCCCCAACCCCCCCCAAACCCCCCCAAACCCCCCCCCAGCAGTCCAACCCCCACTCCACCTCCCCCAAAACCACCCAGCCCCCCCAAAGCCCCCCCAAAGCCCCCCAACCCCCCCCCCCCCCCCCCAAAACACCCCCCCCCCAAAAACAACCCCCTCCCCGGACTCCCCCCCCCCCAAAACCCACCCAGCCCCCCCAAACCCCCCCCCAGCACTCCAACTCCCCTACCCCGACTCCCCCCCCCCCAAAACCCCCCCAACCCCCCCCAAACTCCCCCCAAACCCCCCCCCAAAGCCCCCCAAACCCCCCCAGCAGTCCAATCCCCACTCCACCCCCGCCAAAACCACCCAGTCCCCCCCAAACCCCCCCAAACCCCCCCAAACCCCCCCAAACCCCCCTCAACCCCCCCTGCCCCCCCCAAAACACCCCCCCCCAAAAAACAACCCCCTCCCCCCACCCCCCCCCCCCCCCCAACCCCCCCCCCCCCCCAACCCCCCAACCCCCCCCCCCCAACCCCCCCCCCCCCAACCCCCCCCAAACCCCCCAAACCCCCCCCAGCAGTCCAACCCCCACTCCACCTCCCCCAAAACCACCCACCCCCCCCAACCCCCCCCCCCCCAACCCCCCCCGCCCCCCCAAAACACACCCCCCCCCAAAAACAACCCCCTCCCCCGGACTCCCCCCCCCCCAAAACCCACCCAGCCCCCCCAAACCCCCCCCCCCCAGCACTCCAACTCCCCTACCCCGACTCCCCCCCCCCCAAAACCCCCCCAACCCCCCCCAAACTCCCCCCCCCCCCCAAACCCCCCCCAAACCCCCCCCAGCAGTCCAATCCCCACTCCACCCCCGCCAAAAACCACCCAGTCCCCCCCAAAGCCCCCCTAAACCCCCCCAAACCCCCCTCAAACCCCCTCAACCCCCCTCCCGCCCCCCCCAAAACACCCCCCCCCCAAAAAACAACCCCCTCCCCCGGACTCCCCCCCCCGCCAAAAACCCCCCTTTCCCCCTCCCAGCAGTCCAACCCCCACTCCACCCCCCCCAAAAACCACCCAGCCCCCCCCAACCCCCCCCAAACCCCCCCAAACCCCCCCAAACCCCCCCGAACCCCCCCTTTCCCCCCCCAGGTGTCGATGCTGGCCGTGGACGAGCTGTACGGGGAGGTCCCTGCGCTGGGGAGGGACCGGCCCTGGGACAGCCGCGCCCCCCCCCCCCCCACCCCCCCCCCCCCCCCCGCACCCCGCCCCCCTCCCCCCGCACCCCGACACCGCCCCCCTGCGC
Source organism: Hypotaenidia okinawae (assembly GCA_027925045.1). Lineage (NCBI taxonomy): Eukaryota > Metazoa > Chordata > Aves > Gruiformes > Rallidae > Hypotaenidia > Hypotaenidia okinawae. The sequence continues at coordinate 1,009,693 of BSDF01000033.1, forward strand.
CAGCCGCCCTTCCGGGGCTCCGCCCTCGGCCTGGGGTGAGTCTGGGGGGGAACACAGACACCCCCTCCCCCCCCCCCCCCAAAAATACACACCCCCCTTTGAGCAGGGACACCCCACAAACACCAAGGGGAGGGAGCACAGCGCTCCCCAAAACTCCTCCAGGCCCCCAAGCTCCCTCTCCAGCCCCCCCAAACTTCCTAGACCCCTGAACCCCCTCTTCAGCCCCCCCGAACCCCCTCTCCACCCCCCTGAAACCCCCTAGACACCCAAACCCCCTCTACACCCCCCCAAACTCCCTCTCCACCCCCCGAAACCCCCTAGACCCCCAAACCCCCTCTCCCGCCCCCCAAACCCCCTAGACCCCCCAAACCCCTGAACCCCATCTCCACCTCCCCCAAACCCCTCTCCAGCCCCCCAAAACTCTCCAGACCCCCAAACCCCCCAGCCCCCCAAACCTCCTAGACCCCCGAACCCCCTCTCAAGCCCCCCAAACCCCCTAGACCCCCAAACTCCCTCTCCAGCCCCCCAAATCCCTCAGACCCCCAAACCCCCTAGACCCCTGAACCCCATCTCCACCCCCCAAACCCCTCAGTCCCCCTGAACCCCCTCTCCAGCCCCCCCAAACTCCCCAGCCCCCCAAACCCCCTAGACCCCTCAACCCCCTCTCCAGCCCCCCAAAACCCCTCAGACCCCCAAACTCCCTCTCCACCCCCCCAAACCCCTCAGCCCCCCCTGAACCCCCTCTCCAGCCCCCCCAAACTCCCCAGCCCCCCAAACCCCCTAGACCCCTCAACCCCCTCTCCAGCCCCCCAAACCCCTCAGACCCCCCAAACTCCCTCTCCAGCCCCCCCAAACCTCCTAGACCCCTGAACCCCCTCTCCAGCCCCCCGAACCCCCTAGACCCCCAAACCCCCTCTTCAGCCCCCCCAAACCCCCCAAACCCCCTCTCCAGCCCCCCAAAACCCCTCAGACCCCCCCAACCCCCTCCCCAGCCCCCCAAACTCCCCAGCCCCCCAAACCTCCTAGACCCCTGAACCCTCTCTCCACCCCCCCAAACCCCCTCTCCAGCCCCCCAAACCCCTCAGACCCCCGAACCCCCTCTCCAGCCCCCCAAACCTCCTAGACCCCTGAACCCCCTCTCCACACCCCCCAAACCCCCTCCCCAGACCCCCCAAATCCACCAGACCCCTGAACCCCCTCTCCAGCTCCCCCAAACTCCCTCTCCAGCCCCCCAACCCCCTCTCCAGCCCCCCCAAAACCCCCCAGCCCCCTGAACCCCCTCTCCAGCCCCCTCCCCCAAAATCCCTGGGGTCCCCTAAGCTGCCTTAGAGCAACCCCCGCACCCCCCCCCCCAATCCCTCCCCTCTGCCCTCCTCAGGGACCCCCAAAACACGCCCCCCCCCTTCCCCGGGACCCCCATGGCCAATTTGGGGTGTGGGGGGGTGGGGGTAACCGGGGAGGTGACAGAGGGGGACCCCTGACACCTGGGTGGGGGGGGTGGTGGGCAGAGGGGGTATTGGGGTGACCCCCCTTGCCCCCCCAGGTTGGCTAAGGAGGAGATGCAGTTCCAGCTCCTGGATGATACTGGGGAGACCCTCGACCCCCCCCCCAAAATCCCCCCCCCAAGGGGTCTTTACCCGCCGCTTCTCCCTGCTCCGCCGAGGCTCCCAAGGGCCCCCCCAGCCCCCCCAAAATGGGGACACCGAGGGGGGCACACACAGTCATCCTCCTTGGGGACACCCCGGGGGGGACAGTGACCCCCACCACCCTTGGCTCCCCCCCCCAAGCGATGACGACATGGTTTAAGAGGGGGGGCCCCCCCAAAATGTGCCCCCCCCCCATCCCCTTCTCCCCTCTCAACCCTCTATGAGCCCCCCAAAATCTGCCCCCCCCCCCCCCAAATAAACCCCCCCAGCCCTGAGACTTGAAGCTTTATTAGAAGGATTTTGGGGGGGTGGGGGGGTGTCACAGGACCCCCCCCTCAAAAGGGGTAGAAAAAGAGAAGGGCTAAAACGCCCCCCCCCAAAAAAAAGTGGGGTGGGGGTCTCACTGCCCCCCCCAAAATTGGGGGGGGTGAGGGGGGGTACAGTGAATCAGTAGGGTCTAAAATGGGACCAGCCCAGAAAATGGGAGGGGGGAAGGAGAGGGCCCCCCCTTGCCCCAGGACCCCCCCCAGGAGGTCAGCGGTTGGGGGGGGAAGGAGAGGGGCCCCCCCTTGCCCCAGGACCCCCCCCAGGAGGTCAGCGGTTGGGGGGGGGGGAAGGAGAGGACCCCCCCCAGGAGGTCAGCAGTTGGGGGGAAGGAGAGGGGCCCCCCTTGCCCCAGGACCCCCCCCCAAAGGGGGTCAGCAGTTGGGGGGGTGCCCATGGGGGGGTCGGGGGGCTGTGGCCAGGAAGGATCGAGCCCCCCCGGGGGGGTCACGTGCTGCCCCCCCTCACTCGCCACCTGCTGCAGCGCCAGGCCCTGGGGGGAAGAGGAGGATGAGGGGGGCCGGGGGGGGGATTCAATATCAGCCCCCCCCCCCCCCAAAACCCACATTAGAACCATGGGACCCCCCCCTCCTGCCCCTGCCTCGGGTATCTTTGCCCCCCAAGCCCTCCCCCCCCCCAAAATATCCACCACCCCCCAAGGGTATCAGTGACCCCCCCCAGGGGCATCCTTGCCCCCCAGGGGTATTTATGACCCCCCCAGGGTATCTCTGCCCCCCCCAGGGGTATCTTTGTCCCCCCAGGGTTATCAATAACCCCCCCAGGGGTATCAATAACCCCCCCAGGGATATCTTTGCCCCCCAGGGGTATCTTTGCACCCCTCAGGGGCATCAATAACCCCCCCCCAGGGGTATCAATAACCCCCCAAGGACATTTATGACCCCCCCAGGGTTATCAATAACCCCCCCCCCAGGGACATCAATAACCCCCCCGGGGTATCTTTGCCCCCCAGGGGTATCTTTGCACCCCTCAGGGGCATCAATAACCCCCCCAGGGGTATCAATAACCCCCCCAGGGGTATCTTTGCCCCCCCAGGGGTATCTTTGCACCCCTCAGGGGCATCAATAACCCCCCCCAGGGGTATCAATAACCCCCCAAGGACATTTATGACCCCCCCAGGGTTATCAATAACCCCCCCCCAGGGACATCAATAACCCCCCCCGGGGTATCTTTGCCCCCCCCAGGGGTATCAATACCCCCCTCAGGGTTATCAATGCCCCCCCAGGGGTATCAATGCCCCCCCCAGGGCGGTACCTGCCCCCCCCCCCTCACCATGTTATACCACGCCGTCACCACCAGCCTCTCCTCCCTCTCTCTCTGCGCCCTGCTCCGCTCCCAGTCACTCTGGTGGGGGAAAAAGAGGAGGGGGGTGTTCTGAGACCCCCCCCCAAGTTGTGGTACCCCCCACCCCCCCCCCCCCCCAACCCCCCAACCCCCCCCCTCCTCACCTCCAGGTGCTGGATCAGAGCATCCTTCTCCTGCAGCTGGTTCCTCAGGGCATAGAGAGCAGGGGCTGGGGGGGCACCTGCTTCAAATTTGGGGGGGGGGGATATAAACCCCCCCCCTTTTTGCTCCCCCCCCCCCAAAATACCCCTTGAATGGGGGGGGGGAAAGGGGGGTCACAAGCATCAACCAGGGCTCCTCCCCCAAAGTTAAGAGCTCCTCCCCCCCCCCCAAAAAAATCCCCCCCCCCAAATCTCTGGGGGGGGGGGGTCCCAAAGCACCCCCCAGCTCATGATTTGGGGGGGGGTGGGGGTGGGGGTGGGGTGGGTGTCCTCAGCCCCCCACCCCCCCCCCACCTTGGGAGCCCCCCGTTGTGCTGCCTCCAGTGCTGCTGCTCCACAGGGTGTGAACCTGGGGGGGGGGGGGGAGAGAGGGGGGGCACATAGAGAGGATTAAGGGGGGGTCCCCATAAACCAACCCCTTCCTTAGAAGGGGAAACTGAGGCACGGCTCAGCCCCCTTTAGGGACACCCCCTCCCCCATACCGCTGCCATCCCTGGGTGGCTCCAGCTCTTCCTCAGACAGCTCCTCTCTCGGGGGGGGGGCAAGGGGGGACACAGGAGAGGTTGAGGGGCTTCTCCTTGTCCCCCCCACCCCAAATCCTGGTCAGGGGTGCTCTGGTCAGCCCCCCGCCCCCCCCCCCCCACCCCAACTTACAGCTCATCCAGGGGCTCATCCAGCAGGAAGAACTGGGGGGGGGGGACATGACAAGTAATGAGGGGGGGCCCAGCATCCCCCCTCCCCAAACCCCAGTGTCCCCCTCAAAATCCCTTATCCCCCCCCAAACCCCAGCATCCCCCCCAACCCCCTCATTCCCCCCCAAAATCTCTCATCCCCCCCCAAACCCAGCATCCCCCCCAAACCCCCTCATCCCCCCCAACCCCAGCATCACCCCCCCAACCCCCTCATTCCCCCCCAAACCCCCTCATCCCCCCCCAAACCCCAGTGCCCCCCCCCAAACCCCAGCATCCCCTCCAAACTCTCTCATCCCCCCCCAAACCCCCATATCCCCCCCCAAATCTCAGCATCCACCCCCCAAACCCCAGCATCCCCCCCAACCTCAGCCCCCCCAAACCCCCTCATCTCCCCCCCCAAACCCCCTCATCCCCCTCCCAAACCCCCTCATCACCCCCCAAATCCAGCATCCCCCCCCCAAACCCCCTCATCCCCCCCCAAACCCCAGCATCCCCCCCAAACTCTCTCATCACCCCCCCAAACCCCAGCATCCCCCCCAAAATCCAGCATGCCCCCCCAAACCCCCTCTCCCCCCAAACCTCAGCATCCCCCCCAAACCCCCTCATCTCCCCCCCAAACCCCAGTGTCCCCCCCAAACCCAGTGTCCCCCCCAAACCCCCTCATCACCCCCCAAACCCCAGTGTCCCCCCCCAAACCCCCTCATCCCCCCCAACCCCAGCATCCCCCCCCCAAACCTCAGCATCCCCCCCCAAACCCCTCATCCCCCCCAAACCCCAGCATCCCCCCCCCAAACCCCAGTGTCCCCCCCCAAACCCCTCATCCCCCCCCCCAACCTCAGCATCCCCCCCAAACTCCCTCATCTCCCCCCCAAACCCCCTCATCCCCCCCCAACCTCAGCATCCCCCCCAAACTCCCTCATCTCCCCCCCCAAACCCCCTCATCCCCCCCCAATCCCCAGTGTCCCCCCCAAAACCCAGCATCCCCCCACCCCAACTTCAGCATCCCCCCCCAAATCCCCTCATCCCCCCCCAAAATCCAGCATGCCCCCCCAAACTCCCTCATCCCCCCCAAACCCCTCATCCCCCCCAAACCCCAGTGTCCCCCCCCAAAACCCCCTCGTCCCCCCCCCAAAACCTGAGAGGACCCCAAAACCCACTTGCTCCAAGGACACCCCCCCCAATAAAGTGCCCCCCCATAAACCCCCCCCAATAAAATACCCCCCATAACCCCCCCCAAATTAAAATCCCCCCCATAAATCACCCCAAAATACCCCCCCAATAAAATACCCCCCTAAACACCACCCCCCCCCCCCCAAAATCCCACCCCCACCCCTGAGCCTTGCAGGGAGCCCCCCCCCCCCCTCACCTCCTCGGGGGGTCCCCCATCGCCTCCAGCCTGGGGGGTGGGGGTGGGGGGAGGGTGTTAAGGGTGTGGGGGTAACACAGATATTTGGGCCACTGAGACCCCCCCCCCAAACCCCCCCCCCCAACCCCACCCCTGAGCCCCCCACAAGCCCCCCTCTGAGCCCCCCTTAAGATCCCCTCCGAGCCCCCCCAGACCCTCCCCAGCTCCCCACAAGCCCCCCCACAAGCTCCCCCCAAATCCCCCCCCAGCCCCCCCAGCTCCCCCTGAGCCCCCCCCCAGACACCCCCCCAAGCCCCACACCGAGCCCCCCCAAGCCCCCCCGACACCCCCTGAGCCCCCCCAAGCTCCCCCCAAATCCCCCCAAGCTCCCCCAAATACCCCGAGCCCCCCCCAGACACCGCCCAAGCCCCCCAAATCCCCCCTGAGCCCCCCCAAACCCCCCCCCAAATCCCCCGAGCCCCCCCCCCCACAAGCTCCCCCCAAATCCTCCCCGAGCCCCCCCAAGCCCCCCCAGAGACCCCCCTGAGCCCCCCCAAGACACCCCCCCAAGCTCCTCCTGACACCCCCTGAGCCCCCCCAAGCTCCCCCCAAGCCCCCCCAGCTCCCCCTGAGCCCCCCCCCAGACATCCCCCCCACAAGCTCCCCCCAAATCCCCCCGAGCCCCCCCCAGACACCCCCCCAGAGCCCCACACCGACCCCCCCCAGCCCCCCTGACACCCCCTGAGCCCCCCCAAGCTCCCCCCAAATACCCCGAGCCCCCCCAGACACCGCCCAAGCCCCCCAAATCCCCCCTGAGCCCCCCAAACCCCCCCAAATCCCCCGAGCCCCCCCTCCCCAAGCTCCCCCCAAATCCTCCCCGAGCTCCCCCCTGAGCCCCCCCCAAGTCCCCCCAGAGCCCCCCCCAGCCCCCCCACCTGAGCTCTGCAGGGAGGATTTTGGCTGCCAGGGTCCCTGCTGGGGCTGCCAGCACCGTGTCTGGGGGGGGGGGCAAAGCAGCAGGTGACACCCCCAAAACTACCCCCTATAGCCCCCCCACCCCCCAACCCCTTTTCCCCCCTCAACCCCTGTCCCTCCCCCCCAAAACCCCTCTTCCCCCCCCCCAACCCCCTGTTCTCCCCCTTCCCCCTCCCTTCATTCCCCCCCAACCCCTGTTCCCCCCCGCCCCATTCCCCCCAACTCCTGTTCCCCCCAAACCCCTCTTCCCCCCAACCCCTTATTCCCCCCAACCCCCTTATCCCCCCCCCCTTTTCCCTCCCAACCCCCCATTCCCCCCTGTTCCCCCCCAACCCCTTTCCCCCCCAACCCCCTATTCCCCCCCCATTCCCCCCCCAACCCCCTCATCCCCCCCTTTTCCCTCCCAACCCCCATTCCCCCCCCCAGCCCCCCCAGCCCCCTTATGCCCCCCCTTTTCCTTCCCAACCCCCATTCCCCCCCCCAACCCCCCATTCCCCCCCATCCCCCCCCAACCCCCTTATGCCCCCCTTTTCCCTCCCAACCCCCATTCCCCCCCGTTCCCCCCCAAGCCCCCATTCCCCCCCAACCCCTTTATGCCCCCCCCTTTTCCTTCCCAACCTCCATTCCCCCCTCCAACCCCCCATTCCCCCCCCTGTTCCCCCCCAACCCCCCATTCCCCCCCAACCCCCTTATGCCCCCCCCAACCCTTTTCCCTCCCAACCCCCATTCCCCCCCCAACCCCCCTCCCCCCCCCAGCCCAAACCCCTGAGCAGAGATTCTCTGCTGTCTCATACGAAGGTTTCACCCCCTCCTGAGCTTTTTGGGGGGGGTGTTGGGGGGTTGTACTTCCCCCCTCCCCAACCCCCCTTTCCCCCCCCACCCCCCACCCACCCGCCTGGGTGCAGTGCAGCTCCTCACGTAGAGCATCCCTCTCCTCCAGCAGCCTCTGGGGGGGCAACAGGGGGTGTAGGGGGGTGAAATGGAGACACGACCCCCCCCAAGGTTGGGATCCCCCCCCAGGGTTGAGAACCCCCCCCAGGGTTGGGAACCCCCCTCCACCTCCTTCTCCTTCCTGAGGGTCTCCAACTGTTCCTGGAGGGTCTGGAGCTCCCGTTGCCACTGGAGCTGGGCCTCAGCCTGCTGCCTGCTCAGCTGCTCCACCTGGGGGGGTATGGAGGGGGCGGGGCAATGTTGAGGCCCCGCCCCCAAGCCACACCCCTTCACAGAAAAGGGGTGGAGCCAGAAGGAATAGCCCCCCCGCCCCCCCCCCCCGGCCTTTAGCTCTTAGCCCCAGCTGCACTGAGCTCCCCAACTGCCTGTAGCCCCGCCCCCTGCCTGGAGACACGCCCACCTGCTCTTAGCCCCACCCACTAGGTCTCTGGCCCCACCCACCTGCTCTTAGCCCCACCCCCTGCTCTTGGCCCCCCCCCAGGTCTCTAGTCCTGCCCACCTGCTCTTAGCCCCACCCCCTAGGTCTCTAGCCCCACCCCCTGCTCTTAGCCCCACCCCTAGGCATCTAGCCCCGCCCACCTGCTCTTAGCCCCACCCCCTAGGTCTCTAGCCCTGCCCACCTCCTCTTGACCCCACCCCCAGGTCTCTAGCCCCGCCCATCTGCTCTTTGCCCCACCCCCTAGGTCTCTAGCCCTACCCCCTGCTCTTAGCCCCACCCCCTAGGTCTCTAGCCCCACCCACCTGCTCTTAGCCCCACCCCTAGGTATCTAGCCCCGCCCACCTGCTCTTATTCCCACCCCCTGCTCTTAGCCCCACCCCTAGGTATCTAGCCCCGCCCACCCGCTCTTAGCCCCACCCCTAGGTCTCTAGCCCCGCCCACCTCCTCTTGACCCCACCCCCTGGTCTCTAGCCCCGCCCATCTGCTCTTAGCCCCACCCCCTTAGGCCTCTAGTCCCACCCACCTGCTCTTAGCCTCACCCATTAGGTCTCTAGCCCTACCCCCTGCTCTTAGCCCCACCCCCTAGGTCTCTAGCCCCGCCCACCTGCTCTTAGCCCCACCCCCTAGGTCTCTAGCCCCGCCCACCTGCTCTTAGCTCCACCCCCACGGTCTCTAGGCCCGTCCACCTGCCCTTAGCCCCGCCCCCTGCCCTTAGCCCCGCCCCCATGTCCCTGAGTCCCACCCCATGTCTTTTAACCTGCCCCCCCAAATCTGCCCCCCAAATCTGCCCCTCCCAGCCTGCCCCCCCAAACCTGCCCCCCCAAATCTGCCCCCCCAAACCTTCCCCTCAAATGTGTCCCTCCCAACCTGCCCTCCTAATCTGCCCCCCAAATCTGCCCCCCCAAATCTGCCCCTTCCAACCTGCCCCCCCAAACCTGCCCCCCCAAACCTGCCCCCCCAAACCTGCCCCCCCAACCTGCCCCCCCATATCTGCCCCCCCCAAACCTGCCCCCCCCAAACCTGCCCCTCCCAAACCTGCCCCTCACAATCTGCCCCCCCATATCTGTCCCCCAAATCTGCCCCTCAAATCTGCCCCTCCCAACCTGCCCCTCCTAATCTGCCCCCCCATATGTGTCCCCCAAATCTGCCCCCCAAATCTGCCCCCCAAATCTGCCCCTTCCAACCTGCCCCCCAAACCTGCCCCCCCAAACCTGCCCCCCAACCTGCCCCCCCCAAACCTGCCCCCCCCAAACCTGCCCCCCCCAAACCTGCCCCCCCAAACCTGCCCCTCCCAAACCTGCCCCTCACAATCTGCCCCCCCATATCTGTCCCCCAAATCTGCCCCTCCCAACCTGCCCCTCCTAATCTGCCCCCCCATATGTGTCCCCCAAATCTGCCCCCCAAATCTGCCCCCCAAATCTGCCCCTTCCAACCTGCCCCCCCAAACCTGCCCCCCCCAAACCTGCCCCCCAACCTGCCCCCCCAACCTGCCCCCCCATATCTGCCCCCCCAAACCTGCCCCCCCCAAACCTGCCCCTCACAATCTGCCCCCCCATATCTGTCCCCCAAATCTGCCCCTCAAATCTGCCCCTCCCAACCTGCCCCTCCTAATCTGCCCCCCCATATGTGTCCCCCAAATCTGCCCCTCCCAAATCTGCCCCCCCAAATCTGCCCCTTCCAACCTGCCCCCCCAAACCTGCCCCTCCCAAACCTGCCCCTCACAATCTGCCCCCCCATATCTGTCCCCCAAATCTGCCCCTCAAATCTGCCCCTCCCAACCTGCCCCTCCTAATCTGCCCCCCCATATGTGTCCCCCAAATCTGCCCCCCCAAATCTGCCCCCCCAAATCTGCCCCTTCCAACCTGCCCCCCCAAACCTGCCCCCCCCAAACCTGCCCCCCAACCTGCCCCCCAACCTGCCCCCCCATATCTGCCCCCCAAACCTGCCCCCCCAAACCTGCCCCTCCCAAACCTGCCCCTCACAATCTGCCCCCCCAAATCTGCCCCTCAAATCTGCCCCTCCCAACCTGCCCCTCCCAACCTGCCCCTCCTAATCTGCCCCCCCATATGTGTCCCCCAAATCTGCCCCTCCCAAATCTGCCCCCCCAAACCTGCCCCCCAATTCTGCCCCCCAAACCTGCCCCCCAAATCTGCCCCTCCAAATCTGCCCCCCCATATCTGTCCCACAAATATGCCCCCCAGCCTGCCCCCCAATTCTGCCCCCCCAAACCTGCCCCTCCTAATCTGCCCCCCAAATCTGCTCCTCCCAAACCTGCCCCCCCAACCTGCCCCCCCATATCTGCCCCTCCCAACCTGCCCCCCCATATCTGTCTCCCAAATCTGCCCCCCATATCTGCCCCCCCATATCTGCCTCTCCCAACCTGCCCCCCAACCTGGCCCCCCCATATCTGTCCCCCAAACCTGCCCCTCAAATTTGCCCCCCCAATCTCCCCCTCCCAAATCTGCCCCCTCCAATCTCCCGCTTCCAACCTGCCCCCCCACATCTAGCCCTCCCAACCTGCCCCTCCCAACCTGCCCCTCCTAATCTGCCCCCCCCAACCTGCCCCCCAACATGCCCCCTCCATATTTGTCCCCCCCAAATCTGCCCCCCCATATCTGCCCCCCTCAAACCTGCCCCTCAAATCTGCCCCTCCCAACCTGCCCCCCAAATCTGCCCCCCAAATCTGCCCCCCAAATCTGCCCCTCCCAACCTGCCCCCCATATCTGTCCCCCAACCTGCCCCCAACCTGCCCCCCCATATCAGCCCCCCAAACCTGCACCCCCCACCCCCCCCAAAGCTTTACCCAAGCCAGCAGCGCCCCGCTCAGGTCCCTCCCCGCCGCCGCCATGGCCGCCGGTCCGCCGAGGCCACCGAGAGGCCGCCAGAGCGGCCTTTACCTGGAAGCCCCGCCCACTTCCGGTCACCGCCTCCTTTTTAAGCTCCGCTATTGGTGGAACCGCCTTTTCCCGACCTGGTGGCCCCGCCCCTTCCGCCCCCGAGCACCGGGACCCACCTAAGCGGTAAGGGGGGGAGGGGGGCGAGGGAAGGGTGGGGGGAGGGGAAAGGAGGTGGCAGGGGGAGGGGCCGGCCTGGGGAGGGGGGGAGAGGAATGGTGTCCCGAGTCGCCATGGCAACGCGCCCATTGCGAGGTGGGGGATACACTTCCGGGTGTCTCAGGGGCCTTACTTCCGGGGGACCCTTTTTCACGCCGGAAGTGATGCAGAGCTGCTAATAAAGGACCCCCTCCTCCCAGGTCGCTACTTCCGGGGACCCTTTTTCACGCCGGAACCAAGTTCCCCCCAGTCCTGGCTCCAGCCCTGACTGGGGGAGAGGAAAGCCCTGAGCCCCAGGGTCAGAGGGGCTACTGGGAGTACTGGGAGTACTGGGAGGGCATGTGAGGGTTAAATGGGGCTCTGGGAGAGCACTAGGAGCTCATTGTGTGGGGGTAACTGGGAGTACTGGCACTTACTGGGAGATTTAGGGGGGTTACTGGGAGCTTAAAGGGGGTAACTGGGAGTACTGGAGGGCACTGGGATGTGAGACTGGGGGGTGAACTGGGGGTAACTTGGAGCTCTCGGGGTACTGGGAGGGAATTGGGGAGGTATGAGGGTAAATGGGAGTACTGGGACTTACTGGAAACGTTGGGAGGTTACTGGGAGGTGTAAACTGGGGTACTGGGGGGGCTCTGGAAGTGACACTGGGGGTAACTGGGGGGACTGGTTTCTCCCCTTCTCTCCCCAGCTCAGGACCGCTCCCTCCCCCTCGCAGCACCCTGAGCCAGGACCGCCCCCACCCCACCCCATCCCCCATCACCTGGGTGCCCCCCCGCCCCCTTCCCAGGATTGGGGGGGGGAATAAAGGTGCTTCCACCCCCCATCGTTTTTGGGGTCCCCTCAGGGGTTTGGGGTGAACTAGAGGCTTTTTGGGTCCCAGTGTCCATCTGTATTTGTCTGTACAGAATATAAACATGGGGGGGGGGGGGGGAGGCACCTCGGGGTACCCCCCCCCCACAAAAAAGCTGTCCAGGATCCCCCCTCCTCACCCCCACCCCCAGTGTTGGGTGCTGGGGGGTGCTCAGGATCTGTCTGTGTCCTTGGGGGGGGGGGGTGGTGTCAGTGGAGGGGGGAGGACGGGGGTCCCCACTGCACCTTGGGGGGGGGGGGGGGCATCAGGTCCAGGGGTTCCTCCATGGTGGGGTTGCGGGGGGGATCCAGATGTTCTGGGATCCAGGGGTGGCCCAAGGTTCTTCTGGGGGAGTGGGGGGATCCAGATGTTCCTTGGTCCAGCTGTGCCCTGGGGGGTTGTCCACCCCCCCTTTCCCCATGATCCAGCTGTGTTGGGATCCCCCTGTGCCAGGATCCAGATGTGTTGGAATCCAGATGTTCTGGGATCCAATTGCTCCAGGATCCATCTGTCCCAGGACAACCCCCCCCCCCCCAAGATCCAGATGTTCTGCGATCCAGCTCTTCCAGGATCCCCCATGCCAGGATCCAACTGCTCCAGGATCCAGCTGTGCCAGGATCCAGCTGTTCCGGGATCCCCATCCCAAGATCCAGATGTTCTTGGATCCAGCTGTGTTGGGATCCCCCTGTGCAGGGATCCCTCTGTGTTGGGATCCAGCTGTTCTGGGATCCAGCTGTTCTGAGATCTCCCTGTGTGGGGATCCAGCTGTTTTGTGATCCAGCTGTTCTGGGATCTGTGTTGGGATCCAGCTGTTCTGGGATCCAGCCCCTCCAGGATCCAGCTGTTCTGGGATCCCCCTGTGTTGGGATCCAGCTGTTCTGGGATCCAGCTGTTCCAGGATCTCCCTGTGTTGGGATCCAGCTGTTCTGGGATCCAGTTCCTCCAGGATCCAGCTGTTCTGGGATCCAGCTGTTCCAGGATCTCCCTGTGTTGGGATCCAGCTGTTCTGGGATCCAGTTGTTCTGGGATCCCTGTGTTGGGATCCAGCTGTTCTGGGATCCAGTTGTTCTGGGATCCAGCCCCTCCGGGATCCAGCTGTTCTGGGATCCAGTTCCTCCAGGATCCAGCTGTTCTGGGATCCAGCTGTTCCAGGATCTCCCTGTGTTGGGATCCAGCTGTTCTGGGATCCAGCTGTTCTGGGATCCAGCTGTTCTGGGATCCCTGTGTTGGGATCCAGCTGTTCTGGGATCCAGTTGTTCTGGGATCCAGCCCCTCCGGGATCCAGCTGTTCTGGGATCTCCCCGCGTTGGGATCCAGCTGTTCCAGACCCACCCTCCCCCTCCCCCCAGGGCCCATGGGTGCTCAGTGTCCCCCCTGGGTCAGGGTCCCCAGGGTGCCCCCAGAGGCTGTCCCCAGTGTCCCCCCTGGGTCAGGGTCCCCAGGGTGTCACCGCTGTCCCCAGTGTCCCCCCAGTGTCAGGGTCCCCAGGGTGTCCCCAGGGGCTGTCCCCGCTGTCCCCAGTGTCCCCCCTGGGTCAGGGTCCCCAGGGTGCCCCCAGAGGCTGTCCCCAGTGTCCCCCCAGTGTCAGGGTCCCCAGGGTGTCCCCAGAGGCTGTCCCCAGTGTCCCCCCAGTGTCAGGGTCCCCAGGGTGCCCCCAGAGGCTGTCCCCGCTGTCCCCAGTGTCCCCCCTGGGTCAGGGTCCCCAGGGTGTCCCCAGAGGCTGTCCCCAGTGTCCCCCCTGGGTCAGGGTCCCCAGGGTGTCCCCAGGGGCTGTCCCCGCTGTCCCCAGTGTCCCCCCTGGGTCAGGGTCCCCAGGGTGTCCCCAGAGGCTGTCCCCGCTGTCCCCAGTGTCCCCCCTGGGTCAGGGTCCCCAGGGTGTCCCCAGAGGCTGTCCCCGCTGTCCCCAGTGTCCCCCCTGGGTCAGGGTCCCCAGGGTGTCCCCAGAGGCTGTCCCCAGTGTCCCCCCTGGGTCAGGGTCCCCAGGGTGCCCCCAGAGGCTGTCCCCAGTGTCCCCCCAGTGTCAGGGTCCCCAGGGTGTCCCCAGAGGCTGTCCCCGCTGTCCCCAGTGTCCCCCCTGGGTCAGGGTCCCCAGGGTGTCCCCACAGACTGTCCCCGCTGTCCCCAGTGTCCCCCCTGGGTCAGGGTCCCCAGGGTGCCCCCAGAGGCTGTCCCCAGTGTCCCCCCAGTGTCAGGGTCCCCAGGGTGTCCCCACAGGCTGTCCCCGCTGTCCCCAGTGTCCCCCCTGGGTCAGGGTCCCCAGGGTGTCCCCAGAGGCTGTCCCCAGTGTCCCCCCTGGGTCAGGGTCCCCAGGGTGCCCCCAGAGGCTGTCCCCAGTGTCCCCCCAGTGTCAGGGTCCCCAGGGTGTCCCCAGGGGCTGTCCCCGCGGGTCAGGGTGCCGTGGGTGCCCCCTCGGGCTCGCTGTCGCTGCTGTCCCCCATGTCCCCGAGGTCCCCGAGGTCCCCGTGGCTCAGGGCGAAGGGTGGCAGCTCCTCGTCCGAGGAGCCCAGCGAGTCCTCGTCCCCGAGGCGCGTCCCCAGGCCCACCGCCCCGAAAGCCAGCGGCCCCCGCAGCAGCCGGATCTGAGGGGACAGGGGGACAGCACAGGGACAGGGGGACAAGGGACAGGAGAGGGACAGGGGTGGGTCAGGGGACAAGGGACGGGGGGACAAGGGACAGAGGGGACAGAGGGAGAGGGAGGGGACAGGGGGACACGGGACAGGAGAGGGACAGGGGTGGGTCAGGGGACAAGGGACGGGGGGACAAGGGACAGAGGGGACAGAGGGAGAGGGAGGGGACAGGGGACAGGGGGACACGGGACAGGAGAGGGACCAGGGGTGGGTCAGGGGACAGGGGGACAGCACAGGGACAGGGGGACAAGGGACAGGAGAGGGACAGGGTGGGTCAGGGGACAAGGGACGGGGGACAAGGGACAGAGGGGACAGAGGGAGAGGGAGGGGACACGGGACAGGGGGACAAGGGACAGGGGGACAAGGGACAGGAGAGGGACAGGGGTGGGTCAGGGGACAAGGGACGGGGGGACAGAGGGGACAGAGGGAGAGGGAGGGGACAGGGGACAGGGGGACACGGGACAGGAGAGGGACCAGGGGTGGGTCAGGGGACAGGGGGACAGCACAGGGACAGGGGGACAAGGGACAGGAGAGGGACCAGGGGTGGGTCAGGGGACAAGGGACGGGGGACAAGGGACAGAGGGGACAGAGGAGAGGAGGGGACAGGGGACAGGGGGACATGGGACAGGAGAGGGACCAGGGTGGGTCAGGGGACAGGGGGACACAGGGACAGGGGGACAAGGGACAGGGGGACAAGGGACAGGAGAGGGACCAGGGGTGGGTGAGGGGACAGGGGGAGAGGGAGGGGACAGGGGGAGAGGGGGACAAGGGGACACGGGACAGGGGGAGAGGCAGCCAGGGTGGGTGAGGGGACAGGGGGAGGGGGACCAGGGGTGGGTGAGGGGACATGGGACAGGGGAGGGGACAGGGGAGGGGGACCAGGGGTGGGTGAGGGACAAGGGGAGGGTGAGGGGACATGGGACAGGGGGAGGGGACAAGGGACAGGGGGAGAGGGGGACAAGGGACAGGGGGAGAGGGAGCCGGGGTGGGTGAGGGGACAGGGGGACAAGGGACAGGGGGACAGGGGGACCCAGGGACACGATGGGACAAGGGACGGGGGGAGGGGAGGTGACAAGGGGACAGCAGAGAAGGGGAGGGGGAGGAGAGACGTCGTCACCAGCTGTCCCAGTGCCACCAGCTGTCCCAGTGCCACCAGCTCCGCGGGGACAGCGGGGACGTCGCCAGCTGCCGGGGACTGTCCCCGAGGCACCACGGGGAGCCAGAGCCACAGGGCCCCCAGCACCCCTGGGTGCCAAATTTGGGTCCCCCAGCACCCCTGGGTGCCAGAGGGGGTCCCCCAGGACCCCTGGGTGCCAGATTTGGGTCCCCCAGCACCCCTGGGTGCCGAATTGGGGTCCCCAGCACCCTTGGGTGCCGAGGTGGGGTCCCCAGCACCCTTGGGTGCCGAATTCAGGTTCCCAGCACCCCCAGGTGCTGAATGTAATGGGGTCCCCCAGCACCCCTGGGTGCCAGAAGGGGATCCCCCAGCACCCCTGGGTGCCGAATTCAGGTCCCCAGCACCCTTGGGTATCAGATTCAGGTCCCCAGCACCCCTGGGTGCCGAGTTGGGGTCCCCCAGCACCCCTGGGTGCCGAATTCGGGTCCCCCAGCACCCCTGGGTGCCGAATTCGGATCTCCAAGCACCCCTGGGTGCCGAATTCAGGTCCCCAGCACCCCTGGGTGCTGAATGCGGGTCTCCCAGCACCCCTGGGTGCCGAATTGGGGTCCCCCAGCACCCCTGGGTGCCGAATTCAGGTCTCCCAGCACCCCTGGGTGCTGAATGCGGGTCCTCAGCACCCCTGGGTGCAGGATATGGGTTCCTCAACACCCCTGGGTGCCGAGTTGGGGTCCCCCAGCACCCCTGGGTACCGAATTCGGGTCTCCCAGCACCCCTGGGTACCGAATTCAGGTCCCCAGCACCCCTGGGTGCTGAATGCAGGTGCCCCAGCACCCCTGGGTGCCGAGTTGGGGTCCCCCAGCACCCCTGGGTGCCTTACCTCAGCCTTGAGCTCGTCGATGTGGTCCTTGAGCTGCCGGATGTACTGAGCGGCGTCCGAATGGTTGAGCTGCCCCTGGATCATCCCCTCCTCCCTCTGCGGGTGCCGGGGGGTGGGGGGTTCAGAGGGTGCCCCCAAATTGCCCCCTTCCCCCCCGCCCCCCCTTTCTTGCTCACCTGGATCTCCAGCTCGGCCACGCGCTGGCGCATCTCGGCCAGCGCCGCCATGCTGTCGGCCTCGCGCAGCCGCACCGCCATCACCTCCTCCTTGCTCTGGGGGGGGGGGAGGATGGGACACCCCTGTCACAGGGGGGCACCCCCACACACCCCTCATATGGTGGCACCCGAGGGATACCCCATCCGGACACCCCCTATGGTGGCACCCAAGGGACACCCCCAACCACCCCCCACCCCATCCAGACACCCCCTATGGTGGCACCCGAGGGACACCCCCAACCTGGCACCCCCCTGTGGTGGCACCCAAGGGACACTCCCAACCACCCCCCCACCCCATCCAGACACCCCCCTATGGTGGCACCTGAGGGACACCCCCAACCTGGCACCAAAGGGACACCCCCAACTTGGCACCCCCTATGGTGGCACCCAAGGGACACACCCAACCTGGCACCCCCTATGGTGGCACCCAAGGGACACCCCCAACCTGGCACCCCCCTATGGTGGCACCCGAGGGACACCCCCAACCACCCCCCACCCCATCCAGACACCCCCTATGGTGGCACCGAAGGACACCCCCAACCTGGCACCGAAGGGACACCCCCAACCTGGCACCCCCTATAGTGGCACCCAAGGGACACCCCCAACCACCCCACCCGGACACCCCCAACCTGGCACCCCCCTATGGTGGCACCCGAGGGACACCCCCAACCACCCCCCCACCCCATCCAGACACCCCCCCATGGTGGCACCCAAGGGACACCTGGGGAGGGGAAGGGGGTGTCCCAGGAGAGGGGACGCCTTGGGGAGGGGACCCCAGGGGAGGAGGACACGCAGGGGTGGGGACCCCAAGGGGAGGGCACAGGGGTGTCCCAGAGGGAGTGGGACACCTAGGGAAGGGACAAGGGTGTCCCAGTAAGGACTGGGGGTGCCCCCACCTTGCACTGGGCCTCGGCGTGCTTGCGGTGGCTCTCGCTGAGCTGGGCCTGCAGCCCCTTGCTCTGCGCCGCCGCCAGGCGCAGCTGCTCCCGCAGCCCCGCACACGTCTGCTCCGCCCGGCCCAGCACCGTGCGCTGGATCTGGCCCTGCCAGGGACACGCCTGTCACCCCCCTGGAACCCCCAGTACACCCCCAGTCCAGTCCCAGTACTCCCAGTCCAGCCCCGGCAGCCCCAGTCCAGCCCCAGCACCCCCAGTCCCACACACGTCTGCTCCGCCCGGCCCAGCACCGTGCGCTGGATCTGGCCCTGCCAGGGACACGCCTGTCACCCCCCTGCACCCCCAGTTCAGCACCAGTACCCCCAGGCCAGCCCCAGTACCCCCAGGCCAGCCCCAGCCCCCCAGCCCCGCACACGTCTGCTCCGCCCGGCCCAGCACCGTGCGCTGGATCTGGCCCTGCCAGGGACACGCCTGTCACCCCCCTGGAACCCCCAGTACACCCCCAGTCCAGTCCCAGTACTCCCAGTCCAGCCCCAGCACCCCCAGTCCAGCCCCAGCCCCCCAGCCCCACACACGTCTGCTCCGCCCGGCCCAGCACCGTGCGCTGGATCTGGCCCTGCCAGGGACACGCCTGTCACCCCCCTGGAACCCCCAGTACACCCCCAGTCCAGTCCCAGTACTCCCAGTCCAGCCCCGGCAGCCCCAGTCCAGCCCCAGCACCCCCAGTCCCACACACGTCTGCTCCGCCCGGCCCAGCACCGTGCGCTGGATCTGGCCCTGCCAGGGACACGCCTGTCACCCCCCTGCACCCCCAGTTCAGCACCAGTACCCCCAGGCCAGCCCCAGTACCCCCAGGCCAGCCCCAGCCCCCCCAGCCCCGCACACGTCTGCTCCGCCCGGCCCAGCACCGTGCGCTGGATCTGGCCCTGCCAGGGACACGCCTGTCACCCCCCTGGAACCCCCAGTACACCCCCAGTCCAGTCCCAGTACTCCCAGTCCAGCCCCAGCACCCCCAGTCCAGCCCCAGCCCCCCCAGCCCCACACACGTCTGCTCCGCCCGGCCCAGCACCGTGCGCTGGATCTGGCCCTGCCAGGGACACGCCTGTCACCCCCCTGCACCCCCAGTTCAGCACCAGTACCCCCAGGCCAGCCCCAGTACCCCCAGGCCAGCACTCCCAGTACACCCCAGTTCAGCCCCAGCACTCCCAGTACCCCCCAGTTCAGCCCCCCTGGGTCAGGGTGTGCCCTGGGTCTCCAGCTGCAGCACCCACTGGCGCAGCTGGCGCAGCACTCACAGCTCTCCCAGCCCCAGCACCCCCAGCACCCCCCAGTTCAGCCCCAGCACTCCCAGTACCCCCCAGTTCAGCCCCCCTGGGTCAGGGTGTGCCCTGGGTCTCCAGCTGCAGCACCCGCTGGCGCAGCTGGCGCAGCACTCACAGCTCTCCCAGCCCCAGCACTCCCAGTACACCCCAGTTCAGCCCCAGCACTCCCAGTACCCCCCAGTTCAGCCCCCCCGGGTCAGGGTGTGCCCTGTGTTCTGACCTGGGTCTCCAGCTGCAGCACCCGCTGCGCCGCATGCACCTTGCCCAGCCCTAGCACTCCCAGCTCCAGCACCCCAGTTCAGCTCCCAGCACCCCCAGCACCCCCCAGTTCAGCCACCCCCAGTACCTCCAGTTCAGCCCCCCTGGGTCAGGGTGTGCCCTGGGTCTCCAGCTGCAGCACCCGCTGGCGCAGCTGCTCCCAGCCCCAGCTCTCCCAGCCCCAGCACCCCCAGTCCAGCACCCCAGTTCAGCCCCAGCACCCCCAGTACCCCCCAGTTCAGCCCCCCCGGGTCAGGGTGTGCCCTGTGTTCTGACCTGGGTCTCCAGCTGCAGCACCCGCTGGCGCAGCACTCACAGCTCTCCCAGCCCCAGCACTCCCAGTACACCCCAGTTCAGCCCCAGCACCCCCAGTACCCCCCAGTTCAGCCCCCCCGGGTCAGGGTGTGCCCTGTCTTCTGACCTGGGTCTCCAGCTGCAGCACCCGCTGGCGCAGCGCCCGCAGCTCTCCCAGCCCCAGCACTCCCAGTTCAGCCCCAGCACCCCCCAGCACCCCCAGTTCAGCCCCAGTACCCCCCAGTTCAGCCCCCCCGGGTCAGGGTGTGCCCTGTGTTCTGACCTGGGTCTCCAGCTGCAGCACCCGCTGGCGCAGCACTCACAGCTCTCCCAGCCCCAGCACTCCCAGTACACCCCAGTTCAGCCCCAGCACCCCCAGTACCCCCCAGTTCAGCCCCCCTGGGTCAGGGTGTGCCCTGTCTTCTGACCTGGGTCTCCAGCTGCAGCACCCGCTGGCGCAGCACTCACAGCTCTCCCAGCCCCAGCACTCCCAGTACACCCCAGTTCAGCCCCAGCACCCCCAGTACCCCCCAGTTCAGCCCCCCCGGGTCAGGGTGTGCCCTGTGTTCTGACCTGGGTCTCCAGCTGCAGCACCCGCTGGCGCAGCACTCACAGCTCTCCCAGCCCCAGCACTCCCAGTACACCCCAGTTCAGCCCCAGCACCCCCAGTACCCCCCAGTTCAGCCCCCCCGGGTCAGGGTGTGCCCTGTGTTCTGACCTGGGTCTCCAGCTGCAGCACCCGCTGGCGCAGCACTCACAGCTCTCCCAGCCCCAGCACTCCCAGTACACCCCAGTTCAGCCCCAGCACCCCCAGTACCCCCCAGTTCAGCCCCCCTGGGTCAGGGTGTGCCCTGTCTTCTGACCTGGGTCTCCAGCTGCAGCACCCGCTGGCGCAGCGCCCGCAGCTCTCCCAGCCCCAGCACTCCCAGTTCAGCCCCAGCACCCCCCAGCACCCCCAGTTCAGCCCCAGTACCCCCCAGTTCAGCCCCCCCGGGTCAGGGTGTGCCCTGTGTTCTGACCTGGGTCTCCAGCTGCAGCACCCGCTGGCGCAGCACTCACAGCTCTCCCAGCCCCAGCACTCCCAGTACACCCCAGTTCAGCCCCAGCACCCCCAGTACCCCCCAGTTCAGCCCCCCTGGGTCAGGGTGTGCCCTGTCTTCTGACCTGGGTCTCCAGCTGCAGCACCCGCTGGCGCAGCACTCACAGCTCTCCCAGCCCCAGCACTCCCAGTACAGCCCCAGCACTCCTCAGCACCCCCAGTTCAGCCCCAGTACCCCCCAGTTCAGCCCCCCCGGGTCAGGGTGTGCCCTGTGTTCTGACCTGGGTCTCCAGCTGCAGCACCCGCTGGCGCAGCACTCACAGCTCTCCCAGCCCCAGCACTCCCAGTACACCCCAGTTCAGCCCCAGCACCCCCAGTACCCCCCAGTTCAGCCCCCCCGGGTCAGGGTGTGCCCTGTCTTCTGACCTGGGTCTCCAGCTGCAGCACCCGCTGGCGCAGCACTCACAGCTCTCCCAGCCCCAGCACTCCCAGTACACCCCAGTTCAGCCCCAGCACCCCCAGTACCCCCCAGTTCAGCCCCCCTGGGTCAGGGTGTGCCCTGTCTTCTGACCTGGGTCTCCAGCTGCAGCACCCGCTGGCGCAGCACTCACAGCTCTCCCAGCCCCAGCACTCCCAGTTCAGCCCCAGCACCCCCAGCACCCCCAGTTCAGCCCCAGTACCCCCCAGTTCAGCCCCCCCGGGTCAGGGTGTGCCCTGTGTTCTGACCTGGGTCTCCAGCTGCAGCACCCGCTGGCGCAGCACTCACAGCTCTCCCAGCCCCAGCACTCCCAGTACACCCCAGTTCAGCCCCAGCACCCCCAGTACCCCCCAGTTCAGCCCCCCTGGGTCAGGGTGTGCCCTGTCTTCTGACCTGGGTCTCCAGCTGCAGCACCCGCTGGCGCAGCGCCCGCAGCTCTCCCAGCCCCAGCACTCCCAGTTCAGCCCCAGCACCCCCCAGCACCCCCAGTTCAGCCCCAGTACCCCCCAGTTCAGCCCCCCCGGGTCAGGGTGTGCCCTGTGTTCTGACCTGGGTCTCCAGCTGCAGCACCCGCTGGCGCAGCGCCCGCAGCTCGGCCTGGGCTTGGGCCTCCCGCAGCCGCGCGGCCACCACGGCCTCCTGCAGCGCGTTGGCGTTGCTCCGCCGCGGGGACTCCTTCCAGCGCCCGCCCGCCCGGCCCGCCTGCACCCCAAAACTATCAGGGACCCCTCCCCCTGCCTGGGCTGGTGGGGAAGGGGTGGGGAACGGACCCCCGGTGGGGACTTGGGTGGTAGGGTGAGGGGAGGTGGGAGAAGGAGGGAGAGGGAGTGATGGGGTTGGGAGGGGGACCCAGATGTGGGGGATGGGGGACCCAGATGTGGGGGACCCAGATGTGGGGGATGGGGGACCCAGATGTGGGGGACCCAGATGTGGGGGATGAGGGACCCAGATGTGGGGGACCCAGATGTGGGGGATGAGGGACCCAGGAGGGGAGGCAGATGTGGGGACAAGGGACCCAAATGTAGGGACCAGGGAGCCAGGGGACCCAGGCGTGGGGACAAGGGACCTAGGGGACCCAAGAGGGGACCCAGATGTATGGATGAGGGACCCAGGAGGTGGGGGGACAAAGGGACCCAGGAAGTTGGGAAGGAACCCAGATGTGGGGACCAGGGACCCAGTAACAGACCCAGATGTGGGGACAAGGGACCCAGGAGGGGACCCAGGCATGGGGACCCAGATGTATGGATGAGGGACCCAGATGTGGGGACCCAGATGTGGGGACAAGGGACCCAGTAATGGACCCAGATGTATGGATGAGGGACCCAGGTGGTTGGGAGGGGACCCAGTAATGGAGCCAGGCGTGGGGACAAGGGACCCAGGAGGGGACCCAGGCGTGGGGACCCAGATGTATGGATGAGGGATCAAGGTGGTTGGGAGGGGACCCAGTAATGGAGCCAGGCGTGGGGACAAGGGACCCAGGAGGACCCAAGAAGGGACCCAGGCAGTTGGGAAGGAACCCAGATGTGGGGACTAGGGACTCAGGAGGGGACCCAGGCGTGGGGACAAGGGTGCCCCCGGTGTCCCCACCTGCCAGCTGTCACTGAGATCCTTCACTTGCTGCTGCAGCTCGGTCAGGGACTTGACGGCTTCGGCCTCGCGCAGGGCCAGGGCCTGCAGCTCCTCCTGCAGCCGCACCACGTTGTCCTCATCGGGCAGCAGGCTGTTCCTCTGCGGGGACACGGGGTGGGGGGACACCCCAGGGTGAGGGGAGACACCCCAGGGTGGTGGCACTGGATATGGGTAGGGATGCCTCAAGGTGATGGCATCAGGTGGGGGTTGTCCCCTCTCTGCCATGATGAGGTGGGGACACGTGGTGCTGGGGTTCCTCAGGCACAGGGACACCCCAGGGTGGGGGCACTGGATATGGGTAGGGACACCCCAGGGTGGTGGCATCAGGTGGGAGGCTGTCCCCTCTCTGCCATGACAAGGTGGGGACACCCATGGGAGAGGAGAGGGGACATGGCCCTGGGGTTCCTCAGGCACAGGGACAACCCTTGGGGACACTTGTGTGGACATCCCAAGGTGGTGGCACTGGATATGGGTAGGGACACCCCAGGGTGGTGGCATCAGGTGGGAGGTTGTCCCCTCTCTGCCATGACAAAGTGAGGACACCCATGGGAGAGGAGAGGGGGCCGGAGGGGACACTGGGGTTCCTTGGAGAACCCTTGGGGACACTTGTGTGGCAGCAGGGACACCCCAAGGTGTTGGCACTAGATATGGACACCCCAAAGTGGTGGCATCAGGTGGGGGGGTTGTCCCCTCTCTGCCATGACAAGGTGGGGACACCCATGGGAGAGGAGAGAGGACACTGGGGTTCCTTGGAGAACCCTTGGGGACATGTGTGGCAGCAGGGACACCCCAGGGAGAGGAACACACCCCCCAGGTCCCTCATGTGACCCTCCCTGTCCCCAAGGCCACCCCACAGTGTGACACACCTTCTCCATGTCAAGGACTTTGTCCTGCATCTCCTTGAGGGCGCCGAGGGTTTCGCTCTCCCGCAGCCGCGACTGTTCCAGCTCCGTCTCCAAGTGGGTGACAAACTCCTCGCTGAAGCGGGGGTTCCCCTGTCACCCGGTCCCCAAATGGTGTCACCCCACAGTGGGGACAGGGTGTCACCCAAGGTGGGGGGACATGGCAACACCCATTGCACCCGGTGGGGACAGGGTTATCACCCACATCGCACCTGGTTCACCCCGTAAATCTGGTGGCACCCAAATCCGGGTGTCAATCAAAAAGGGGGGTGTGTGGACATTTGGGGACACCTGGGGACACTTGGGGACACCAACCTGCTGGTCCTGCAGCTGTCTGATGGTGGTCTGGGCACGCTGGAGGTTCTCAGTGGCTGAGGAGCAGCGTTGCTTGACCACCGCCAGCTCCCGCTTGATGATGTAGTTCTCCTCCGCCTCTTGCGCCCGTGTCACCTGGCCCTGGGGACAAGGAGGATGTCACCTCCATGGGGTGGCCTTGGTTGGGTCTTCTCACCCAGAGGGAATAAAGGGGTGTGTGTGGGGGTGACATTAAGGATGGTGGTTCTGTAGTGGGTGAAGATACGGGTAGGACAATGGGGACAAGAGGGTGACGTCGCTCCCCAGGGATGAAGGGGTGACATCAGGGGACAAGGGGGTGACAGCACTCCCCAGGGGGGACATCAGCACGGTGATGGGTGACACGTGTGGGGGTGTGTGAGAGCAGAGATGAGGGGGTGATGCCAGCCCCACAGCAGGTGAGGCGAGGACAAGAGGTGACACGGAGGATGGGGAGGTGACACCAAGGACAGGGAGGTGAAGACACTGAGTAAGGGGAGGTGACATTGTGGAGGTGACACCAAGGACAGGGAGGTGACACCAAGGAGGTGAAGACACTGAGGAAGGGGAGGTGACATTGTGGAGGTGACACCAAGGAGAGGGAAGTGACATTGTGGGGGTGAAGACACCAAGGACAGGGAGGTGACACCAAGGAGAGGATGGAGAGGTGACACCAAGGAGGTGAAGGTGACACCGAAGATGGGGAGGTGACATTGTGGGGGTGAAGACACCAAGGACAGGGAGGTGACACCAAGGACAGGGAGGTGACACCAAGGAGGTGAAGGTGACACTGAGGATGGGGAGGTGACATTGTGGAGATGAAGACAGCAAGGACAGGTAGGTGACACCAAGGAGGTGAAGACACTGAGGATGGGGAGGGGAGGGGGAGGTGACACCAAGGAGGGGGAGGTGACACCAGCCCCGTGGGGACCTCTGGGGCCCTTTTATCCCCTCTGAGCCTCTCCAAAACTCCACCTACTCTCTTCAAATTCACCCAACCACCTGAACCTTGGTCCCCAAGTGCCACCAGGCCACCCCTTACCCTCTCCCCCAAACCTCCCCAAACCCCCCAAACCCCCTCAAAACCCCCCAAAACCTGATCCCCCCCGCCCCCAAAGCGGGGAAGGTGCACGGAAGCCTCCAGAAAGATGAAGCTTTCCCTAAGGAACCTGATGTAGATGGGTTGGGGAAGCTGCAGGAGGAGGAGGAGGAGGAGGAGGAGGGAAGAAGCATGGAGGGGTGGGGTGGGGTGGGGGGAGGAAGAAGAAATGGGTTAAAATACAGCAGAAAAGGGGAAAAATAGCTGGTTTTTAACACTACCTGGATGACCTTGTCGGCGAGAGCCGCGCTCTCCTGCGGCCGCCGGCGGAGAAGAAGAGAGAGAGAAGAGGGGAAACTGAGGCAGCAAGAAGAGCAACGAGGTGGAGGCATCTGGCAACCTTCCCCAAGCCCAGTTTTGGGGGGAGTTTCCATGGATTTGGGGGTTCTCAGTGGTTGGGGTGGAAAAAAGGGGGTGGTGGCCGCTCGGTGGATTTGAAAGGGTTGGGTTTTGCACCCAAAAATGGTGGTGGGATTGGAGGTTTTGGGGTGTGGGGTGGGAAAAGGGGGCTGGAGGGTGGGGGGGTTGAAGGTTTTGGGGTGTGGGGTGGGAAAAGGGGGGCTAGAGGAGGTGAGGTTGGAGCTGTGGGTGATGGGGGCTCTGGAAGATGGTGGGGTGGGGGGGTCAGGGGAGGTTGGGGTGCTCCAAGGGTGGGTTTAAGTGCTCAGGGTGGGTTTGGATGAGCCTGGGGTGGGGGTTTTTGGGGTGTCCTCAAGGTGGGGGGAGGGTTTGGGGGATGTCCTCAAGGGGAGAGGTTTGAGGTGTCCTCAAAGGAGGGGGGAGGGGGCATGTTCTGGAGTGTTCTCAAGGGGGAGGGGAGGTTTGGAGGTGTCCTCAAGTTGAGGAGGGGTTTGGGGTGTCCCCAAAGGAGGTGGTTTTGGGGGTGTCCTCAAGGGGGAAAGGGAGTTTTGGGGTGTCCTCAAGGGAGATGGTTTGGGGGTGTCCTGGGTGGGGGGGTGGTTCTGAGGTGTCCTCAAGAAGGAGGGGTGTTGGCGTGTCCTCAAGTTGGGGAGGGTTTAAGGGGTGTCCTCAAGGGTGTGTGTGTGTGTTTTGGGGGTGTCCTCAAGGCAGGAGGGGGATTTGGGGGTGTCCTCCAGGAGGGTCTCACCTTCTCCAGGGTCTCAATGCGCTGTTTCAGCAGGCGGTTCTCGGTGCGGAGGCGCTGGAGGGGGGGGGATAAACCCCATCAGAGGGGGTTGATGTCCCTCAGAGGGGGTTGATGTCCCTCGGGGGGTCTCTGAACTTAGGGACAGCTTGGGACAGGGGGACACGGGGGATGAGTGGCCCTGGGAGGGGGTTTGGTGGCCCCAGGATGGGTCAAATGGGCCCAGGGGTGGGTCTGTGACAGGTCAAGTGGCCCCCAGAAGGTTTGAGTGGCCCTTGGGGACACCTTAAATGGCCCCAGAATGGGTCAGATTGACGTGGGTCATCCCGAAGAGGTTCAGGTGACCCTAAGGACACATCAAGAGGCTCCAGGGAGGGGCTAAGCCACCCTGAGATGGTCCAAGCAGCCCCAGGATTGGGCTACAGGGCTTGGGGTGGCTCAAGGTGACACCAGGGATGGGTCAAAGTGGCCTTGGGGTGGCTTAAGTGGCTTTGGGGATGGGACAAGTAGCCCCAGGATTGGGCTACAGGGCTTGGGGTGGCTCAAGGTGACACCAGGGATGGGTCAAAGTGGCCTTGGGGTGGCTTAAGTGGCTTTGGGGATGGGACAAGTAGCCCCAGGATTGGGCTACAGGGCTTGGGGTGGCTCAAGGTGACACCAGGGATGGGTCAAAGTGGCCTTGGGGTGGCTTAAGTGGCTTTGGGGATGGGACAAGTAGCCCCAGGATTGGGCTACAGGGCTTGGGGTGGCTCAAGGTGACACCAGGGATGGGTCAAAGTGGCCTTGGGGTGGCTTAAGTGGCTTTGGGGATGGGACAAGTAGCCCCAGGATTGGGCTACAGGGCTTGGGGTGGCTCAAGGTGACACCAGGGATGGGTCAAAGTGGCTTAAGTGGCTTTGGGGATGGGACAAGCAGCCCCAAAACTTGACCTGTCTCACCTTGATCTCGATCTGCTCCTCCATCTCTTTGTTCTTGATGGTAGCATACTCCTTCTCCAACCTGTTTGGGACATGGGGACATGGTGGGACAGGGACCTATGAGGAGGGGGGGACACACCCCTCCAAGCTGAAGAAACCCTCTCACCTCTTCATCTTCTTGGGGTTGTACTTGACTTGGAAAGCCCTGAGGATGAGTTTGTCAGGGCAGCTGTCGAACTGGTGAGGAATCACCTTCTGGAAGTACTGCAGGAAGAGAGACCACCCCAAAAGGAAGACCCTTCCTTAAACCAGCCCCAAAAATTGGGTTGGATGGGTGAAACCACCCCCAAAAAAAACCACCCTTGTTGGATAAATCCACCCCAAAATATGTCCCCTTGGACAATTCTACCCTAAAACATGTTCCTGGTGGATAAATCCATCCCAAAACTATGTCTCCTTGGACACATCTACCCCAAAACATGTCCCACTGGATAAATCCATCCCAAAACTACATCCCCTTGGACAATTCTACCCCAAGACATGTTCCTGTTGGATAAATCCATCCCAAAACTACATCCCCTTGGACAATTCTACCCCAAGACATGTTCCTGTTGGATAAATCCATCCCAAAATACATCCCCTTGGACACTTCTACCCCAAAACTCCATCCCCTTGGACACTTCTACCCCAAAACTCCATCCCCTTGGACACTTCTACCCCAAGACATGTTCCTGTTGGATAAATCCATCCCAAAACACATCTCCTTGGACACATCTACCCCAAAACATGTCCCACTGGATAAATCCATCCCAAAATATGTCCCAGTTGGACATATCTACCCCAAAACTACATCCCCTCGGACAATTCTACCCCAAGACATGTTCCTGTTGGATAAATCCATCCCAAAATACGTCCCCTTGGACACTTCTACCCCAAAACTACATCCCCTTGGACACATCTACCCCAAAACATGTCCCACTGGATAAATCCATCCCAAAACTACATCCCCTTGGACATATCTACCCCAAAACATGTCCCACTGGATAAATCCATCCCAAAACTACATCCCCTTGGACAATTCTACCCCAAAACATGTCCCACTGGATAAATCCATCCCAAAACATGTCCCAGTTGGACACATCTACCCCAAAACATGTCCCACTGGATAAATCCATCCCAAAACTACATCCCCTTGGACACATCTACCCCAAAACATGTCCCAGTTGGACAATTCTACCCCAAAACATGTCCCATTGGATAAATCCATCCCACAACTATGTCCCCTTGGACACATCAACGCCAAAACATGTTCCACTGGATAAATCCATCCCCAAACATGTCCCAGTTGGACATATCTACCCCAAAACTACATCCCCTTGGACATATCTACCCCAAAACTACATCCCCTTGGACATATCTACCCCAAAACTACATCCCCTTGGACATATCTACCCCAAAACTACATCCCCTTGGACATATCTACCCCAAAACTACATCCCCTTGGACATATCTACCCCAAAACTACATCCCCTTGGACATATCTACCCCAAAACTACATCCCCTTGGACATATCTACCCCAAAACTACATCCCCTTGGACATATCTACCCCAAAACTACATCCCCTTGGACAATTCTACCCCAAAACATGTCCCACTGGATAAATCCACCCCAAAATATGTCCCCTTGGACACATCTACCCCAAAACTACATCTCCTTGGACACATCTACCCCAAGACATGTTCCTGTTGGATAAATCCATCCCAAAACTACATCCCCTTGGACAATTCTACCCCAAAACATGTCCCAGTTGGACACATCTACCCCAAAACATGTCCCACTGGATAAATCCATCCCAAAACTATGTCCCCTTGGACACACCTACCCCAAAAGGCAGCAGCACATACCTGGGACATGCCCTCCATGTCGAGCTGGACGAGCTCAGCCTGATTGAACTGGAGCAGGGCCATTCCCACGCGGAAGACGATCTCCAAGCCCTGCAGGAAAGGTCCCCAGTTGACCCTACACCCCATTGTCTCATCTACTTGGGTTTTGGGGTGGGTTTCCCCCCCAAAATAAACCCACTTGGAGAGCTTTTCCACATGGTGGTGTCACCAGCGACCCCGTTACCTCGTACATGAAGATGTCGAAGACGCGGGTGGCCACGGGAAGAGGGAAGGTGGTGAGGAAGAGGGTGAGGAACCAGGAGGAAGCGTACATGGAAGTGAGGAAGCTCTGGGAGCGGAAGTGGATGTTCAGCTCCGGCAGCTGCTCCTGGGTGGGAGAAATGGAGAAGGGTTGGGGGTTGGTTTAGGGGTCATTTGGGGGTTGGACAGGTCCAGGAGGTCTCTCAGGGGGTCTCATGGGGGGCTGTTGAGGTTTGAACAGGTCCAGGAGGTCTCTGAGGGGGTCTCTCAGGGGGTCTCATGGGGGGCTGTTGAGGTTTGAACAGGTCCAGGAGGTCTCTCAGGGGGTCTCATGGGGGGCTGTTGAGGTTTGAACAGGTCCAGGAGGTCTCTCAGGGGGTCTCATGGGGGGCTGTTGAGGTTTGAACAGGTCCAGGAGGTCTCTCAGGGGGTCTCATGGGGGGCTGTTGAGGTTTGAACAGGTCCAGGAGGTCTCTCAGGGGGTCTCATGGGGGGCTGTTGAGGTTTGAACAGGTCCAGGAGGTCTCTCAGGGGGTCTCATGGGGGGCTGTTGAGGTTTGAACAGGTCCAGGAGGTCTCTGAGGGGGTCTCTCAGGGGGTCTCATGGGGGGCTGTTGAGGTTTGAACAGGTCCAGGAGGTCTCTGAGGGGGTCTCTCAGGGGGTCTCATGGGGGGCTGTTGAGGTTTGAACAGGTCCAGGAGGTCTCTGAGGGGGTCTCTCAGGGGGTCTCATGGGGGGCTGTTGAGGTTTGAACAGGTCCAGGAGGTCTCTCAGGGGGTCTCATGGGGGGCTGTTGAGGTTTGAACAGGTCCAGGAGGTCTCTCAGGGGGTCTCATGGGGGGCTGTTGAGGTTTGAACAGGTCCAGGAGGTCTCTCAGGGGGTCTCATGGGGGGCTGTTGAGGTTTGAACAGGTCCAGGAGGTCTCTGAGGGGGTCTCTCAGGGGGTCTCATGGGGGGCTGTTGAGGTTTGAACAGGTCCAGGAGGTCTCTGAGGGGGTCTCTCAGGGGGTCTCATGGGGGGCTGTTGAGGTTTGAACAGGTCCAGGAGGTCTCTGAGGGGGTCTCATGTGGGGTTGCTGAGGTTTGAACAGGTCCAGGAGGTCTCTGAGGGGGTCTCTCAGGGGGTCTCATGGGGGGCTGTTGAGGTTTGAACAGGTCCAGGAGGTCTCTGAGGGGGTCTCATGTGGGGTTGCTGAGGTTTGAACAGGTCCAGGAGGTCTCTCAGGGGGTCTCATGGGGGGCTGTTGAGGTTTGAACAGGTCCAGGAGGTCTCTGAGGGGGTCTCTCAGGGGGTCTCATGGGGGGCTGTTGAGGTTTGAACAGGTCCAGGGGGTCTCTGAGGGGGCCTCATGGAAGGTCCCCAAGGTCTCAGGAATGTCCCTCAGGGCAGCCCATGGGTGGTCCTTGGGGTGTCTCATGGATGGTTCCTTTGGGTGGCTCACGGATGGTCCCTGGGGCATCTCCAGGAGGTGCCCCAAGGTCTCCTGGACGTTGGGTACCTTCTTGACACCCCTGGGGGAGTCTCAGTGACATCCCCCTTGAGAAATCATGGGTGCTGCTCACAGCACCTCCCAGACATCCCCAAGAGGAACCCAAATCCTCCCAAGAGCTGCCACCCATCTCTCCTTACACCTCATCTCCTGGCTCTACCTGCCCAATCCCACCACCCTGAGTGTTTTGGGGGACACACACACGTAGGGTTGGTTCCTACCTGCAGCATGTACTCAAACTGGTAGATGCAGAGCCCCAGTTCAGCCATACTGGGTTTGAAGAGCTCCCGTAGGCGGTACTCCTGCATCAGCCTCACGAACACGCAGAAGGCTTCTTCCTCAGGCATCTGGAGACCCAAAGGGACATGAATTCTTCCATTAAACCTCTGCTGGAAGCTTCTCATGGGGAATCTATTCCCATCAAGGGGGTGGGACATGCCAGGAGCTGTCCCAGCATGAAGGAGGAGGAGAACAAGGTGGGGTTTAAACCCATGGATGGTGGGAACGAGCCTGTTTCAGCCCCAAAGATGGAGGAAAAAGGTTCCTGTTCCCCAACCCTATTCCACCACATCTCCAGAGGGTGTTTAAAAACCCCAGTGAGAAGCTCTTCCTCAACTCTGAGGTTGTCCCAAACCTGCATGAGCAGCAGTCCCACGATGAAGGCGCTGCCTTGGCAGTATCCCACCTCCCTGTCCACCAGGGAATAAGCCTGGAAAAGGATAATAAAAGGGGAAAGATCAAGAAATCGAGGTTCTAGCAGATGTTGGGCCACCATCCCTTGACGGTGTGGGAGATGTGGAGCATGGAAAGTGGTTGGAGGGGTTTATTTCTGGCTGACAAGCCTACCTTCATGACGTTGAAGAGCACCTCCTGGCCCAAGCTGTCCTGTCCCTTGAAGAACTCATGCTCCGGGTAGGTACGAGCGATGTCCCTTCGGATGAGCTTCTCACAAGGTGAGGACATCTTGAGCAGCTCTGAGTATTGGTTCTTGACTGGCATGTCAGTGGCACTGCAGAGCAACTGCCAGACGATGGCACGGAAGTGGTGGGGGATCCCTTTACGGATCAGCTCCTGGGAAGGGGGGGTCACAAAAAAACCAACCCCAGAGTGGGGGAAAAACCACTTAAAAAATGGGTTTTAAGAAGATTTGGAAGCTCCTCGTGGAGGAGACATCATGCTGGCCCAGCATGGAGAAGGTTCCTTTGAAGGAGGGGGTGAGGAATGGGTTAACATGAAAGCTTGGTCCTCACCTTCAACAGCTTTTCCTTCTTCTTCCTCCACTCATCCCACTCGTTGACGATGCGGCCCCAGAGGATCCAAGTGTCTTCTTCAAGGTGGCTGAGGTTGGAGGAGGCTGAGGAGCTGGAGACCAAGGAGGAGCCGCTGTTCCTTCGGGAGCCGTTCATGGAGCGCATCGATTTGGAGTCGGCCTCCAGGAGCCTGTGAGAGGGGGGGTAGAGCCAAAAAATGGCTAGAGAGAACCCAAAAGAGGAGGCATTCCCCCCCAAAACACCACCTGAGGAGAAGAGGTTGCCCTCAAAAAGGAGATGATCCACCAAAACAGCCTCCAAGGAGAAGAGATTGCCCCAAAAAAGGGGATACTCCACCAAAACAGCCTCCAAGGAGAAGAGATTGCCCCAAAAAGGGGATACTCCACCAAAACAGCCTCCAAGGAGAAGAGATTCCCCCAAAATGCCCCCAAAAAAGGAGATGCTCCACCAAAACAGCCTCCAAGGAGAAGAGATTGCTCCAAAAAGGGGATACTCCACCAAAACAGCCTCCAAGGAGAAGAGATTGCCCCAAATGCCCCCCAAAAAGGGGATGCTCCACCAAAACAGCCTCCAAGGAGAAGAGATTCCCCCAAAATGCCCCCCAAAAAGGGGATACTCCACCAAAACAGCCTCCAAGGAGAAGAGATTCCCCCCAAAAAGGGGATACTCCACCAAAACAGCCTCCAAGGAGAAGAGATTCCCCCAAAAAAGGGGATACTCCACCAAAACAGCCTCCAAGGAGAAGAGATTCCCCCAAAAAGGGGATACTCCACCAAAACAGCCTCCAAGGAGAAGAGATTCCCCCAAAAAAGGGGATACTCCACCAAAACAGCCTCCAAGGAGAAGAGATTGCCCCAAAAAAGGGGATACTCCACCAAAACAGCCTCCAAGGAGAAGAGATTGCCCCCAAAAAGGGGATACTCCACCAAAACAGCCTCCAAGGAGAAGAGATTCCCCCAAAAAAGGGGATACTCCACCAAAACAGCCTCCAAGGAGAAGAGATTGCCCCAAAAAAGGGGATACTCCACCAAAACAGCCTCCAAGGAGAAGAGATTCCCCCAAAAAGGGGATACTCCACCAAAACAGCCTCCAAGGAGAAGAGATTGCCCCAAAAAGGGGATACTCCACCAAAACAGCCTCCAAGGAGAAGAGATTCCCCCCAAAAAAGGGGATACTCCACCAAAACAGCCTCCAAGGAGAAGAGATTGCCCCAAAATGCCCCCCAAAAAAGGGGATACTCCACCAAAACAGCCTCCAAGGAGAAGAGATTCCCCCAAAAAGGGGATACTCCACCAAAACAGCCTCCAAGGAGAAGAGATTCCCCCCAAAAAAGGGGATACTCCACCAAAACAGCCTCCAAGGAGAAGAGATTCCCCCAAAAAAGGGGATACTCCACCAAAACAGCCTCCAAGGAGAAGAGATTCCCCCCAAAAAGGGGATACTCCACCAAAACAGCCTCCAAGGAGAAGAGATTCCCCCCAAAAAAGGGGATACTCCACCAAAACAGCCTCCAAGGAGAAGAGATTCCCTCAAAATGCCCCCAAAAAAGGGGATACTCCACCAAAACAGCCTCCAAGGAGAAGAGATTCCCCCAAAACCCCCCCAGAACTCACCGATTTTGCTCCTCCAGCTTGGCCAGCAGCTCCAGTTCATCAGGGCTGAGGTTTTCTGAGTCAGAAGTGGGGGAACAGGCTGGGGCTGAGTTGACAGAGGACAGGGCTTCGTGGGACGACGAGTCGGGGCTGACGGCCGGCGACGCCATGGCTGGGGGAAGCTGGTAACGGGGTGAATCCACAGGGATTTTGGGGTCTCACCTGGAAAGCCAAGAGCAGTGGGGGTGTGAGAAGGATGTGACACCCCCTTCCCATCTTTTCCTCCTTCAAATCTCTCTTAAAACAGTTTCCATTTGCCCATATTGCCTTAATTCCCTACAAAACCCCCCTTTTTAAGCCCAGTTTTCATGCTAAGCCAGGTCTAAAGCGCATCATGTCTGAATTGGCTTGACTAAATCAGCCTAAAAACCAGAATTAAGCCCAAAATACCCTCATTTTTTGGGAAGGGATGTGCCAATGTGGAGTTTACAGGCAGCCCTCCTCACTGGGGATGTGGTTTAGGGGTTGGTATCACCCAGTTTGCCCATTTTGGTGGCTTTTTGTGGCAAAATAAAGGCTCCTCTCCAAGGAGGAATGAATCCCAGGTTGGGATTGAGGTGGAAAATGGTGTTTTGAGGAGTGTTGGAAGAAAGAGGGGGTCAAGTGGTGTCTCCAGGGTGGATTTGCCAGGGTGGTGTTGGGGTCTGGGATCCCTGTGTCTGGTTAAAACCAGGTGGAAATGGGAAAAGGGGGAGAAAAAGGGAGCAGGGTGGTGGTTTTGGGGTGAAATCTTGGGTTTTCCAGCACAAAATAGGGGTGGAGAGGTGGTGGCTGGTGTTCTTCAGGGATTCCTGTTGTGGAGAGAGCTTGTTATGGAGTTAGGTGCATCAAAATTTGCTGGAAACTCTTGAATTTGGAGGAAAAACCCCAAATTTTTGGGGGGTGACAGACTGCTGAGGAGCCCTCCAGGTCCCCACATGGCTCCAAAATCCACTTATTTCCCCCCAAAATTAATATTACTCAATCATAACACCAGGAAAACTAAGCTGGATGTCAATGACAACCTTGAACTGGAACATATTGGGAGGAAACCAGTAAAATTTGCCCTCCCCACACTTCAAATATCTGAATTTGTAGCTTTTTGGACCCATTTTTGCAGCTTTCCTGGCCAGTTTCACCCCCTTTCTGAGGATTTTGTGCTTTTTTCCCCTCTTTTTAATGCCTTTCCAGCACTGTTTTGTGGGTTCACTGCCCATTTTGGGGTCTCTCAGGTGGTTTTGCACCTTTTCCCCCCATTTTCATGGTGCAGTTTCCTCAGCATCCCTCAATGCTGGGTTTCTTCACCCTTTTTAATCCTTTTCCCCCCTCTTTTGCCCTTGCCCACCCCTTTTCCCCCCTCTTTTGCCCTTGCCCACCCCTTTTCCCCCCTCTTTTGCCCTTGCCCACCCCTTTTCCCCCCTCTTTTGCCCTTGCCCACCCCTTTTCCCCCTCTTTTGCCCTTGCCCACCCCTTTTCCCCCTTCTTTTGCCCTTTCCCACCCCTTTTCCCCCTTCTTTTGCCCTTTCCCACCCCTTTTCCCCCCTCTTTTGCCCTTTCCCACCCCTTTTCCCCCCTCTTTTGCCCTTGCCCACCCCTTTTCCCCCCTCTTTTGCCCCTTGCCCACCCCTTTTCCCCCCTCTTTTGCCCCTTGCCCACCCCTTTTCCCCCCCTCTTTTGCCCCTTGCCCACCCCTTTTCCCCCCTCTTTTGCCCCTTCCCACCCCTTTTCCCCCTCTTTTGCCCTTTCCCACCCCTTTTCCCCCCCTCTTTTGCCCCTTCCCACCCCTTTTCCCCCCTCTCTTGCCCCTTCCCACCCCTTTTCCCCCCTCTCTTGCCCTTTCCCACCCCTTTTTCCCCCCTCTTTTGCCCTTTCCCACCCCTTTTCCCCTTTCCCACCCCTTTTGCCCTTTCCCACCCCTTTTGCCCCCTTCTTTTGCCCCTTCCCACCCCTTTTCCCCCTTCTTTTGCCCTTTCCCACCCTTTTCCCCCTTTTTTGCCTTTTTTCATCCTTTTTTCCCCCTTTTCCCACCCTTTTCTGCAGCATCTCACTGCTGTTTCCACAGAGTTTTGGGGTGGTTTTTTTCCACCTCTTCAAAGTTCATGGAAAAAGGGTGGAAAAAATGGGTTCCCCCTCCCCAAACCCTAATTTCAGCAGGAATTTTCCCATCAAACACCATCCAAAAATCCATCAATTTGCCAGAAACTCTGATTATTAACAAGCAAAATGATTATTAACAAGCAAAATGTGCCAGGTAAAGGGATTAAACAACCCCCCCCCTCAAATATTTCACCAGGACATTCATGAACTTCACCAATCTCCACAACTGGCAGAAAGAAAAGGAGGAAAAATTGGATAAAAATGGGTTTAAAACCCACCAGTTTCACCCCAGCTGGGATGAAGCTGGGCTAAATCCTAAGATAAGATGCCACAGGGTTGGAAAATCTGACAAAAATCCACCCAAAACCAGATGAAAAACCCAATTCAGCACCAAAACAGACCTTCCCCCCCCATCCCACAAGGAAAACTGCATTTGTGGGGAAAAACAACCCAAAATGCCACCTGGGGGGTGATTTGCTTTGGGTTTCAGAGACCTAAATTGCTCTGAATGGGGGATCTGGGTGGATTTTAGCTGCTTTTGGGGTTTTTTTACCAAAATAAGGTGGTTTTTCTTGCCCTCCATCAAAGCAGCTGGTAGCAGCAGGTATTAAACATCACTGGAGGAGCTCTGATTGATGAAGAATAGGTGGAAAAAGGAAGGGGGGGGGGGAAAAGGTCTAAAAGGGAAAGGAAAATTTGGGGGACCCCCCTGTAATTTAATGGGAAGGTTGAGTGGGTCCTGGCTTTGGCTAAAATCCCTGGATTTCAACCCAAAAGGAGAGGCGTGCCAATGGGGGAAGGCACAAAGCCTGGGGCTGCTTCGGGGGCTGCGGTCGGGGTTGCTCCATCTTCTGGGCGGCTGCTGGGGGAGAAGGAGGGGGTGTGGGGGGGGTCTCTTGGGGGGTAGGGAGGGGGGAGAAGGTCGTGTGTGTTTTGAGGGGGGCACCCAAGGATCTCCAAGCCCCCCCTCCCCAAAAATAGGGGGTGTTGGGGGAGAGGGTGGGGATGCATACTGGTTGAGGTGGGGGGGGCTTTAATTATGCTCCTTCCCCATGACATTTGGGGGGTCGTGGTTGTGATAGAAGGGGGGCAACTGCCTGATGCAAGCCCCCCCCCTCTTTTTTTCCCCCCCTCTATTTTTAACCAAAACCTCATTATTTTCAGGGAAAAAAGAAGCAGGGGACAACACCCTCTTTATATACAGGAGCACAGCCCCCAGCAGGCTGCAATGGGGAGGGGGGGAGCCCAATAAAGGGGCAACCCCCCCAAACACACCCCCAATGTCCCCCTCTATAGCACCCACAATGCCCCCCCCCCCCATGGCACGATGCAGGCAATCCCAATGCCACCCCCACCCCCCAGTATAGCCCAGTTACCCCAAAGATCACATTGGGGGTGGGGGAAAGCCCCCACATTCTCCCTGGGGAAGGAGGTGTAACCCCCCCCCAAAAAGATGGAGGGACACCTCATTTACCCCTTTATCCTGGGGGGAGGAACCCCCCTGTGACATCCCCCCCCCACCTCCCCATGGACAGGGGAAGGATTATCCCAGTGCCCCCCCCGCCCAGTATAGCCCAGTTACCCCAGACATCACAGTGGGGGGGGGGGGAAAGCCTCCCCCACTTCCCCTGCGAGGGGTGTGTGTGTAACCCCCAATTACCCCCCCAAAAAGGGGGAGGGGCACCCCATTTACCCCTTTATCCTGGGGAGAGGACCCCCCTGTGCCCCCCTCCCCATGGCTAGGGGAAAGATGATCCCAATGCGCCCCCCCCCCAAAAAAAGAGGGGGGCACCCCTCCTTTTGGGGTAGTCCCCCAAACTACCCCCAGCTTGAGGGGGACACACCCCAATGACCCTCACAGACTGAGGGGGGGGGGGCGGCATTACCCTCACCCCCCTCAGCTGGAGCTGGGAAGGGGGGGGCGCTTTGTCCCTTTTACCCCCCCCCCCCACTTAGAGGGGGGGTCACCCCAATTTCCCCTCATACCTTTAGCGAGGGGGCTTCGGGCCGCCTTATACCCCCCCCCAAGCCCCTCAGGGGGCACCCCGTTCCTGAGGGGGGAGGGGGGTAACGGCTGTTCCTGAGGGGGACACCCGCCCCCCCCCCTTCCCCTTCCTTGCGCCCCGCCCGGCCCCTCCTACCTGCGAGGCGCTGCCATGGCGATCGCCGGCTGCCTCCCAGGGGGGGGCCCGCGGCGCCCCCCGCCGCCGCCGCCGCCGCTTGAAGCCGAGCGGGAGCCGCGGCCGCCGCGGGCCCCGCCGCTGCCATGGGAGGGGGGGGGGGCTGAACGGCACCGGGACCCGCCGCCGCCGCCCCTGACAGACACTGACTGACAGGCAGCTCCGCCCTTCAGCCAATCAACGCGCCGCCTTCGCGCTTCCGCCCGCCTCCCTCCCGGGCGCTTCCACCAATCGCTGAGGTTCGCCCGGGAATTAAGCAGCCGCGGGGGGAACCCGGCTATAATACGCGCCTGGGGGAGGGTGAGCCAATGGGCTGGCTCGCCGGTGGTTGATGAGCAGGCTGTTCTCCAATGAGAGTCGAGAAGATGGTTTCTTCCCCCCCCCCCAACCACCACCCCGCCTCAGAGAGGGGGTGGGCGCCGCCTTGGTGAGAGGCGAGTGGCAGGCGCAGGTGGGGATGATGGATCGGTGGAGCAGCCAATCGACTGCCACATCTTGCTCTGAGTGGCACCTGGCTGACAGGAGAGGGCAACAAGCCCCGCCCCTTCAGCTGTAGGCTGTTTTGCTTTTATTTGATTGACAGAAAATTCTACCACTCACCGACGCAGGAGGAGGCAGAGTTAGCCAATGGGAGCATGGAGACTAGGAGGAGTTAACTAGGTGCCGGATTCCACCTGCCTGGGGAATTTTGCTGCTCTCATTGGCTGGCGAGGGATGATAGGCAGCCGCCTCCACCTATGGGGCGTCGAGTAGCTGTTTGCCCTGTGGAAATCCCTCATTGCCTCAGGGGTGGGGAGATGGAGGGGCCCTGGGCTCTCCAGGGATGGAGATAAGGGGACATGGAGGGGCCCTGGGCTCCCCAGGGATGGAGATAAGGGGACATGGAGGGGCCCTGGGCTCCCCAGGGATGGAGATAAGGGGACATGGAGGGGTCACAGGTTCCCCAGGGGTGGAGATAAGGGGACATAGAGGGGTCCTGGGCTCCCCAGGGATGGAGATAAGGGGACGTGGAGGGGCCCTGGGCTCCCCGGGGATGGGGAGATGGGACATGGAAGGGCCCTGGGCTCCCTGGGGATGGGGAGATGGGACATGGAGGGGTCCCAGGTTCCCCGGGGATGGAGATAAGGGGACATGGAAGGGCCCTGGGCTCCCCAGGGATGGAGATAAGGGGACATGGAGGGGTCACAGGTTCCCCAGGGATGGAGGTAAGGGGACATGGAAGGGCCCTGGGTTCCCCAGGGATGGGGAGATGGGGCATCGAGGGCTCCCAGTTTCCCCAGCAGCTGGGGTGACTGGGATCCCATGTTGCCCAGGGATTCACATCTTGGGGCACGGGGAGTTCCCAGGGGTGCAAGGAAGCTGCAGTCCCTGCTTCCCCATGGATACGGGTCTGGGGGGACGGGAGGGATGTCCCCAAGGACAGGAGCTCCAGGTATCCCCATGGATGTGGGCACACCAAGGAGAGCCCCGCTGCCTCCAAGGA
Organism: Hypotaenidia okinawae; assembly: GCA_027925045.1. Classification (NCBI taxonomy): domain Eukaryota; kingdom Metazoa; phylum Chordata; class Aves; order Gruiformes; family Rallidae; genus Hypotaenidia; species Hypotaenidia okinawae. Next base: position 1,048,901 of record BSDF01000033.1, read on the forward strand.
TGGGGCTGTGGGACACCAGGGGTGGGGGTTTACTGCAGCTTAAAGGGGTTTTTCAACCACTCCAGCATCACTATTTAAAAACCCAAAAGGCCACCTCACCCCCCCCAAAAAAAGAGGTGAGGACAGGTGAGGTGGAGGAGGAGCGGGTGGTGTTGGTCCCCTCATGATGTTTATCTCCATTACCAGTTCTTTCCTCTTAAAAAACTCCGTCCTTGAGTGTTTTGAAACCTTCTCTGCCAGCAGAGGAAGCAACCAGAGAACCCAGGCTGAATTCACAGGGTTTTCACCCCAAAAACCTGATGCCATTGAGTACTGGAAAGTGTGGGAACCCTGAGGGCACGAAAGGCCGGGTTGGGGTTGGGGGTGGGGGGAGAAGAAGTTTCACTGCCACTTCCCCTAAATTTGGGATGGAGAAAAAGGGGAAACCAGATGAAAGGAGGAACCTCCATGTCCCTGAGAGCAGGGGAACAGCACTGAGTCACTTTTGACCATGGTTCCTTTTCCTGGGATGCCCTTGGGGGTGAAATTCAGCTGAAATTGGTAAATATTTAGGTTTTAACTTTCGTTTTCCGCCCTAACCAGCCCAGGGGACGCCTGGCTCAAAGCCCTGAGGGTATTTGGGTGAGAAAAGGACTTTCCCAGAGAAGAAATGGTGGTGGTGGTGTGGACAAGGGAACCAATTGGCTTTATATTCCCTTTTTCACTGGGCAAGGTGATGTCTCTCTCATGTTTAAGACTCAAGAAGCCGTCACTGCTTCTCCTGCTGAGAAGGACCCGGGGGTCATGGTGGAGGAGAAGCTTCATGTGAGGCAGCAGTGGGGTCCTGCAGCTCAGGATCCTGGGCTCCATCAGCAGAGGGGTGGCAGCAGGGACAGGGAGGGGATTGTCCCTCTCTGCTCCACCCCAGCTGGAGTCCTGTGTGCAGAGCTGGGGGCTCCCAGTACAAGAAAGATGGGGAACTGGTGGAGAGGGGTCAGAGGAGGGACATGGAGATGGTCAGAGGGCTGGAGCAGCTCCCCTCTGGAGAGAGGCTGAGGGAGCTGGGCTGGGTCAGCCTGGAGAAGAGAAGGCTGTGGGGGGACCTCATTGCAGCCTGCCAGTCCCTGAAGGGAGCAGAGGAACAGGAGGGGAATGGGCTTGTTCAAGGGCAGAGCCTGGCAGGACAAGGGGGATGGAGTGAAGCTGGAGGAGGGAAGGGGGAGAGGAGAGATTGGGGGGAAGTTCTGTGCAGAGAGAGTGGTGAGGGGCTGGAAGGGGCTGCCCAGAGAGGGGGTGGGTGCCCCGTCCCTGGGGATGATCAAGGCCAGGTTGGCTGGGGCCCTGGGCAACCTTGTGTAGCTCCAGGCCTGGAGGTTGGTGTCCCTGCCTGTGGCAGGGGGTTGGAGCTCTGTGACCCTTGGGGTCCCTCCCAGCCCAGCCCAGGCTGGGATTCTGTGATTCTACGATCACAAAACCGCCCTATCATAGAGAAACACCGAAGGAACCAAAACCAGCAGCTGAATCTCACTTCAGAGGCTGTTTTGGTGTGAAATCTTTGAAAAAAAAAAAAAGGAAGAAAAGAATAAAAAGAAGCCTCCTCAGGCAGATGTTTGAGAAAGCAGAGGTTTGCTTAATTAATCCTTCTAAAATTGAAGAGGAAAGGGCTGAGGGTTGGCAGGATCCTCCCTGGAGAAGCTCCTGAATGTGCAGATTTATGTGGTGGGTTGTTTTTTTTTCCTCATTTTCTAGGAAATTTGAGTTATGAAACACGAGGGTTTCCTTCCCTTTGGAGTGAGGTGACGCCTCTTCTTCCCCCCCTCATCCCCCCACCTCTTCCCCTTCCTCTGCATAAATTGGGATGGCATCAAAAAGGGGAATGATAAATGAAGGATCAGGGGAGATGTCACAGGACGTCGGTGCCTACGAGAGGTGCGATTTCACCGAGGGGATGGAGCTGGAGAAGCCAGAGAGGAGGAAAGGATTTAAAGGAGGTATTGGGGATCATCCAGGAGGGGCTTTTGGGGGGATCCTGAGTCGTGGAATTGGGGGGGATCCAGCTCTTTAAAACTTGGGTTTTCTCTGAAGTCATCGCCCGATTTTCGATGTCTGGGTCAGCGGGAGGTTTGAGGGTGGAGAACAGGGTGGTGGAGCCGCTCAGGAGGTGTTGGTTTTGGGTGGGTTTCTCCTCTTTGTGCTGGTTTTTTAAGGAAACATCTGTTGGGGGGTGAGGAGGGGGCGGGGGGGGGGCTTCCTTGGGGTCACCTCACCCCATTTTGATCCTGGCAATGCTGTCTATCTTAGTTTTGCCTCAGGAGAGAGCCGTGGCTCTGCTCTTCGTGCTTCTGGCCTTCACCTTCCTGCTCTTTATGCTTCTCACCATCGTGAATCTCCGGAGAGGTGAGTCCTTGCTCTGATCACCCTGCCTTGCCAAGCTCTGGGCAGGCAAAATTTGGGGTAAACCCCCCCGGATGGAGAAAAACGCTGCTCTGAGATAGGATTGAAAACCCTTTCGTAGTCCACGAGCTCTCCAGGGCTGGATCCTGAGTGCAGACAAGCCTTTTCTTCCTCTCTCCCAGTATCCACAGTGTGGGAGGCACTGGAACAAGCCCGGATACAGAGTGAGAACAGCCGGACCACGGTGTGGCACAACCTCTCAGATGTCCAACGCACTCTCGGTACGACACCCCACCCTGGAATAACTTCCAAGCACCCACAGCACCCTCAATACCCACCCAGATTTTCCCCTCTGCTGCTTCCTGGGGGTGTTTTTTTCCACAGGAACAGACCAAATTTTGCCTTGCTTTGAGCTTTCTCCTCTTCTTTCCCTCTTAGACACGCAGCTCTCTGGCGAGCTCAAGGCGATCCACGGCCAGATTTTGAACGGTACGCCAAGGAAAAAGGTGGTTTTGGGGGAAATAAAGGCCAAATCCTGAACTCCAGGTGTGGGATGCATGGAGAGGAGATGGAAAGCAAAACGTTTTCCCCTCCTCCTCCTCCTCCTCCAGTGTCAAGGGAAGTGGAGAACCTGCGGCAGAAGGCGACGCGGTGCGAAGCGGAGTGCGGCAGGGAGCTGTCGGATCGCCTCCGCGTGCTGGGTGAGAGCTTGGCTGGGCTGGTGAGAGGGTTAAATCCCACCTTTCTGCCCCAAAATACACAGGGAGGGCATCAGGTAGACCCTCCATAAAAGATAAGCTTCCCAAATAGCTGATTTTTAACGAGGTTTGAGATAAAATTAAGTAGAATATGAAGCACTGGCTCAGCGGAAGAGCTTTGAGGTCTTTCTTTGAGGGAAGGGAGATAAAACCTCTGGTTTTAGGGTTAGGGATTTGGGTTTGTTTTTTTTTTTTAAGGTTTCTAAGAGTCTTTGTGGCATCTGAGTTACTTTTTATTCTGGCAGAGGAAAGGGATGCTTTGGAGCCGGTGCTACGGCAGCTGGAGGAGGTGAAGCAGGAGCAGAGCCGCGCGTCGGCGCTCCTCGATGAGGCATTGGAGGAGGCACGTAACCTCTCAGGTGAGCCCTCTTCTTTCTCCCCAGTTAATTCTTCATGATTAACTTTTAATTATTAATTTAACCCCCTTTTTTCCCCCCTTCCCCAAGAAATTCTTTGCACCCGGTGTCCCGCTGGCTGGCAGCAGTTCTTCAGAACCTGCTACTTCTTCTCCACCACCACCAAGCCCTGGTTGGCTGCTAAAGAGTTCTGCAGCAGCTTCAACTCCCACCTGGTCATTGTCGACAGCGAGCAGGAAAATGTGAGCTCAGAACCCCCTGAAAAGCCACAATCCCACCCCAAAACTCCCCAATTTCATGACTTTAGAGGGATATTAGACCCCGATTCCACCAATTGAGTGTCCGTGGAGGGAGGAGATGGAGGTTTCAGTTTGGTTTTTGAAGGGATTTGGCTGAATTCCCTGAATCTGTCCCTGAAATGATTGGTGAGATTTAAGGGGTGGGGGTGGGGGGAAGGATTTTGGGGTGAGGAAAGCCCAGGGGAGCAGCTGGTCCCTCCTTGGGCAGTGTCTGAGTGACCCCAAAAGCGCTCCAACCGCACGAGAGGTGAACTTGGGGTGATGATGATGATCCCATCCCTCACCTTGATGGGAACAGGGATGATAAAACGTTGTATGGAAATGATTAAAATTTGGTGGGAATGATTAAAATTTGGTGGGAATGATTAAAATTTGGTGGGAATTAGACAATTTGAGAACAAATTAAAGAAAGAAAACCCAAACTCTCCACAAATCAGCATTTCCACCCAGATTTAGACCATCCCTGAGATGTTCAGGAGGCTCTTCCACCACCCTGGCTTTTAAAGCCTTGTTTTTAAAGCTTCTCCACCCAGATATTAGAAATTTCACCCTTTTTTTTCTGACAGGAAACCTTATATTTTTGGAAGGGGGGCATACCTGTGGCACATCACACTTGTCCCCTACAAAGGATGGGCTCCCTGATGTCACCGGCGCTGGCCTCAGTGCTGCTGAAATCCACTTGCTGTCACCTTCCCCTTCCCCTCCTGACTCTTTTCCTTCTTATTTTTCCCTTCATTTCCAGAAATTTCTGGCAAATCGCATCATGGACAATCGGGTCTTCTGGCTTGGCCTGTCTGACACGCACATAGAAGGCGACTGGAAGTGGGAGAACGGACACTCCCTTTCTCTCTCGTAGGTTTTTTAGCCTCTCCCCCAAAACCATCTTTTTTTCTCCCTCAGCCCCTTTTTTAACCAAAACCCAGCATTTTTGATCAGAAAACTTTGATTTTTCATCAAAACCCAACCTTCTTAATCCCAAACCTTTGATTTTTCAGAAAAAAGCCAAACTTTTTCATCAAAAATCTTGAATTTTTAAGCAAAAACCTTGACTTTTCATCATAAAACAACCTTTTAAATCAAAACCCTTGATTTTTAATCAAAAAACTTTGATTTTTCATCAAAACCCAACCTTCTTAATCCCAAACCTTTGATTTTTCATAAAAAAAAACCTTTTTCATCAAAAAACAACCAACAACTTCCTAAAAGGAGGGTTTTTTCACCCAAAAATGCTGCATCCCCCTTCCCCACAGGTTCTGGAACAGCGGTGAACCCAACAACGTTGGCCAACACGGCGAGGACTGTGCCACCATCAACCCCAACGGCCGCTGGAACGACGCTACCTGTTCCACCGGCGAGGCCTGGATCTGCGAGCGGAGCTGCTGATGGGTTAAAGCTGGGGGGCGGGGGGTGGGTGGGGTTTTTTGGGAGGTGGGGGTAGGTGGTGAGTCGTTTACCTGTTGAGATGAGGTTTTACCAGTTAATTTGGGGGGCAGGGGGGAGGAAAACAACACCCCCCCCACCTCTGAAATAAACCATTTCCATTGCGATTTGAACCCGAATTCGCGTCAGCCGGGCGCCGCGGTGCTGAGGAGAGGCGTGTCAAACCCTTTTTTCCCAGGGTTTAGGTAAACCCCCTCCCCCCCCAAAAAAAGGAAGAGAGATGGGTGAAGCTGAGATGTCAGCTTGTTTTTGGGGCGGGTATGCAAATCCCCGACTCGGGGGTGCTGAAGCGATAACCCCTGTTTTGTCGAAAGGCCTCGCGGTGCCGGATTCTCTTCCCAGTTCCGGCCTAGTCATTCAACTGGAAGATTTAACTTCATTAAGGCGCTGCCGTGGGGGTTTTAATTAGGATCCTCAAAGAGAACCGCCCCCAAACAACCCCCACCTTCACGTTTCCGCTGACACCCGGCGGAACTCTCACCACCTCGCTGTTTCTCCCTGCTAAACCAACCCCAAATTTCACCGAATCCCGCGGCCTACTGAAAAGGCCTTGACTTTTTGGGTTGTTTTTTGGGGGTTGGGGGGTGGTTTTGGGGGTAAAACTGAGGGAAGAGTGTAGGGTTCACTTTTTAGGTTGGTCTTAGGGATGGGTTAGTTCTGGGGTGGGGTTTTTTGGGGGGTAAAACTCAGGGAAGAGCATAGGGTTCACTTTTTGGGTTGGTTTTTGAGTTTGGTGTGGGTTGTTTTGGGTAAAACTCAGGGAAGAGCGTAGGGTTCACTTTTTGGGTTGGTTTTTGGGTTAGGTTGGGTTTGGAGGGTGTTTTTGGGGGTAAAACTCAGGGAAGAGTGTAGGGTTCACTTTTTGTGTTGTTTTTTGGGTTGGGGTGGGGGTTTTTTTGGGCAAAACTCAGGGAAGAACATAGGGTTCACTTTTTGGGTGGTTTTTTGGGTTGGGTGTGGCCTTTTGGGGTAAAACTCAGGGAAGAGCGTAGGGTTCACTTTTTGGGTTGTTGTTTGGGTTGGGGGTGGGTTTTTTTTGGGGCAAAACTCAGGGAAGAGCGTAGTCTCGCTCTCTTTTCACCGCCCATTTGCATGTCACCGCCGCCGAGAAGGAACCGAAACCTTAGGCCGAACCACTGGCCAAAATGGGGTGCCGGAGGTGGCGAAGGGTGTGCCGGAGCCCGTGCCAAGGGGTTTAGCTCCTCACCGAAGCGCCTGCGCGGCTACTCTTCCCCGGCAAAGCATGGCCCAGCAAGAGACCTACGGCAACTGGTTGGGACCCCCATTGGCACCCACCAAGCGACTGGTGAGACAAGCAGGTAAAAATCGGGGGGATCCCACCCCCTTCCCCAACACCCTCCCCGACACCCAACCCCATCACCTTCTCCATGTCCTCGGCGTGTCTTTTGGGTCCCGGTGGGTCCTTCACCAAAACAGAACGGTGTCCCAATACGCCGGCGGTGACCCCGCGGCGCCGAGCAGGGTAGAACATATTTGGGGGCGTTGGGGAGTCAAGTGGATTCTCTGGGGTTTTTTTTTCTTTAAGAAGCCCAAAAATCTCAACGTTTGGACCCATTTTTCAGGTGTAAACACCGCGCCGCACCCTAAAAAACCATCGGCGACTTCCTCACCGGTGACAACAAGCTTAGAAGAAGCTCCCCCGCGGGTCATTTTGGGGGAACCTTCTCCTTCTCCTCAACCTTCTTCTGCTTTCTTTTCTCTTGGCAGGGATTTACTCCGTCGCTGGGAACGTTACACCGGGGGACCCTTCAGACCGGGTAAGTTATGATTTAGTCTTGATTATTTTTTTAATTTTCACCTTTTCAGGCTTTTTTTTTATTTTTTTTGGGGTTAGCCTGGGGTGGAAAAAGCAGAACTCCCCGCGGTGCACTGCCCAAGATGAAACTGGACTTTTATTTTCAGCTCTGTTGGTCAAATGTGTCGCGCTAGACTCAGCGTATTTCTCTCCCAATTCACTTCCTTAGCTCAAATGACAGCAAATTGCCCCCCAAAAAAAAAACCTTCTCAGGGGGTGAAAGGGAATTTTAAGGCTCCACCCTCGACTCCGGTCGCACCTTCGCGGGATCAAATCCCTCCCTGTAAAAATTTTGCTGGAAATTGTGGGGTTTTTAACGTTTTCCCAAAGAATCCCAGCTGATTCTGTCCTACAAGATTCCCACTTGGATTGAAATCCCTTTTTTTTTCCCCCCAATTTTTGGGGTTTTTCCCCCTCTCCTGTAGCATCCCCAGACAGCTTTGAGGATGATTATGATGATGTATCCCTATCCGAATCGGATCGCGGCCACAAACCTCCGCTGCCGGCGGCTGAGGAAGATCTGCAGAGCCAGAGGAGCAAAGGAGGCACAGGTAACACCCACCTCCCCTCCTCCTACACCCTCAGGAACCTCTGTGGGGGGAGGATTTTACCCTAAACCCCCTCCCCAAAAAAACATCACCTGGTGTCTCCATCCTTCCTCCTACCAGGAGTTTACATCCTCGCGGGAAAACCTCCCTCTCCAAATCCTTCCCAAAACTGTGAGTCCCTCTTGACCCCCAGAGCATTATCCCTCCCTCAGATGAATCCAGACTTGGGATGGGACCTCTCCCCCAAATTCCTGTCACGTTGCTCTCCTCAGGTGACCCAAAACCCCTCGGTGACAGGACACAGAGCAGCAGGGCGACATCGGTGGCCGTCCTTTACGTGTTGGTCGCGTTGAGCTTCATCGCTTGGGTGCTCCTCTTCACGTTGGCCATGATGAAGTGTAAGTGTCCCCACTGGGCCAAGAAACAGGGGATTTGGTTAAAATACCCCCCCTCCCCTAAAAATCCATAAAATCATTAAAAATGGTGGTTTCACCCTTAAAAACTCAACTCCACCGCGCTTCAAGCGTGGAAACCGCAACTACAACCCACCCCCCATCCCGATTCCCTTTGAATTCCACTTTGGAATGTGAATTCTTGGGGGGGGGGGGGTAGCGTGAAATCTCCCCCTCAGTGGGCTCCATAGGGGTGCTGCCATCTCCTCCCTGCTCCACCAGCACTTCCTGTTTACTACAGGGTGTAAATCCAGAGTAAACCCACTGAGGAATTCCCTTCTCAGCCCCCAGTGGGCTCCAGTCAGTCCCCAGTGGGCTCTGTAGAGGTGCTTCCATCACCTCCCTGCTCCACTGGTGCTTCCTGTTTACTACAGGGTGTAAATCCAGAGTAAATCCACTGAGGATTTACTCAGCCCTCATAAATCAGGCAAACTTGGGGTGATCCAGCTGTGGTTGTTTCCTCTTTGGTTTTCCTTGCAGATGTGGAAATCACGGCGGAGTTAAAGCTCTTGAAGTCCAACTACTCGGAGAATCAAGCCAATAGTAGGTCCTCAGTCTCAAATCCCAGTGGTGGAGCTGGGCAACACCCATTTTTTTGGGGGGTGTTTGGCTCTTTTTTGCTTCTTCTCTGGTTTTACTACTGGGTGGGAAATCCACCCCGTTGTAACCGGTTGTGGGAAGGGAAGGAGAGGAATCCTACGGGGGAAAAGTCGACTAGGACGGGTCAAATCATTAACCAAGGAGTAATTAAATGATGTTATGGGTGATAATACAGCCAAAAGTCACCCAAAGGGGGAATAACCCCATCCCCAAACCGCGTGGCAAAGGCGTCGGGCGATGATGTAAGAGATTTCTACCTGAGTAGTAGGGAAAACAAGTGAGTAGTAGGGAAAATAAGTGAGTATTAGGGAAAATAAGTGAGTATTAGGAAAAATAAGGAAGTATTAGGAAAAATAAGAGAGTAGTAGGAAAAGTAAGTAAGTAGTAGGGAAAATAAGTGAGTATTAGGGAAAATAAGTGAGTATTAGAGGAAAAAAGTGAGTATTAGGAAAAAAAAGGAAGTACTATGAAAAATAAGAGAGTAGTAGGAAAAGTAAGTAAGCAGTAGGGAAAATAATTAAGTAGTAGGGAAAATAAGTGAGTATTAGGGAAAATAAGTGAGTATTAGGGAAAATAAGTGAGTATTAGGAAAAATAAGAGAGTAGTAGGACAAGTAAGTGAGTAGTAGGGAAAATAAGTGAGTATTAGGGAAAATAAGTGAGCATTAGGAAAAAAAGGAAGTATTAGGAAAAATAAGAGAGTAGTAGGAAAAGTAAGTAAGTAGTAGGGAAAATAAGTGAGTATTAGGGAAAATAAGTGAGTATTAGGGAAAATAAGGAAGTATTAGGAAAAATAAGGAAGTATTAGGAAAAATAAGAGAGTAGTAGGGAAAATAAGTGAGTATTAGGGAAAATAAGTGAGTATTAGGGAAAATAAGTGAGTATTAGGGAAAATAAGTGAGTATTAGGAAAAATAAGAGAGTAGTAGGAAAAGTAAGTAGAAAAATAAGAGAGTAGTAGGAAATGTAAGTAGTAAGAAAAGTGAGTAGTAGGAAAAATAAGTGAGTAGTAGGAAAAGTAAGTAGTACCCCATTCCACCAGTGCAACAGGAGCTGTTGGAGAGGCAACGGGAGCAGCTCCGGATGCGGAGCGGGATGCACAAGTACTACGAGGAGTTACAAGGCATCGCAGGTACCACCTGGAGTAATTTCCCCCCTCCCCTTCCAATTTTTATCCCCACCCCAATGAATTAATTCCCCCCACACCCCTGATTTTTATCCTCACCTGATTAATTATTCCCCCCGCCCATTTTTATCCTCACCTCATTAATTCATTCCCCTCCCCCCAATTTTTATCCTCACTCAATTAATTAATTCCCCCCCCGATTTTTATCCTCACTTGATTAATTCCCCCCAATTTTTATCCTCACCTGATGAATTAACTATCCCCCTGATTTTTATCCTCACCCAATTAATTAATGCCCCCCAATTTTTATCCTCACCCAATTAATTAATTTCTCCCCCCAATTTTTATCCTCACCCAATTAATTTCCCCCCCAATTTTTATCCTCACCCAATTAATTAATCCCCCCAATTTTTATCCTCACCCAATTAATTAATTTCTCCCCCAATTTTTATCCTCACCCAATTAATTAATCCCCCCAATTTTTATCCTCACCCAATTAATTAATTCCCCCCCCCCATTTTTATCCTCACCCAATTAATTAATCCCCCCAATTTTTATCCTTACCTGATGAATTAATTTCTCCCCCCTCCCCCAACTTTTATCCTCACCCAATTAATTAATCCCCCTCCCCCTCCAATTTTTACCCCCATCCCAGCTCTGCTCTGCAAGTCCATCCCGGATCAAAAGCGCTGCTTGGCCGGCTGGAAGACCTACGATGGGAGCTGCTACTTCTTCTCCATGGAGAAGATGACCTGGAAGGACGCCCAGGAGACCTGCATCGACCAGGGTGCTCACCTTGTCATCGTCAACTCAGTGAAGGAGCAGGTCAGTGGGACTCTCCTCCAATTAGCCTGTGTCGTCCCCTCCCCCCCAGATAACCCTAAAAACGGGTCATAATTCCTACTCTGGTGAACAGAATTGGGTCCAAAACCTCTTCATGGCCTCTAAAGGTCCCTCCCAACCTTCTTGAGGCCTTGATGGCCTCCAAAGGTCCCTCCCAACCTCCTCTAGGCCTCAGTGGCCTCCAAAAGTTCCTCCCAACCTCCTCTAGGCCTCAGTGGCCTCCAAAGGTCCCTCCCGACCTCTTCTAGGCCTCAGTGGCCTCCAAAGGTCCCTCCCAACCCAACGCACCCGACAGTTCTGGGATCCCAATCTCCCAACCTCCCCACAATCTAACAGAATTCTCACATTCTGAGGCAGTTTTAACCAATTTTGGGATCTTTTAGAAGTTCCTGATGGAAAACATCAACAACACCAGCACCTATTGGCTGGGTGTGACGGATCAGGTGGAGGAAGGCACCTGGGTCTGGACCAACGGCGAACATGTCAGCACGAGGTAAAAAAATTCCCTCAAAACCCCAGCAAATAAACAGAAAAATGGGGAAAAAAACCCACCAAAATGTCATTTTTTGGTCATTTTATGGGAATCACAGCGTTTATGGTTGAAAAAATTATGTTATTGGAGCATTTTTGCACTGAGGATAAAAAAATCTGAGTTTTTAGTGCTTTGGGATAAAAATTTTCCCATTTTCCCTGCTACCTGGCTCCTAATTTTTAATTTTTTTTCCTTACTTTCCTCTTTTTTTCCTTATTTTCCTATTTTTTCCTCCTTTTTTCCCCCCCTCTCCCAGCTACTGGAAATCTTGGCAGGAGAATAAAGACAAAGACCAGAAGGATTGTGGCAGCATCGGACCCGACGGTATCTGGAATGATGAGAGATGTTCCCAGTCCAACTATTGGATTTGTGAAAAATCCTGGAATTGTTGAATTTAGGATCATTATTATTATTATTATTCATTTTTCTCCATTTCCAGATCATTTTTATAAGGTGGTTTTTAAAAAAACCCCAACAGTTCAACCATCCCCCGATGGGATGAACTCAGGCAGCTCCAGGAGGGATCTAGAAGCTCCACACTCCCAGTTTTGGGTTTATTAATCTCAAATCCCTAAAAATTCATGAAATTTTTACAAATCCAAGAAAATCTCATTGAAGAAACAGGAATTTTGGTTCAAATCATTCCCATAAATTTATCCTAGACCTCATCGTTGGCCCTGTTTCTCCACAGTGCTGAATTTCCCTGAATTTCCCTGAATTTCCCTGAATTTCCCTGAATTTTCCAGAATTTTACTGGATTTTAAAAAAAATTTTCCTGAATTGTCCCAAATTTTCCTGGATTTCCCTGAATTTCCCCAGATTTTCTGGATTTTTCCTGATTTTTTTCCCTGATACTTTATGAATCTTTCATGAATTTATCAGATTTTCCTGGATTTCCATGGATTTTCCTGGATTTCCCTGAATATTATTGAATTTTCCTGAATTTTCCCCAATTTCCCCCGCGCTGCTGCCGTCAAAACTCACCCCTGCAGTGGAAAATTCCAGAAATTGAAGAAATTCTGGGGAAAATTATGCCATTAATGGGTTTTTTTGGGGGAGGGTTCATGGTTTATAAGCTACAAAAGAAAAATGTAAATAAAATTTGGGGTTTTTTCCCCAAATTTCCTGGATTTGGGAGAATTTTTTCACCTTATCGCTCGGGTTGAGTCGTTAAGAGTTAATTAAATTCCTTCTCCTGGTTGAAAATTAACCCCTTCCCCTCCCTCACCCCCTCCCCCCCTAAATTGGGACATTTCAGGCAGGTTGGAGAAATTTGTCGTTCAAAATGAAAGAAATCGATAAAATTGCAGAAAGTGAAAGTTTTGGGCCGTTTTGGGGGCCTTTTGGAACCCAAATTAATTAATTTAATTAACCAGCGGCGCGGAGACATGAGCAAAAATTGGAGAATTTAACTAAATTGGGGTTAAAAGGCTGGGAAACTCTGGGAGATGCTGGGAAATGCTGGGAAACACTGGGAGACGCTGGGAAATGCTGGGAAATGCTGGGATATGCTGGGAAACACTGGGAAACACTGAGAAATGCTGGGAAATTATGGGAGATGCTGGGAAATGATGGAAAACACTGGGAGATGCTGGGAAATGCTGGGAAACACTGGGAGACGCTGGGAAATGCTGGGATATGCTGGGAAACACTGGGAAACACTGAGAAATGCTGGGAAATGCTGGGAGATGCTGGGAAATGATGGAAAACACTGGGAGATGCTGGGATATGCTGGAGAACACTGGGAGACGCTGGGAAATGCTGGGAGATGCTGGGAAATGATGGGAAACCGTAAGAAATGCTGGGAAATGCTGGGAAACACTGAGAAATGCTGGGAAATTATGGGAGATGCTGGGAAATGATGGAAAACACTGGGAGATGCTGGGATATGCTGGAAAACACTGGGAGATGCTGGGAAATGCTGGGAGATGCTGGGAAATGCTGGGAAGCGCTGGAATATTCTGGAAAACACCAGGAAATGCTGGAAAATGGGACGTTTCTTGGAGAAAATGCTGGAAACAGGTCAGAAGCACCCAAAAATCCTGGGAATATGGGTGGGATGTACCAGAAACGGGTCGGTCCTGGGTGCTACCTGCTGTCACTTCTCCCACCTGCAGCCCTCGGCGCTCTGGGTTTGGGGTCTCTCCCCTTCCTGGGGTGGGGGCAAAAATGGGGCGACGTTGGGGTGAAAGGAGGACAAAATGGGGACAAAAAAGGGCAAAAAGGGGGGTGGGGGTGGAGGTTCTGGTGGTTTCTTACCAGACCCCCACCCCTGCCCCTCTCCACCAAGCACCCTGGGGTCACCTCTTTTTTGGATGCCCACCCAAGATGTTTGGGTGCCCACCCAGGTGTTTGGGTGCCCACCCAAGATGTTTGGGTGCCCAGCCAGGTGTTTGGGTGCCCACCCAGCACCCCCTTACCGTGGTGTAAGTGATGTTCATCTCGGTGGTGGGCATCTCCTGGGGGTGGGCTTGTGTCCTCAGCGCCCTAAACCAGCGCCGGTACTGCTCAGTCACCTGTGGAAAGGACCCAGAGCTACGTCCTGAGTGTCCCTGTCCCCACCCCGTGTCCCCCCCACGCACCCCTGGGCCATGTCCCACCCTGTTGTGTCCCCATCCCCCCAACATGCACCCCTGGGCCACGTCCCACCCCGTTGTACCTGCCGGTTGAGGACACAGTGCACGAGGAAGATGAAGGCTCCTTGCAGGGTGTTGAGGATGGTGAAGATGAAGCCCACCACCATGTTGTCCCCTCGGGTCTGCAGAAAGCCCACGCCCCACGTGCAACCCAGGATGCAGACATGCATCAGGGCCTTGAACGTCATCATCCTGAGGATGGAACACCCCATTTGCTCTTCTTCTCACCCAAAAAAAAGCCACCCTGGATGGGCCCGTCCCAAGGCCAGGTTGGATGGAGCCCTGGGCAACCTTGTGTAGCTCCAGGCCTGGAGCTTGGTGGCCCTGCCTGTGGAGCTCTGTGACCCTTGGGGGTCCCTCCCAACCCAGACCAGGCTGGGATTCTAGGATTGGGATGGGATTGGCTGCCCAGAGAGGGGGTGGGTGCCCCATCCCTGGGGGTGTCCAAGGCCAGGTTGGCTGGGGCCCTGGGAAACCTTGTGTAGCTCCAGGCCTGGAGGTTGGTGTCCCTGCCTGTGGCAGGAGGGTTGGAGCTCTGTGACCCTTGGGGGTCCCTCCCAACCCAAACCATTCCACGATTCTCTTCTTCTCTTCATCCTCCTCTTCCTCCCCCTCCCAAAACACCCCCTCTCAACTCCAGGCCCTTCCACTTGATGCCACCAAAACCCACCGGGTGTTTTTGATGGCCGTGACGTCGGCGTTGAGAGAGGAGAGTCTGTGCCGGAGAGTCCAGAGGGTGATGAGAAAAAACAGCAGGTTAACCTGGGGTGGAAAAAGCCAAAACCCATCATTTTACAAGACAGGGGCCCCAGGGCCAAAAAACCAAATAAAATTGGGGTGGAAAAGGGTCAACCCACCCCCGTGCCCAGCACCAAGGTGAGGTGGCACCTCCACCGAGCAGCCCCAACCCATGGAGGTGTTTGCTTCATGCTGCCTGTAAAGTTGGGTCTAAATTGGCTAGTTTGGCTAGTTTTTTGCCCCAAATTCCCATCCCTTCACCCTGCTTCTCCTCCCCTTTTTTTCATCATCAAAAGACCCACCAGGATGATGGCGCAGATGGGCCCCAGGAAACTCCAGATGAAGCCACTTTCTGTGCTCAACCAGCAGCTGAAAAGGGACAAAGGATAAAGGGAAGAACCCACCCCCCCCCACACCCCCACCCCCCCCCCCACCCCACCCCACCCCACCCCAAAAATCCTTCAGTAGCGTGAAGACACCCACATCTGGATGCTGAAGGGTCTTATTTTGGTGGGGGGACACACACACACATCCCCCTCCCCAATTTAGGCAAAAGGAGTGATGTTCTCCCTCCGTTGATGAGCCCAGCACCCCCCAGTTTGGTTGACACACCCCCCCCCCAAAACCTCATCTTGGGTGCTTGGTGGGACTCACAAGTACGGGGTGCCGTAGCCGCTGGGGTGGATGGTGGCAGAGATGGCCACCACCACGGCCGGCACGCCGTAGCCCACGGGGTAGATGAATCTCTTCCTGAAGCGACTGGCGCTGGTGTAGTTGAGGACACGCAGGTTCCTGACGGTGAGGAAGAGGTGCAGACCCTCCAGGAACATCCAGGAGAAGCTGGCCAGGAAGAGGTAGTGGAGGAAGCCGGCTGTGATGGCGCATGCCAGCTGGGTGGGGGACAAGAAGGACCCGTGAGGCTCCTCAAGTGTCACCTCAGGGGGAGGTGGTGGCATCTCTGGCCCGCGGGGATGCTCCTTGAGGAACCTCAAGGAGGTGGTTTGGGCTGGGAGTAGACTGGAGGCGTCCAAAGGTCTCTGCCAAGCTAAGGTAGCCCGTCACCCAGCTGGCTCGACCCCAAGAAGGAGGCCCAAAAGCCTTGAGGAACCCCAAATGAGGCCCCTGCTTTGAGCTGGGGTTGGTCTGGGGACCTCCAAACATCCTATTCCACCTGGGTTTTCCTGTAATTCAGGTGCTTCCTGCAATTCAAGGCTCCGAGATGCTCAAGGAGACCCCAGAGGTTCAAGGAGACCCTGAGGAACCTTTGGAGTTCACAAGGAGCTCAGGGAACCCCCTGAGGAGCCCTTGAAGGTACCAAGATGCTCAAGGAGATCCCAAGGAGCTCAAGGAGACCCTGAGGAACCTTTGGAGTTCACAAAGAGCTCAGGGAACCCCCTGAGGAGCCATTGAAGGTACCAAGATGCTCAAGGAGATCCCAAGGAGCTCAAGGAGACCCTGAGGAGCCCTTGAAGGCTCCAAGGAGCTCAAGGAGACCCTGAGGAATCTTTGAGTTCCCAAGATGCTCAGGGAGACCCCCAAGAATCCTGTGGAGACCCCAAGGAGCTCAAGGAGACCATGAGGAACCTTTGGAGTACCCAAGGAGCTCAAGGAGACCCCAAGAAGCTCAAGGAGACCCCCCTGAGGAGCTTCTGGAGGCCCCAAGGAGCTCAAGGAAGACCATGAGGAACCTTTGGAGACCCCGAAGGAGTTCCAGGAGCCCCTGAAGAACCTTTGGAGTTCCCAAGGAGCTCAAGGAGACCCTGAGGAGCTTCTGGAGGCCCCAAGGAGCTCAAGGAAGACCATGAGGAACCTTTGGAGTTCCCAGGGAGCTCAAGGAAACCCCAAGAAGCTCAAGGAGACCCTGAGGAGCTTCTGGAGGCCCCAAGGAGTTCCAGGAGCCCCTGAGGAACCTTTGGAGTTCTCAAGGAGCTCAAGGAGACCCCAAGAAGCTCAAGGAGACCCCAAGAAGCTCAAGGAGACCCAGAGGAGCTTCTGGAGGCCCCAAGGAGCTCAAGGAGATCCTGAGGAACCTTTGGAGTTCCCAAGGAGCTCAAGGAACCCCCTGAGGAGCTTCTGGAGGCCCCAAGGAGCCCAAGGAAGACCATGAGGAACCTTTGGAGTTCCCAAGGAGCCCAAGGAACCCCCTGAGGAGCTTCTGGAGGCCCCAAGAAGCTCAAGGAGACCCAGAGGAGCTTCTGGAGGCCCCAAGGAGCTCAAGGAAGACCACGAGGAACCTTTGGAGTTCCCAAGGAGCTCAAGGAACCCCCTGAGGAGCTTCTGGAGGCCCCAAGGAGCCCAAGGAAGACCACGAGGAACCTTTGGAGTTCCCAAGGAGCTCAAGGAACCCCCTGAGGAGCTTCTGGAGGCCCCAAGGAGCCCAAGGAAGACCATGAGGAACCTTTGGAGTTCCCAAGGAGCCCAAGGAACCCCCTGAGGAGCTTCTGGAGGCCCCAAGAAGCTCAAGGAGACCCAGAGGAGCTTCTGGAGGCCCCAAGGAGCTCAAGGAAGACCACGAGGAACCTTTGGAGTTCCCAAGGAGCCCAAGGAACCCCCTGAGGAGCTTCTGGAGGCCCCAAGAGACCTAAGGGGTAACCTTGAGGGGCCCGTACGTGGTTGGTGGTCTGCGATCCAGCCAGGAGGAAGAGGAGGTTGGCGGCGAAGAGGCAGATGCTGAGCTGCAGGTGGAGGGCGACGCTGACGCTCCAGAGGGAGCGGCACAGGAGGAAGGTGAGGATGGTGAGGAAGAGGCAGACCAGGGACACCGATAACCCCACGTGGGTGACCACCGTCAGCGCCCAGCTGTCCTCCTGGTGACGTCACAGGCATGACGTCACACCGCCAGCCCGAAATAGGGGGTGAAGACACCACCCCCCCACCCCCAAAACCAAACAAGGGGGGCCTTTGTTGAGGGTGCAAGGTGGGTTCTTACCCCCTCCTGGCGCCTGGGGCTCATGAGGACGGCGAAGGTGGTGAAGTGATTGCAGGTGCAGATGGAGTAGTTGTCCCCCCGGCGCGCTGGCACCCTTGGGGTGTCCAAAGCCCTTGGGTGCCCATCACCTCCCAGGAGACGCAGCGCAGCTCCTCGCCCGCCTGGGCCACCTGCTGAGTGTGTGTGTGTGTCCCCCCCCCACCACCCCCCCCCCCCCCCCCACACACACCCCCACCACACAAATTCCCCATCAGGTGAGAGGAACCGGGTGGGGAACCACCATCCCCCACCCACCACCATCCCCCACCCACCACCATCCCCCACCCACCACCACCCATGGGACCACCCACCGACCCCAAATTTGGACAGGCACAACCACCCCCCCCAAAATTCACTACCACCCCCCCCACTCCCCACCCCGCCCCCATTGGCCAATCCTCAGCACCCAACACCTCCCCAACACCCATTGGCCAACCCTCAGCACCCAACACCCCCCAACACCCCCACTGGCCAACCCTCAGCACCCAACACCTCCTTGGCCACCCCTCATCACCCATCCCCCACCTCACCCCCGTTGGCCAACCCACAGCACCCAACACCTCCCCAACCCCCATTGGGCAACCCTCAGCACCCAACACCCCCATTGGCCAACCCTCAGCACCCAACACCTCCTTGGCCACCCCTCATCACCCACCCCCACCCCACCCCCGTTGGCCAACCCTCAGCACCCAACACCTCCCCAACACCCCCATTGGCCACCCCTCATCACCCACCCCCGTTGGCCACCCCTCATCACCCAACACCCCTACCCCTTCATACCACACCCCCCCCAGACCCATAGCACCCCCAAACCCCCCCATGGTGTGTGTGTGTGTCCCCCCGTGTGTCCCATCCCCCCTCCCAGCACCCACCTTCTTGTGCTGGAGGGTGATGTTGAAGACCCCCTTGAAGGTGCCGTTGGGGTTGGCCACGCTGCCTCCCACCACGTCGGAGATGATCTCCTCCTGCTCCCCCATCCTGGTGACGTTCTCCAGCAGCTCCTCTACCTCTCTGTAGACGATGAAGGCCACCGCGTGCTTGTCTAGGTGGAGGCAACCGGGTCAAAACTACTCCCCCCACCCCTAAAAACCCACCAAATTTGGGGGGTTTTGGGGGTTTTGGAGTTTTCTCCTCTTCTTCTTGAGGTGACCATACCTCCCTTGGAGCTGTTCACCACCTGGGAGCAGTTGATGGTCAAGAGCTGCCCAGCCACCTCCAGCACCAGCAGGTTCTCACTGCAGTTGTCCCCCACCACCTCCACTTTGGCTTCTGAGTTGGGTTTGGGTTTTGGGGGTGAAAAGAGAACCTTTTTGGGGTTGGGGGGAGGAGGGGGTGTGTGTGGAGGACCTTTTGCCCACCCCCCACCCCCACCCTTGGGTACCACGATGTCGAGCTTCAAGGGGAAAGGATGCGGTGATGCCCCACCCAGCTGCTTCTCAGTGGGGATGATGAGCTTGAAGGAGGGGGAGAGGGATGGGTGGGTGGGGTGGTGGGAGCACCCATGGGTGCTGCTGACGTACCCATGGTGGGGGTGGCGAAGTTTTGGGAGCCCAGCCCACCCAAGGCTGTCTGCAGCACCAGGACTTCGGTGCCCTTCAGCAGGAGGTCGACGGATTTGGGGGTGTCAGCCTCCTTCTGCAGCTCTGGGAGCAAGGTCTAGGGGGAGGGGGAAAGGGGGGAGGAGGGGGGACACCCCCACCCCAATGTGGGTGAGGGGACATGTGTGGGGCTGGGAAGAGGCGTGTCCTTGCCCCTCCCCCTCCCCCCATCACCTGCAGCGTGTCAGTGGTGGGGGAGGAGCAGGATTGCTGCAGGACGCTCTGGATGGTCTGGGTGCAGGAGGAGTCTCTCCACGAGGCCTGGGGGGGTGGGGGTCGTCTGGCTGGATGGCTGGCCTTCCATCCTGGCCCCCAGCCATCCCTCCCTCCCACCCTCCCTCCATCCCTCTCTCCCTCCATCCCTCTCTCCCTCCATCCCTCCCTCCCACCCTCCCTCCATCCCTCTCTCCCTCCATCCCTCTCTCCCTCCATCCCTCCCTCCCTCTCTCCATCCCTCCCTCCCTCCCTCCATCCATCCCTCCATCCATCTCTCCATCCATCCATCCATCCCTCCATCCCTCCCTCCATCCCTCCCTCCATCCATCCCTCCCTCCCTCCCTCCATCCCTCCCTCCATCCATCCCTCCCTCCCTCCATCCCTCCCTCCATCCCTCCCTCCATCCCTCCCTCCATCCCTCCCTCCATCCATCCCTCCCTCCATCCCTCCCTCCATCCATCCCTCCCTCCCTCCCTCCATCCCTCCCTCCCTCCATCCCTACATCCCTCCCTACATCCCTCCCTCTCTCCCTCCCTCCCTCCACCCCTCTCTCCATCCATCCATCCATCCATCCCTCCATCCCTCTCTCCATCCCTCCCTCCCTCCCTCCATCCCTCCCTCCCTCCCTCCATCCCTCCCTCCATCCCTCCCTCCCTCTGTCCATCCATCCCTCCCTCTATCCCTCCCTCCCTCCCTCCCTCCCTCCCTCCACCCTCCCTCCCTCCCTCCCTCCCTCCATCCCTCCCTCCATCCCTCCCTCCCTCCATCCATCCCTCCCTCCATCCATCCCTCCCTCCCTCTCTCCATCCATCCCTCCCTCCTTCCCTCCCTCCCTCCCTCCTCCATCCCCCCACCCTCCTCTCCACCCCCCCCCCCAAACCTCTGCCCCCCTCAAACCCCACCTGGGGGTCCCCACACTCCTCCTTTGCCTTCTTCAGGATGGGGATGCTACAGGGGGCTCTGGTGGGGGAGGGGGTGATGCACACTTGGGTCAACATTGGGTGGGGGGGGGGTGGGGGGTGGGGGGAGGGGCTGCACCATCCTTCCCCCCACCTGTGAGACTTGGGGAGGGGGGATATGGAAGGGGGGAAGGAAAAGGGGGTGTGGGGTGTGGGGGGGGAGGGGGCACAAGGCTTTGCCCTCTTACTCTGGCAGGTGATGGAGGAGTTTTGGGGGGTGGGGACCAGGCCGGGGGGCACCCACAGACCAGGGCATCCGTCCCTGGGTACCCCAGGCAGCAGCTGGTGATGGAGCAGGACTGGTCACCACAGGGCACTTTTGCGGGGGGGGGGGGGTAAGCACATGAATTAGGGGGTGGGGGGGCCCAAATGTGGGTGTCACAACCCCCCCCCCACCCCCCATCCTTTCCAGGGGGGAGAACCCAGCTCTGAGTCTGACCCCCCCCCCAAAATCCTGCTGGGACCCCCCATCCCAGCCTCACACAGACACACCCCCCCCAAAATATTCCCCCCCAAGACCCCCTCCCCCTCCCCATCCTTCCCAGGGAGGGGAGAACCCAGCTCTGAGCCTGACCCCCCACCCCAAATCCTGCTGGGACCCAACCTCACCCCTCCCAACTGCACACAGACCCCCCCCCAAAATACCCCCCCAAGACCCCCTCCCACCTCCCCATCCTTCCCAGGGAGGGGAGAACCCAGCTCTGAGTCTGACCCCCCCAAAATCCTGCTGGGACCCCCCTCCCAGGCTCAAACAGACACCCCCCCCCCAAAAAAAAACAGCCCCCCCCCCCCAAGACCACCCAACCCCCCCCTCACCTGTCTGGGTGCCCCCAGGGGGAGGTGGCTCAGGAGCTGGCACAGCACTGGGGGGGGACAGGGCAACCTCAGCACCCCCAAAATCTCTACCCCCCCCCCAAACCCATCGACATAGGGCTCAACCCCCCCATTTTGGGGTCAACCCCCCCATTTTGGGGTCAACCCCCCTTTTTGGGGTTAAACCCCCCTTTTTGGGGCTCTACACCCCCATCAGGGCTCAAAACTTTCTTGGGGGGGGTCAACCCCCCTTTTTGCCTCAACCCCCCCATTTTTGGGCTCAACCCCCTCCCTTTGGGGTTCATCCCCCCCCCCCCCAAGACCTCAGACCCCCCTTTTCTGGATAAGCCCCCCTTTTTGGGGTTAACCCCCCCTTTTTGGAGCTCTACACCCCTCCCAGGGCTCAAAACTTTCTTGGGGGGGGGGTCAACCCCCCCTTTTTGTCTCACCCCCCCCCCCCAATTTTGGCCTCACCCCCCTCCTTTTTGGGGTTCACCCCCTCCAAGCCCTCAGACACCCCCCCCTTTTTTTTGGGGGGGGGGCTGCCCCCTCTCCCAGCACATCCCTTGACGTATCCCCTCCCCCCCCCCCAATTTGGGGGCCTCAATTCCCCATTGGGGAGAGGAAGGGAAGAGGGGGGCTCAACCTTCACCCCCTCAGCTCAAGACACCCCCTCCCTCACACCCCACACCCCCCCCCCTCATTTTTGGGGCTTCACCCCCCACCCCAAGCTCCACCAGCCTCAATTTTGGGACAACTTCAGCTCTCCCCTACTTCCCTCTCTGCCTCAGTTTCCCTTTTCCCATCCCTTCCCCCCCCCCCAACACCTCCCCCTCCTACCTCTCTCTGGGGTGGGATTTTTTTGGGGGGGGAGGAGCATGACTCACCCCAAAAGCAGGTGGAGAAGAGGGGGTACCCCATTCCAGGAGCCAGTTGTGGGGGGGGGACACACACACGAGGTGGCCCTCCCAGTAGCACCAGTGGCAGTGGGGAAGTGACACCGGATGGCCCTGAAACCACCAAACGGCCCCACAAACCGCTTCCCCCCCAAATCTCCACCCTCCCCCCCCCCCCAACCTCCTCATGCTGTGGGCTGAGGCCTGAGGCTGCTCATGGCACGGAAGAGAGGCCCCCCCCCCCCATCCTCCTCCTCCTCCTCCTCCCCCCAGCCCTGGGTTCCTTCCTGGAGGTGATGTCTCCAGGAGCTTGGAGATCATCCCTGGAGGCAGAGACCCCATGGGGATGGTCCCTCAGGGCTGGGTGGGACCTTTCCTGGGGACACCAACCCCGTGACCCTGGCCCCACCCCAGACAGCTCGCTTCCTTCCTGGGGACACTGTCCCCATGACCCCATGACCTCATCCTCCTTGGACATCTGGGACCCTTCCTGGGGACACTGTCCCCATGACCCCATGACCTTGTCCTCCTTGGACCTCCAGGTCCCTTCCTGGAGCCACCTACTCCATGGTCTCATCCCTGCAGGGATGGAAGGGTCCCTTCCTGGGGACACTGTTCCCATGGCCTCATCCCCATTGGACATCAGGTCCCTTCCTGGAGTCACTGTCCCCATGTCCTCATCCCCATTGGACATCCAGGTCTCTTCCTGGGGACACCGTCCCCATGTCCTCATCCCCATTGGACATCCAGGTCCCTTCCTGGGGACACCGTCCCCATGTCCTCATCCCCATTGGACATCCAGGTCTCTTCCTGGGGACACCTCCTCCACGGTCCCACCCCTGCCCTGACACCCGTGTCCCTTCCTGGACACACCAAGCCCGTGGTGTCACCCCTGTGTGGCCACCTGGGGCTGTGCCCAGAGAAGCTGATTACACAACCTTGACCTCACTGTCCTCCTGGCCACGTTGGGTCCCTTCCCAGAAACACACCCCCCCACAACCCCCACCCCCTCCAACCCTCATCTCCTCATTCCCCACACAGATCTTCCTCCAGAGCCCAACCCTACTCATCCTCTTCCTCCTTTATTGTCCCTCCCGGAGCAGAAGAGGCATAAATTAATTGGGGTGGGGGGTGGTGGAGGAGGGATGGGGGGTGTTGGTGTCCTCTGAGGTGGGGCTGGGGGGACACCGGGGGCCACGAGGTGGTGATGGAGTGAGGGGGTGCCCCCTGGTCAGCAGTACTCCGAGTAGTCCTCCTCCACGTAGTTGGCGGGGAACCAGCCGACCTGGGAGAAGGTTGTGGGGAGGAGAAGGTGTGGAGAAGCCTGTGGACCTTGGGGTGTGGGGGAAGGATGGGTGGGGAGGGGGTGGGGGTGGGAAAAGGGGGTCCATACCCGCCCGTAGATCTCTCCTTTCCACCAGCCTGGGTGTCCCTTCTTGCTGAGGACGTGGATGATGTCACCTTCCCTCAGGGTCAGCTCCGTCCGGTCCCGGGCGCAAAAGTCATAGCGAGCTTTGGCTGACCCAAAGGTCCTCATGGCTCCTGGGGAGAGGGGGATGGGGGGAGGGGGAGGACGGGGGTGGGGGAGAGGGAGGATGTGGGTGGGGAGAGGGTGAGGATGTGGGTGGGGGGAGGGTGAGGACAGGGATGGGGAGAGGGTGAGGACATGGATGGGGGAGGATGAGGACAGGGATGGGGAGAGGGTGAGGACATGGATGGGGAGGATGAGGACAGGGATGGGGAGAGGGTGAGGATGTGGGTGGGGGGAGGGTGAGGACATGGATGGGGGAGGGTGAGGACATGGGTGTGGAGAGGGTGAGGACATGGGTGGGGGGAGGGTGAGGACATGGGTGGGGGGAGGATGAGGACATGGATGGGGAGAGGGTGAGGACATGGATGGGGAGAGGGTGAGGACATGGGTGGGGAGAGGGTGAGGACAGGGATGGGGAGAGGGTGAGGACAGGGATGGGGAGATCCACTCCATCCATCCCTCCACCTCCATCCCCCCACCCTCTCCATCCCCCCTCCACCTCCATCCCACCCCCACCCTCTCCATCCCCCCTCCACCTCCATCCCACCCCCACCCTCTCCATCCCCCCTCCACCTCCATCCCCCCACCCACCCACTCCATCCCCCCTCCACCTCCATCCCACCCCCCACCCTCTCCATCCCCCCTCCACCTCCATCCCCCCACCACCCTCTCCATCCACCCCTCCACCTCCATCCCACCCCCACCCTCTCCATCCCCCCTCCACCTCCATCCCATCCCCCACCCTCTCCATCCCCCCCTCCACCTCCAATCCCACCACCCCTCCACCTCCATCCCACCCCCCACCTCCATCCCAACCCCACCCTCTCCATCCCCCCTCCACCTCCATCCCACCCCCACCCTCTCCATCCCCCCTCCACCTCCATCCCACCCCCACCCACTCCATCCCCCCTCCACCTCCATCCCACCCCCACCCTCTCCATCCCCCCTCCACCTCCATCCCACCCCCACCCTTCCATCCCCCTCCACCTCCATCCCCCCCCACCCTCTCCATCCCCCTCCACCTCCATCCCACCCCCCACCCCCTCTCCATCCCCCCTCCACCTCCATCCCACCCCCACCCTCTCCATCCCCCCTCCACCTCCATCCCCCCACCCACCCACTCCATCCCCCCTCCACCTCCATCCCCACCCCCACCCTCCCATCCACCCCCACCCCCTCCTCCCCCTCCCACCTCATCCCCCCACCCTCTCCCTCCCCCCTCCCCCCCCATCCCACCCCCACTCCACTCCATCCCCCTCCACCTCCATCCCCCCCACCCTCTCCATCCCCCCTCACCTCCATCCCCCCACCACCCCTCTCCATCCCCCTCACACCTCCATCCCACCCCCACCCTCCATCCGCCCTCACCTCCATCCCCCCCCCTCCATCCCCCCCCACCTCCATCCCCACCCACCCACTCCATCCCCCCACCTCCATCCCCCCCCCCCCCTCCCTCCCCCTCCACCTCCATCCCACCCCCACCCTCTCCATCCCCCCTCCACCTCCATCTCCCCACCCTCTCCATCCCCCCTCCACCTCCATCCCACCCCCACCCTCTCCATCCCCCCTCCACCTCCATCCCACCCCCACCCTCTCCATCCCCCCTCCACCTCCATCCCCCCACCCACCCACTCCATCCCCCCTCCACCTCCATCCCACCCCCACCCTCTCCATCCCCCCTCCACCTCCATCTCCCCACCCTCTCCATCCCCCCTCCACCTCCATCCCACCCCCACCCACTCCATCCACCCCTCCACCTCCATCCCACCCCCCACCCTCTCCATCCACCCTCCACCTCCATCCCCCCACCCTCTCCATCCCCCCTCCACCTCCATCCCCCCACCCACCCACTCCATCCCCCCTCCACCTCCATCCCACCCCCACCCTCTCCATCCCCCCTCCACCTCCATCCCCCCACCCTCTCCATCCCCCCTCCACCTCCATCCCCCCACCCTCTCCATCCACCCCTCCACCTCCAATCCCACCACCCCTCCACCTCCATCCCACCCCCACCCTCTCCATCCCCCCTCCACCTCCATCCCACCCCCACCCTCTCCATCCCCCCTCCACCTCCATCCCCCCACCCACCCTCTCCATCCCCCCTCCACCTCCATCTCCCCACCCTCTCCATCCACCCCTCCACCTCCATCCCACCCCCACCCTCTCCATCCCCCCTCCACCTCCATCCCACCCCCACCCTCTCCATCCCCCCTCCACCTCCATCCCCCCACCCACCCTCTCCATCCCCCCTCCACCTCCATCTCCCCACCCTCTCCATCCACCCCTCCACCTCCATCCCACCCCCACCCTCTCCATTCCCCCCTCCACCTCCATCCCACCCCCACCCCTGACAACGAGGGTCCCCCCACTTCTTCCTCCTCCATCCCACAGACACCACCTCACCCCAGGTAGGTCCCCCCTCCCTCCAAGGTCCTACCAGGTGGCCGGGGGCCAGCTTGGCTCTCGGGTGTCTTGAAGGGCACCACGAGCGACGTGTCAAGGGCTTTGAAGCAATCCTTGAGCGAGCTGCGCTGGTAGAACTCCACCAGCTCCTGTGGACCACGTAGCCAAGCCTTGGGGGGTCACCACCAAGCCCCCCAACCCCAATATTTGTAGGGGATACCCTAGAGATCTGGGTTGAGCTCTGGGGTGGAGCAAGGTGCTCCAACACTCACCACCAACCCCTTGAAGGCTTTCTTCTCCGTGAGGCGATAAAGCCCCTCTGCTGTCATCACCTTGATGTGCTTCACCTCCCCACGGTGCCTGTGCAAAGAAGGGGTGGGGAGGGGGGTGGGGGTTGAGAAGAAGGCCTGCACCCCCTCATACACCCCCCTAAATCCCCCCAACCCGTGTCCCCCCTTACTTGATGCTGATGGCGAATTCTCCAGCGTCCTTCACCCGCTGCCGGACCAGGAAGGCGCCGTCGGAACGGGGCATCAGGATCTGCTCAGCTTCTGCCCTCTCCATGGGGCCAGCATACCTGGGGGGGTGTGGGGGGTGGGTTAGGGAACTGACACCCCACCCCCACCCTTTTCCTTGGAGCAATTGGGGGCACTGAGGACTTGGGGACCGTGGGAGCTACCGTGAAGGAAGGATTTGGGGTTGGGGGGTGACACCAAGAGGGTTGGGTGACCTGGGACTTATGGGGTGATCACAGGAAGGTTGGTGGGGCTCAGAAGAACAATTTGGGGAGTTGGGGGAGTGGGGGGGGGTTTTAAGGCCAAGGAGGTGACCCCAAGGAAGGATTTGTAAGGTCCTGGGGAAGGATTTGAGGAGCCCCAAGAAGGATGAAGGGCTCGGGGGTGGTTTGGAGGTGGAAAGGGGGGTTCTGGAGGTGGATCTGGGGGGAACCCTCAGGGGAGGTTTGGGGGGGACACCTGGAAGCTGTAGGGTGAAGGTAGACCCCAGGATGGCATTTTGGAGGTCTTAGGGGATATAGGGTGAGCCCAGGAAGGATGGGGTGGCCCTGGGTGGAGATTTGGGGGGCACTCCAGGAAGGTTCTGGACCCCAGGAAGGTTCTGGACCCCAGGGGAGGATTCACAGGGTCCTGGGGAACACAGGGTGACCCGAGGGGCAGGGTTGAGGAGGTCCCCAAGGGGGATGGAAGCTCAGAGGAGGATTTGGGGGACACAACATCCCCCCAACACCAACCAGGGGTAGACAGAGAGATCCGGCAGTGGCACCTGGGAGAGAGAAGCAGAGTTGGGGATCAAGGGTGGGGACAGAGGGTAACATACCCCCCCTCCCCCAAATCCAGGTCACCCCCAACATCTTGGGGACATCAGAGTGGGTGCAGAGCATCCTGGAGCCTTTATTTTTGGGGGGGGGAGGGGGGATGTCCCAAGACTCACAGAGATGAAGGGTCTCACAGCAGCGCTGGGGAACCAGCCCAGGTCACCGTTGGCCACGTTCCTGCCCTATGGATGAAGGACCCTGGGGTTAGGGAGGGTATGGGGTGACACCAAGGAGACCCACTGCTCCCCACGAGATCTGGAAGGACCACAGAGCTCCACCCTGCCCATGGGGGTCCAGCCCCATCATGGGGTTCTTGGCCCATCTCCATTGGGGGGTTCAGCATGGCCAAGGATGCCCATCTCCATGGTTGGGGGATGGTCTGTCCCCACCGTGGGGTTCAGCACGGTCAAGGATGCCCATCTCCATGGTTGGGGGGTGGTCTATCCCCACTGTGGGGTTCAGCACGGCCAAGGATGCCCATCTCCATGGTTGGGGGGTGGTCTATCCCCACCGTGGGGTTCAGCATGGCCAAGGATGCCCATCTCCATGGTTGGGGGGTGGTCTATCCCCACTGTGGGGTTCAGCACGGCCAAGGATGCCCATCTCCATGGTTGGGGGGTGGTCTATCCCCATCACAGGGTTCAGCACGGCCGAGGAGGTCCAACCCCAAGTGGGGTGGGGGGTCCAACCTGGCTGTAGGGATCTGCCCCATCCCCATCGTGGAGGCTCAACCCAAGCAGGGCTCCCCAACTCATCATGGAGCTCTAGTCTAACCCACCACGGCCCTGAGCTCACCATGGTGGGGGAAGGGGTGGGGAGGGGGTGGTCCAGCATGGCCACGGTGGTCTCCCCACCCCAAAATCCCCACGAAGGTCCCAATCCCATCCCCACCTGCCACCAGAGCTGCTCAGCCTTGGCCACTGTGACCTCCACGACGTCCCCAGGGCTGAGGCGGAGGGCGGGAACCATCGAGCCCGGCGGCGGTGGGACGCCGTAGTAGGGCTGGCTGGCCTCCATCTTGGGCAAGCCTAGGAGGAGGACACGTGATGTCAGGGGGGTTGGGGAGCCACCCCCCACACACACACCCACCCCACCCAAAACACGCGGATCCAGGTGTCTGGAGTTCTCCCCCCACCCCCCTTCCCCCAAATTGTCCTCACCCAGGTCTCCACGCTTCTTCTCAGGACCAGGCCGCTGTGCCTTGTTCTGGGGAGCAAGGAGAACCTGGTCACCCCTAGGGTCTCCTCACTCCCAAATTTGGGGCATTTCAAACAGTTTTGACCAGTTTTGACCTGTTTTGATGCGTTTTGACTCATTTTGACCCATTTTGACCAGTTTTGACCCATTTTGACCAGTTTTGACTCATTTTATCCCATTTTGACCAATTTTTGACCAGTTTTGACCCATTTTGACCCATTTTGACCCATTTTGACAACTTTTGACCAGTTTTGACCTGTTTAGACCAGTTTTGACTCATTTTGACCCATTTTGACCAGTTTTGACCCATTTTGACCAGTTTTGACTCATTTTGACCCATTTTGACCAGTTTTGACCCATTTTGACCCGTTTTGACTCATTTTATCCCATTTTGACCAATTTTTGACCAGTTTTGACTCATTTTGACCAGTTTTGACCCATTTTGACCCGTTTTGACCCATTTTGACCCATTTTGACAACTTTTGACCAGTTTTGACCTGTTTAGACCAGTTTTGACTCTTTTTGACCCATTTTGACCAGTTTCGACCAGTTTTGACCAGTTTTGACTCATTTTGACCCATTTTGACCAGTTTTGACTCATTTTGACCCATTTTGACAAATTTTGACCAATTTTGACCCATTTTGACCCGTTTTGACCAATTTTGACCCATTTTGACCCACTTTGACCCTTTTTGACCCATTTTGACCAGTTTCGACCAGTTTTGACCAGTTTTGACTCATTTTGACCCATTTTGACCAGTTTTGACTAATTTTGACCCATCTTGATCAGTTTTGACCAGTTTTGACCCGTTTCAACCCATTTTGACCAGTTTTGACTAATTTTGACCTGTTTTGACCCATTTTGACCAATTTTGACCCATTTTGACCAATTTTTGACCAGTTTTGACTCATTTTGACCCATCTTGATCAGTTTTGACCAGTTTTGACCCGTTTCGACCCATTTTGACCAGTTTTGACTCATTTTGACCCGTTTTGACCCATTTTGACTCATTTTGACCCATTTTGACCAGTTTTGACTCATTTTGACCCATTTTGACCAGTTTTGACTCATTTTGACCAGTTTTGACCATTTTTGACTCATTTTGACCCATTTTGACCAGTTTTGACTCATTTTGACCCGTTTCGACCAGTTTTGACTCATTTTGACCAGTTTTGACCATTTTTGACTCATTTTGACCCATTTTGACCAGTTTTGACTAATTTTGACCCGTTTCGACCCATTTTGACCAGTTTTGACTCATTTTGACTCGTTTTGACCAGTTTTGACTCATTTTGACCCGTTTTGACCCATTTTGACTCATTTTAACCCATTTTGACCAATTTTTGACCCGTTTTGGACCCATTTTGACCCTTTTTGACCAGTTTTGACCAGTTTTGACCCGTTTTGACCTTACCTTCCTGGTGCCAGAGCCTGACTCTGTGGAGCAGAAGACAACCTCTGTTAATTGGGGGGTGGGATGGGGGGGTGGGGGGGTGGTTTGCCCCATCCCGTCAGGTCCTGCCCCCCACCCCAGTTCCTCATCCCGGGACGTCCCACCACCCCGGGTGGCCTCTCACCGGGACGTCCCACCACCCCGGGTGGCCTCTCACCGGTGCCGCTCTTGCCACAGGTCCCCAGCCGCCCCAGACACTCCTTGTGAGCGGGAGCTCGGCACCGGCTGCAGCGGTAGCCCTGGTAGAACGTGCCCCTGGGAGGACACCCAGGCGCGAGGGGAGGAGATAGAGGGACGTGGTCAGCACATGGGGGCACCTCCTCGGTCCACCTGCACCCACTCACCCAGTCCCAGACCCACCCTGGGCTTTGGGCCAACCCAGTCCTTGACCCACCAGGATCTTGGCCCATGTTGGCCTTGGCTCCACCAGGGTCAGCCCACCTTGGTCTTAACCCACCCAACTTGGCCTTGGCCTACCCAGGACTTGACCTACCATGGGCTTTGGGCCAACCCAGTCCTTGACCCACCAGGATCTTGGCCCATGTTTGCCTTGGCTCCACCAGGATCTTGGCCCATGTTGGCCTTGGCTCCACCAGGGATCTTGGCCCATGTTGGCCTTGGCTCCACCAGGGTCAGCCCACCTTGGTCTTAACCCACCCAACTTGGCCTTGGCCTGCCCAGGACTTGACCCACCAAGGCCTTGACCCACCCTGGTCTTGTTTTTACTCCATCCAACCCTTGACCCACCTTGACCTCCACCCAATCCTTGACCCACCTTGGTCTTGGGGCCTCTCAGGGCTTCACCCATCAGCTCTTTGACCCACCCAAGACTTGACCCAGGCTGGCATGTCCCACCTGGGCTTGACCCATGTTGGCCTTGGCCTACCCAGGACTCAACCTTGGCCTACCCAGGACTCAACCTACCCAATCCTTTACTAACTCCAACCTCAACCCATCCAAGGGTTGACCCACCTCGGCCTCAACTCCCCCAGGTCTTGAGCCATGAAGTCTCCATCCAATCTCCAACCACCTTCCCCGAGGTCTCCCCTTTCCCATGGTTTCCCCACCCCAATTGTCCCCCTCTGGGTATCTTGGGGGCATAATTTTGGGGGTCCTACCTCAGCAACATCTGGCAGGCCTTGCAGGACGTGGTGTCCTCAAAGGAGAACATCTGAAACTCATGCCCATCGGCCAGGGCATGGTCAGGGAAGATGTTAGAGCTACCAAGAGATGGAGACACCCGGGTCTGGTGGGGGAAATCTCCCTCCACAAGGCCACCTAGTTCCAGATGGAGCGTGTCTTCTCCCCACCCCAGGGTGCAGGGGTACCTACAGGGCCATCTCAAACTGCTCCAGCCACTTCTTCTTCAGCTCCCGGGTCTTGAAGAACAGCTCGTAGCCCTGCTGCCCGGCCGTGTTGATGAGCAGGAAGGTGTGGGTCCACTGTGGACACGGGTGGGGATCAGCAGAGGCCTGGACAACTGGGTTCATTGTCACCCAGATGCCTGGGGCCACTGGGGACCACGTTTCTGGGGCCACCAGGCTTCAGCGTGTCCAACGAGGAACCTGATGCTTGGGGTCCACCAAGGACCAGGATGCTTGGGTTCCACCAGACCTGGATGCTGGGGTCCACCAAGGACCTGGACACTGATGTCCACCCAGGGCCAGGATTCTGGGGTCCACCCAGGAACAGGATGCTGGGGTCCACCAGACCTGGATGCTGGGGTCCACCAAGGACCTGGACACTGATGTCCACCCAGAGCCAAGATGCTTGGGGTCCACCCAGGAACAGGATGCTGGGGTCCACCAGACCAGGATGCTGGGCTCCACCAAGAACCTGGATGTTGGGGTCCACCAGACCTGGACACTGATGTCCACCAAGGACCTGGATGCTGGAGTCCACCAGACCTGGACATGTATGTCCACCCAGGACCAAGATGCTTGGGGTCCACCCAGGACCTGGACACTGAGGTCCACCCAGGACCAGGATTCTGAGGTCCACCAGACCTGGACACTTGTGTTCCTTGGGGAAGGGACCCCCGTGGCCACCTCAAGCCAGGCTCATGGGTCCCCCAGACTTCAATGGGTGTCCCCCTTGGACACCTGGGTCCCCAGGTACCTTCTTGCCATCGCGGGGGCCAAGGTCACCATCCCTCAGCTGGTGGCTCTGCAGGTCCACGACGTCTTTGGCCTCGTAGGCGTCCCCACGGCGCTTGCAGATGATCAGGGCCTTGTCCAAGAGGAAGCCGTACCTGGGGACAGGGATGGGCTTGGCACCGGGTCACCAAGGCCACCATGCCCTTCAGGGGTGTCCCCCTCTTCCTGTGGCAGCCTCGTGTCCCCCATGGCGTCCCCATGGGTCTCCCAATGGTGTCCCTGTAGTGTCCCCATATCACCTTGGGTGTTCCTGAGGTGTCCCCATGTTCCTGTGGGGTCCCCATGGTGTCCCCATGGTGTCCCCATGGTGTCCCCATATCCCCTTGAGTGTTCTCATGGTGTCCCCATGGTGTCCCCATATCCCCTTGGGTGTCCCCATGGTGTCCCCATGGTGTCCCCACACCCCTTTAATGTTCTTCTGGTGTCCCCTGTCCCCATGGTGTCCCCATGGTGTCCCCATGGTGTCCCCATGGTGTCCCCATATCCCCTTGGGTGTCCCCATGGTGTCCCCATGGTGTCCCCATGGCGTCCCCACACCCCTTTAATGTTCTTCTGGTGTCCCCTGTCCCCATGGTGTCCCCATGGTGTCCCCATGGTGTCCCCATGGTGTCCCCATGGTGTCCCCATGGTGTCCCCATATTCCCTTGGGCGTCCCCATGGTGTCCCCACGTCCCCATGGGTCCCCCTGTGATGTCCCCATGGTGTCCCTCTCCCTGTCCCACCTGTCTGCCTTGGAACGCCGCTCGGTGCTGGAGACCTTCAGCTCCCCATCGATTTTGGGGCGCCCGAACTGGGCCAGGGACTGTGGCTGTGCCAGACATCAGGGGGGACATTGGGGACATGGCGGGGGGAACATTGGGGACACGGAGGGTTGGGGGGGGGGCAGGAGAACATGGAGGGGGAAAGGGATATGGGGCATTTGTGGGACATGGGGGGACACAGGGACATTTTGGGGGGGGTGGGGTGTCCCAAGGGTGCTGGAGGGGTTTGGGGGTGGTGGGACAGGAGGTCCCCATCATGGAAGGATCTGGGGGTGGAGGTGGGTTGGTGGGGGAGGGGTGGGGGGGAAGCCAGGGCAGTTTGAAGGTGCCTCAAGGTAGTTTGGGGGAGTCCCAAGGGAAGTTGGGGGGGACACAGAGACATTGGGGGGTGGAGGGGTGTCCCAAGGGGGGTGGTGGGACAGGAGGTCCCCATCGTGGAAGGATTGGGGAGGGTCTGGGGGTGAAGGGGGGTTGTGGGGAGGGTTGGGGGGAGCCAGGGCAGTTTGAAGGTGGTTGTGGGGGGAGGAGGAGGGTCCCAGGGAAGGTTGGGGAGGGTTTTGGGGGGGGACATAGTGGGGTACAGGGTTTTGGGGGGGGGGGTCCCCAACCATGTTCTGGATGCTGAGCTGGAAACTCGTGAGCTGCTTCAGGGTCTCGTTGTCCCGTTTGACCTCGTTCACACACTGAGCCAGGTCCTGGGGGGGGCCCAGTCAGACACCCCCCCCCCCAAAACCACCAGGTACCCTTGGGGACCCCTCAGCCCCCCTCCCCGACCATCAGGAACCCACAAATTGCCCCCTCTCCCTCCCCTCACCTCCCAAGACCTCTCAGGGTACACCACCCAGAACCCACCTCAGGACACCCCTCAACCCCCCTCAGGACCCACCCAAGACCCCCAGGAGCCCCTAAAATCCTTCCAGACCCCCTCAGGACCCTCCCAAGACCCCCAGGAGCCCCTAAAATCCCTCCAACCCCCCTCAGGTCCCACCCAAGACCCCCAAGAGCCCCTAAAATCCCTCCAACCCCCCTCAGGACCCACCCAAGACCCCCAGGAGCCCTTAAAATCCCTCAACCCCCCTCAGGACCCACCCAAGACCCCCAAGAGCCCCTAAAATCCCTCCAACCCCCCTCAGGACCCACCCAAGACCCCCAGGAACCCTTAAAATCCCTCCAACCCCCCTCAGGACCCACCCAAGACCCCCAGGAACCCTTAAAATCCCTCCAACCCCCCTCAGGACCCACCCAAGACCCCCAAGAGCCCCTAAAATCCCTCCAACCCCCCTCAGGACCCACCCAAGACCCCCAGGAGCCCCTAAAATCCCTCCAGACCCCCTCAGGAGCCACCCAAGACCCCCAGGAGCCCCTAAAATCCCTCCAGACCCCCTCAGGAGCCACCCAAGACCCCCAGGAGCCCCTAAAATCCCTCCAACCCCTCCCAGGGCCCCCTCAAATCCCTCCAGACCCCCAAACCTCCTCAGACCACACCCCTAGCAACCCCCCAGCCCTCCAGCCCCCTTCCCCGTCCCAGGACCCCCCCCCCAAATTCACCCTCATGGCGTCCAGGGCCGCCCGCAGCCTCTCCCTCTCGGATGGGTCTGGGGTCAGCTTCACCAGCTCCTGGTGGGGACCAGGGGTCAGGACCCCTCCTCTGGGACCCCCAAGGGCCCCTAGATGTCCCCAAGGGTCCCAGGTGTCCCTCAAAGGGATCTAGATGTACCCCATGTGTGTCCCTTGTCCCCAGGAGTCCCGGATGTGCTCAGGGGACCCCAGGGGACCCCAAAGGACCTGGGCATGTCCCAGGGGGCACCTAGATGTCCCGCCAACACCCCAAGGGCATCCCCATGTGTGTCCCTTGTCCCCAAGAGTCCCAGATGTGCTCAGAGGACCCCAGGTGACCCCAAAGGTCCCCCCATGTGTGTCCCTTGTCCCCAAGAGTCCCATGGATGCTCAGAGGACCCCAGGGGACCCCAAAGGACCTGGGCATGTCCCAGGGGGCACCTAGATGTCCCGCCAACACCCCAAGGGCGTCCCCATGTGTGTCCCTTGTCCCCAAGAGTCCCAGATGTGCTCAGAGGACCCCAGGTGACCCCAAAGGTCCCCCCATGTGTGTCCCTTGTCCTCAGGGGTCCCAGATGTGCTCAGGGGACCCCAGGTGACCCCAAAGGACCTGGGCATGTCCCAGGGGGCACCTAGATGTCCCCCCATCACCCCAAGGGTCCCCCCACGTGTGTCCCTTGTCCTCAGGGGTCCCAGATGTGCTCAGGGGACCCCAGGTGACCCCAAAGGACCTGGGCATGTCCCAGGGGGCACCTAGATGTCCCCCCATCACCCCAAGGGTCCCCCCATGTGTGTCCCTTGACCCCAAGAGTCCCATGGATGCTAAGAGGACCCCAGGTGACCCCAAAGGACCTGGGCATGTCCCAGGGGGCACCTAGATGTCCCCCAACCACCCCAAGGGTCCCCCCATGTGTGTCCCTTTTCCTCAGGGGTCCCAGATGTGCTCAGAGGACCCCAGGTGACCCCAAAGGTCCCCCCATGTGTGTCCCTTGTCCCCAAGAGTCCCATGGATGCTCAGAGGACCCCAGGGGACCCCAAAGGACCTGGGCATGTCCCAGGGGGCACCTAGATGTCCCCCAACCACCCCAAGGGTCCCCCCATGTGTGTCCCTTTTCCTCAGGGGTCCCAGATGTGCTCGGGGGCTGGGGGGTGTCCCCAGGAGTACCCAAACCCCCCTCCCCACCCCACCTGGAGCAGGAGGTGGTACTTGAGCACCCGTTGCATCGGCACCATCAGAAGGTCCCGGAGGGAGAAGCGCCCGTTGTTGGCTCGTTGGGAACATTCCTGGGGGGGGGGGAGGGGGTTTTAGGGGGTTTTAGGGGGTCGTGGCAGGGGGTGGGGGGTGATGAGGATTTTGGGGGTGTAGGGGGGGTTCTGACCCACCTGCAGCTTCATCCTGAGGTCGGTGTTGGTGGCAAGTTGGTCGAGGTGCCGGGCGGCCGCTTCCACCTGGCTGCAGTAGCGGCCGTAGAGGAGGAACCTGGGGAGGGGGGGGACATGGGGAGGGGGACAGGAGGGGGCACACACACCCCCCCCCCAAAATCAACCCCCCACCCAAAAAACCCCACCCAGCTGGGGTGTCAGCTCCAATTCTGGAGAGGACTGGGAGCATTGGGAGGGGTTACTGGGGATTTTGGAGAGGACTGGGAGCACTGGGAGGGGTTACTGGGAGCACTGGGAGGGCTGCGGAGCACTGGGAGGGGTTACTGGGAGCACTGGGAGGGGTTACTGGGGATTTTGGAGAGGACTGGGAGCACTGGGAGGGGTTACTGGGGATTTTGGAGAGGACTGGGAGTACTGGGAGGGGTTACTGGGAGTACTGGGAGGGGTTACTGGGGATTTTGGAGAGGACTGGGAGTACTGGGAGGGGTTGCTGGGAGTACTGGGAGGGGTTACTGGGGATTTTGGAGAGGACTGGGAGTACTGGGAGGGGTTACTGGGAGTACTGGAAGGGGTTACTGGGGATTTTGGAGAGGACTGGGAGTACTGGGAGGGGTTACTGGGAGCACTGGGAGGGGTTACCGGGAGCATTGGGAGGGTTACTGGGAGCACTGGGAGGGGTTATTGAGGAATTAGGACCCCCCAGAATAGAGCTGGGACCCCAAACTGGTCTGGACTGGAGCCCTAAATGGATCCCAAATCTGACTCCCTTCCCCCTCCCCCCGCCCCCAAATAAGGACCCCTAAACCAGTCCCCCCTCATTGTCCTACCAGGACCCCCCCCAGCACACACACCCCCCCCCCCCCCCAAATAAGGACCCCTAAACCAGCCCCCCCTCATTGTCCTGCCAGGACCCCCCCCCCCAAATAAGGACCCCTAAACCAGCCCCCTCCCCACTCCCCCCAAAATAAGGGGGGGACAAACCAGCCCCCCCCCATTGTCCTACCAGGACCCCCCCCCCCAAAATAAGGACCCCTAAACCAGCCCCCCCCCATTGTCCTACCAGGACCCCCCCCCAAAATAAGGACCCCTAAACCAGCCCCCCCCCATTGTCCTGCCAGGACCCCCCCCCCAAAATAAGGACCCCTAAACCAGCCCCCCCCCCCCATTGTCCTGCCAGGACCCCCCCCACACCCCCCCACCCCCCCCCCCCAAATAAGGACCCCTAAACCAGTCCCCCCCTCATTGTCCTGCCAGGACCCCCCCCAGCACACACCCCCCACCCCCACCCCCAAAATAAGGACCCCTAAACCAGCCCCCTCCCCACTCCCCCCAAAATAAGGGGAGGGGGACAAACCAGCCCCCCCCCCCCATTATCCTGCCAGGACCCCCCCAAAATAAGGACCCCCTCCCCCATTGTCCTGCCAGGACCCCCCAGCCCCCCCGGGCCCCTCACCTCTCTTTGTAGGCGAGGAAGAGGGGGGCAGCCCCCGCCCCCCCCCCGCTCCCCCAGTGCCCCCTGAAGCTCCTCCAGGAAGAGCCGGTGCAGCTGCAGCAGCTCCTGGGGGGGGGGGGAGAGAAGGGGGTGTCACCCAATTGAAAGGGGGGTACCACCCCCACCCCCTCATCTGGGATCCTCACCCAGACCCTCCCAGGAGCCTCTGCTGGGGTTACTGGGAGTTACTGGGAGCGCTGGGAAGGGTTACTGGGGATTTTGGAGAGCACTGGGAGTACTGGGAGGGGTTACTGGGAGCACTGGGAGGGGTTATTGAGGAATTTCGGCCACACTGGCAGTACTGGGAGGGGTTACTGGGGGCACTGGGAGGGGTTACTGGGGATTTTGGAGAGCACTGGGAGTACTGGGAGGGCTACTGGGAGCACTGGGGGGGTTACTGGGAGTACTGGGAGGGTTACTGGGAGCACTGGTCACCTCGATGTTGATGAAGATGCTCTCCAGGTCCTGGGGCTGCAGGAAGTACTTCAGGGGCCGCAGGAAGTGCTGTGGGTACTGGGGTTACTGGGAGCACTGGGAGCACTGGGAGCGGGGGCTGAAGGCACTGGGGGGACCTGTCCCAGTGTCCCCCTATGTTCCCCTGTATCCCAGTGTCCCCCCATGTCCCCAGTGTCCCCCCATGTCCCCAATGTCCCCCCACATCCCCATGTCCCCACATCCCCATGTCCCCAATGTCCCCCAATGTCCTCCAATGTCCCCATGTCCCCAATGTCCCCATGTCCCCAATGTCCCCCCACATCCCCATGTCCCCCCATGTCCCCAGTGTCCTCCCACATCCCCAATGTCCCCCCACATCCCTATGTCCCCTGTGTCCCCCCATGTCCCCCACATCCCCATGTCCCCCCAATGTTCCCCCACATCCCAATGTCCCCCCATGTCCCCATATCCCCCCCCATCCCCATGTCCCCCCATGTCCCCAGTGTCCTCCCACATCCCAATGTCCCCCCACATCCTCATGTCCCCCAATGTCCCCCCACATCCCCATGTCCCCCATGTCCCCATGTCCCCGCCATGTCCCCATGTCCCCTGTGTCCCCCCACATCCCCATGTCCCCAATGTCCCCCAATGTCCCCAATCTCCCCCCACATCCCCATGTCCCCCCATGTCCCCCCATGTCTCCAATGTTCCCCCATGTCCCCCATATCCCCCATGTCCCTCCACATCCCAATGTCCCCCCACATCCCCATGTCCCCAATCTCCCCCCATGTCCCCTGTGTCCCCCCATGTCCCCTGTGTCCCCCCATATCCCCATGTCCCCCCATGTCCCCCCATGTCCCCCCCATGTCCCCCCACATCCCCATGTCCCCCAATCTCCCCCCATGTCCCTGTGTCCCCATGTCCCCATGTCCCCATGTCCCCATGTCCCCATGTCCCCATGTCCCCATGTCCCCATGTCCCCATGTCCCCCCATGTCCCCCCATGTCCCCATGTCCCCCCATGTGCCCCCATGTCCCCTATGTCCCCATGTCCCCCCATGTCCCCCCATGTCCCCCCATGTCCCCCCATGTCCCCCCATGTCCCCCCATGTCCCCCCATGTCCCCCCATGTCCCCCCATGTCCCCAATCTCCCCCCATGTCCCCAATCTCCCCCCATGTCCCCCCATGTCCCCCCATGTCCCCCCCATGTCCCCCCATGTCCCCATGTCCCCCATGTCCCCGTGTCCCCACCTGGCAGATGGAGGCCAGGGTCTCGGTGTACCTCTCCTCCGTCTGCCGCAGCTCCTGGAGGCAGCAGAGCCTCCGGTCCACCTCCACCTTCTGGGGGGCACAAGGGGACCCCCCCAATTCGGGGGGTGAGGGGGGTGATCCTGAGTGTCTGGGTTTGGGGGGGACACACACCCAGGGTGTCCCCAGAGGTGGGGAGGGGGGTGTTCTGGGGACACTCAAACCTCATTGGGGGATGTTGGGGGGGACATTGGGAGATGGGGGGGACATTGGGGGACATTGGGAGATGGGGGGATATTGGGGGACATTGGGGGGACATTGGGAGATGGGGGGACATTGGGAGATGGGGGGACATTGGGGGACATTGGGGGGACATTGGGGGACATTGGGAGATGGGGGGACATTGGGGGGACATTGGGAGATGGGGGGACATTGGGGGCACATTGGGGGACATTGGGGGACATTGGGAGATGGGGGGACATTGGGGGGACATTGGGAGATGGGGGGACATTGGGGGACATTGGGGGACATTGGGGGGACATTGGGAGATGGGGGGACATTGGGGGGACATTGGGGACATTGGGGGACATTGGGAGATGGGGGGACATTGGGGGGACATTGGGAGATGGGGGGACATTGGGGGACATTGGGGGGACATTGGGGGACATTGGGAGATGGGGGGACATTGGGGGGACATTGGGGACATTGGGGGACATTGGGAGATGGGGGGACATTGGGGGGACATTGGGGACATTGGGGGACATTGGGGGACATTGGGAGATGGGGGAGACATTGGGGGACATTGGGGGACATTGGGGGGGCATTGGGGGACATTGGGGGACATTGGGGGACATTGGGAGATGGGGGAGACATTGGGGGACATTGGGGGACATTGGGGGACATTGGGGGACATTGGGAGATGGGGGAGACATTGGGGGACATTGGGGGACATTGGGGGGGCATTGGGGGACATTGGGGGACATTGGGGGACATTGGGAGATGGGGGGACATTGGGGGACATTGGGGGACATTGAGATTTGGGGGGGCCATTGGGGGACATTGGGGGACATTGGGGGGACATTGGGATATGGGGGGACATGGGGAGACACAGGAGGGACACTGGGGACATGGGGGGGGCGTGAGGGGGACTTGGGGGGGCACATTGGGGACGTGGGGGGGGGACATTGGGGGACACAGTGTGTGTGTGTGTGGGGGGAATGACACATTGGGGGGCACCCAAGTGCCTGGGGGTGGGGGTGGGGGATGGTGGGGACAGGGGGGAACATGGGGGGGAGACTGGGGGGACACAGGGGGGACACAGGGGGGACACCCACCATGGCTGGGGGGGTCTCCACCCTCATCAGGTCCTCGTAGATCTCGTCCCCATCGTCCCCCTCGGGCTCCACGCAGTCGTAGAGGTCATCGTCCTCCTCTGCCGTGTCACTGGGGGGGGACACCCCGGTACCCCCATTGCACCCCCAGGGCACCCCACACTGCACCCCCAGGGCATCCCCAGGGCACCCCTACTGCACCCCCACTGCACCCCAGGGCATCCCCACTGCACCCCCAGGGCACCCCCCACTGCACCCCAGGGCATCCCCAGGGCATCCCCACTGCACCCCCAGGGTACCCCCAGGGCACCCCCACACTGCACCCCCAGGGCATCCCCAGGATATCCCCAGGGCACCCCCACTGCACCCCTAGGGCACTCCCAGGGCACCCTCACTGCACCCCCAAACCTCCCCCACCCCCTTAATACCCCACTAATGACCCTTAATACCCCTCAAATACTCCCCATGCCCCCTCTAGTGCCCCCTGGCACCCCCAAACCCCCACCCTACCCCCCTTGATACCCCACTAATGACCTTTAATTCCCCCCAAGACCCCCTCCTGTACCCACCTAGTGCCCCCTGGCACCCCCAAACCCCACCCTACCCCCTTAATACCCCACTAATGACCCTTAATACCCCCCAAGATCCCCCAAGACCCCCTCCTGTACCCACCTAGTGCCCCCTGGCACCCCCAAACCCCACCCTACCCCCTTAATACCCCACTAATGACCCTTAATACCCCCCAAGATCCCCCAAGACCCCCTCCTGTACCCACCTAGTGCCCCCTGGCACCCCCAAACCCCCTACCCCCTTAATACCCCACTAATGACCCTTAATACCCCCCAAGACCCCCCAAGACCCTCTCCTGTACCCCCCTAGTGCCCTCTGGCACCCCCAAACCCCCAACCCCCACCCCCCTTGCCCCCCCACTCACTCGATGAGGTCAGAGAGGCCGCTGTAGATGTCATCGTCCCCCACGCAGTCCTCAGTGGGGAAGGGGCTGGATGAGAGGGGGGGACAGACAGACAGACACAACCTGAGTCCCTTGGACCCCCAGATCCCTCAAAAAGGGGGTTCAGATACCATGGGGTGTCCTGTGTCCCCCCCCCCCCAAAATACTCACGTGAAGCCTTTGCTCTGGGCGATGGGGGTCCAGGAGAGGGTGGAGAGGGTGTCAATCACCTGGGGATGGACAGGGGACATTGGAAAGGGGATGGGGTTTGGGGGGGTTGGGGGTGTCAGGTGTGGGGTGTCCCCTGGGTCCCACCTTGCCAAAGTCTTGGACGTCGAAGAGGTCGAAGGCGCCGAAGAGCCGGTGCTTGGGGACCCCGAATTTGTCAGCGCAGGTGGTGAGGAAGATGCGGATGTTCCTCAGGCACAGGAACTGCGGTGGTACCGTGTCACCGTCACCAGCACCACCAACAACCCAACACCCACCTCCCCACCCCCCATCACTGTCACCCTCCAGCCCGGTTGTCACCTTTGGGGTCACCACTGCTGCCATCCCTGTTGGCATCACCATTGTCACCGACACCGACACCGACACCAACACTGTCACTGTCACTGTCACCACCACCCTCAGTGGGGCCAACACCTCCAATGGTCACCATCGTTGTCATGGGCATGGTCATGGTCACCCCCCATGGTCACTGTCACCATCAACATCAGGCCAACTGACACTATCACAGTCATCTCCATCATCGTCACCCTCATGGTCACTGTCACCATCAACATCAGGCCGACTGACACTGTCATAGTCATCCCCATCATTGTCACCCTCATGGTCACTGTCACCATCAACATCAGGCCGACTGACACCCTCACAGTCACCCCCATCATCACCACCACCCCCAACACTGTCACTGTCACCACCACCCTCACTTGTGCCAACACCTCCAATGGTCACCATCATTGTCATGGGCATGGTCATTGTCACCCCCCATGGTCACTGTCACCATCAACATCAGGCCAACTGACACTATCACAGTCATCTCCATCATCGTCACCCTCATGGTCACTGTCACCATCAACATCAGGCTGACTGACACCATCATGGTCACCCCCACCATCACCCCCACCATTGTCACTGCCACCACCAACATCAGGCCGACTGACACCCTCACAGTCACCCCCATCATCACCACCACCACCACCATCACCCCCAACAGTGTCCCTGTCCCTGTCACCATCAGGCTGACTGACACCCTCACAGTCACCCCCATCATCACCACCACCACCACCATCACCCCCAACAGTGTCCCTGTCCCTGTCACCATCAGGCTGACTGACACCATCACGGTCACCCCCATCATCACCATCACCCCCAACACCGTCACCGTCACCATCGTCATTCCCATTGGCGCCATCACCATCCCCCTCAGTCACACCCGCCACCGTCACCATCACCGTCACCCCTACACACACCCTCTCTGAGATACACCCCCCCACACACACAATTCCACCCACCCCTGGTCCATACCTGTGACATCTGGGGACGGGGACAGATGTCCCTGGAGGGTACAGCGCGAGGCAGGAGAGCATTGAGGAGGTGACACAGCAACACCCCATCCCTCAGCGCCTGTGCCAGGTCCCACACCTGCCCCTCGGGGCTGCTCGCCCGGTGACCAGCGGGCAACACCCGCGCTGTCACCAACCAGTGGGCGCACTGCCGCCATGCCTCCATGGAGACTACGGGGGGGTGGTCCTGGTGGGGTGGTGTCTATGGAGGAGATGATGGAGATGAGGGCCTGGTGGGACCGCTGATGGTGAGGAGATGAGGTCTTGGTGAGGAGATGATGGAGATGAAGGCCTGGTGGGACCGCTGATGGTGAGGAGATGAGGTCTTGGTGAGGAGATGATGGAGATGAAGGCCTGGTGGGACCGCTGATGGTGAGGAGATGAGGTCTTGGTGAGGAGATGATGGAGATGAGGTCCTGGTAGGACCACTCCTGAGGAGGAGATAAGGTGATAAGGTCCTGGTGAGGAGCTGATGGAGATGAGGCCCTGGTGGGGTCCTGGTGAGGAGCTGA
Organism: Hypotaenidia okinawae; assembly: GCA_027925045.1. Lineage (NCBI taxonomy): Eukaryota > Metazoa > Chordata > Aves > Gruiformes > Rallidae > Hypotaenidia > Hypotaenidia okinawae. Next base: position 1,092,176 of record BSDF01000033.1, read on the forward strand.
TGGAGATGAGGCCTTGGTGGGACCCTCCTGAGGAGCTGATGGAGATGAGCCCTTGGTAGGACCCCTCCTGAGGAGCTGATGGAGATGAGGCCTTGGTGGGACCCTCCTGAGGAGCTGATGGAGATGAGGCCTTGGTGGGACCCTCCTGAGGAGCTGATGGAGATGAGGCCTTGGTGGGACCCTCCTGAGGAGCTGATGGAGATGAGGCCTTGGTGGGACCCTCCTGAGGAGCTGATGGAGATGAGGCCTTGGTGGGACCCTCCTGAGGAGCTGATGGAGATGAGGCCTTGGTGGGACCCTCCTGAGGAGGAGCTGCTGGAGATGAGGCCCTGGTGGGTTGCTCTTTGTGAAGCAGCCGATGGGGCTCGGTGGGGCCTCTTCTAGGGAGGAGAAGCAGAAGCTGAGGTCCTGCTGCTTTCTGGGCCGGGCCTTGGCGGGCCGATTGCCGGCGAGGAACCCGCCGGTGATGAGTCTCCAAACCACCTCTGGGGGAGGCTCCTGAGGAGGAGAGAGCACCAAGGCTCCTTCTTCCCATCCCCCCAACCCCCCCCCAACAACCACCACGTCCGGTGAGGAACCCGGTGTCCCCCTCCCCGAGGGGAGGCCCCCTGGGCCCAACCGCTGGCGGTGACAAGTGCTTGGCGGTCGATCTCCTTCCTGGAGGAGGCCTGATGCCTGGTGATGGGCTCCTTCCTAAACCCAACCCACCACCACCACCACCACCCCCCTTCTCCAACCCCACACCCCCTTGGGCTCACCCGTTTCTGGAGAAGGGTCTAAGAGTCTTTAGGGGGACACCACCCCCCTCCCCACCCAAATCTGGGTGGCAGTGGCCCTGGTTGGGCCTTGGATGGACCACCACCACCACCACCAACCCCCTCCTCTCCAACCCCACACCCCCTTGGGCTCCCCTGTTTCTGGAGAAGGGTCTAAGAAGCTTTAGGGACCCCCCCACCCCCCACCCCAATCTGGGTGGCGGTGGCCCCGGTTGGGCCTTGGGTGGACCACCACCACCACCACCACCCCCCTCCTCTCCAACCCCACACCCCCTTGGGCTCACCCGTTTCTGGAGAAGGGTCTAAGAGGTTTTAGGGGGACACCACCCCCCCACCCCCACCCCAATCTGGGTGGCGGTGGCCCCGGTTGGGCCTTGGGGGATGCCGGAAGTCGGCGGTTCCGGGCCTGGGCCGCGAGGCCTAATGGGAACGTCGGAGCCGGAGCCGGATGTCGGGGTCCTTCCCACCTCACCATGGGGGAGGAGCTGCTCCCCTTAGGGTGGGGGGAGGCAGGAGATTGTTGGGGGGAAGGAAGGGGGGGGTGTGTGTCCCCCCATCCTGTGCTCACACAGCCTGGAGTATTGGGGTGGGGAAGCCAGAGGTCATGGAGCTGTGGTGGCACCTGGGTGAGGGTGAGGGGCTGGGGAGGAGCACACAATCCCTCCCTCCCCCCCGCCAACTCCACACCCCTCCCCCCTTTTGGTATGGTGACCATCAGTGGGGGTCATCAAGGTGTTGAGGTCATCTTGAGGGGGGTTGGGGGTGAGGGGAGGGAAGCCCAGATGTCCAAATTTAGAGGGGGACACCCATATGTGGGGTTTGGGACACACACACACCATCCAGGAATCTGGGGACACCCCCCACCCCCCTACCCCCCCCACCCCAGGGTCCCACCCAAGGGTCCCCAAGGAGGTATTGAGGGGACCAGGAGGGGATGTGGATATTTGGGTCCTACCCACACCCCCCCCCAAGCAGGAGGGTGATGGGTGTCCCCTGGTGCTCTTCCTCCCCCCACTTCCCATGTCCCTTCTCCTCCTCCTCTTCCTCCTCCCAGCACCCCCCCAACCCTGCACCCACCCCTTAGGGTGTCGCAACAGCCGGTGGCCCCTCGCCAGCTGCCTTCCCCGAAATGAGGAAGGACCCAGATCCGGGCAGTTCCTCCCCCTTCCAACCCCCACGTGGGGTGGACCCAGACCTCCTGTGGGTCCCAGCTCCCACCCAAAGATCTACAACACCCCCCCCCCCGCCCCACCTTCACACCCCCCCTCCCCACAGCTCCCATCCCTAAGGGGGTCTCACCTCACAATAGGTGGACCACCAGAAAGGGTCCAGCTGACCCTTCCCAACACCCACCCCACCCCCCACCCATCCCCCCCAACCTGGGTGGACCCTGGACATTGGCACCTCCACCCACCCCTCGTGTGTGGGTGGCCCCTGGTGTCCAGACACTGGTTACCCATTAACTGGTGACGTCATGCCACCATAAAGGGTCTCCCTCCGGAACCTTCCATCCCTGTATCCCCCCTCTCCAGCCATGGGGACGCCGGCGCCGTCCCTCCTCCTCCTCCTCCTCCTCCTTGGCCTCCTGCATGTGGCCCATGCCCAAATGTGAGTCCTCCCCCCGCCCACACCCCCTTCCAACCCCAACCCAGATCCCCCATGCACCCATGGGACACCCCTTCCCCCACAAACCCATGGGGACCCCCCCCCCCCATCAAATACCCTGCTGCCTCCCCAAACCATGGGACACCCCCCTGCCCCCCCAACCTGTGGGACTTCTTCTTCTGGGACCCTTCCTCCTACCTTGGGATCCCCCTGAGATCCACACCCCACCCCCCCCCCCAACCTATTGGACCCCCTCCTCTTCTGGGACCTCCCCCCCATGGGATCCCTGCACCCTGAGATCCCCTCACCTATGGGAAACCCACCCATAGGACCCTCTGGCTGGGACACCCCCACCCCACCCCATCCCAGAAGGAACCCTCATGAAGAACCCCTCCCTGACCAGGACCACCCCCCCAACCCTGAAGGACACCCCCATATCCAGGACCCCTAGAACCAAGACACCCACCCCAACTGGGAACCCCCTTGCCATAGACCACCCCCCCCCCAAAACTACAAGACCCCCTCCCTGTCTAGGACCCCCACCCCTTTCTAGGACACCCCCCTCCCCCTCTAGGGTGGGTTTTGGGGGTGCAATGGGAGGAATATTGGGGTGCAATGGGGGGTCTGGAGTCGCTTCAAGCCCGTGGGGCACATCTAGAGGTGAGAAGGTCTATGGGGGTGGGGGGGGGCCAAGGGGTCTCCAGGGTGCCCAAATGTGGCCCATGCCCAAATGTGAGTCCTTGCCCCCCCCGCCTTCCAACCCCAACCCAGATCCCCCATGCACCCATGGGATCCCCCCACAAACCCATGGGGACCCCCCCAAAAAACCCTGCTGCCTCCCCAAACCATGGGACACCCCCATGGGGTCTGCTGGGCCCCTTCTTGATGTCCACCATGGGACCCATCATGGGTGCTGGTTGAGGGTGGTGGGAGTGGTGGGGGTGGTGGTGGGGGTGGTGGGGTTGTTGGTGGTGGGGTTGGTGGTGAGGGTGGTGGGAGTGATGGTTGTGGTGGTAAGGGTGGTGGTGGGGGCGGGGGTGAGGGTGGTGGTGGTGATGGTGGTGATGATGTTGATGGTGGTGGTGGTGGTGGTGAGGGTGGTGGGGGTGGGGGTGGTGGGGGTGGTGTGGGGGTGGGGGTGGTGGGAGTGATGGTGGTGGGGGTGGTGTTGGGGGTGGTGAGGGTGGTGGGAGGGGTGGTGGGGGTGGGGCGTGATGGTGGGGGTGGTGGTGGTGGTGGTGGTGGTGGTGATGGTGGTGGTGGTGGTGGTGGTGGGAGTGATGGTGGTGGGGTTGTTGGTGGTGGTGGTGGTGGGGGAGATGGTGGGGGTGGGGGTGGTGGGAGTGATGGTGGTGGTGGTTAGGGGGGTGGTGGTGGGGGAGATGGTGAGGGAGATGATGGGGGAGATGGTGGTGGTGGGGGTGGTGGGGATGGTGGTGGGAGTGATGGTGGTGGGGTTGGTGGTGGGGTGGTGGTGGTGGGGGTGGTGGTGGTGAGGGTGGTGGTGGGGGAGATGGTGGGGGTTTTGAGGGGGGTGGGGGTGGGAGTGATGGTGGTAAGGGTGGTGGTGGTGAGGATGGTGGGAGTGATGGTGGTGGGGGTGGTGGTGGTGGGGGTGGTGGTGGTGGAGGTGGAGGTGGTGGCCACCCGCTGACGGGCGGGTGTCCCCCCAGGGTGTCAATGGTGACGCCGGCGGTGATGCGGCTGGAGACGGAGGAGAAGGTGGTGGTGGAGGCGCCGGGCTTGAAGTCCCCCACCGAAGCCACCATCCTGGTGCAGGACTTTCCCCTCAAGCGCCAGATCCTCTTCCAGGCCCGCACCCAGCTGAGCCCCGCCGAGGGCATGTTGGGCACTGCCACCATCAAGGTAAGGTCACCACCCCCTCCCCCAACCCCCCCAGCCCCGTGTCACCTCCCCCGCGGTGTCATTGCCCTCCTCCTCCTCCTCCTCCTCCTCCTCCTCCTCCTCCTCCTCCTCCTGCCCTTGGGAAGAAGGGTGACCCGTGGGACCCAAACCTGGGGGAGGTGGTGGAGAAACTCCACGAGGCTGGTGAAGGCCTGAGGGGAGGGTGGTGGTCACCTTGGGGGTCTTTGGGGGTGGTCACCATGGGGGTCTTTGGGGGTGGTCACCAAGGGGGGGGTGTCATCACCGTGAGGGGTGAGGTCTTTGGGGATGGTGGCCATGGGGTCTTTGGGGGATGGTCACCTTGGGGTCTTTGGGGATGGTCACCATGGGGGTGGTCACCATGGGGTCTTTGGGGGTGGTCACCATGGGGTCTTTGGGGGTGGTCACCTTGGGGGTGGTCAACTTGAGGGTCTTTGGGGTGGTCACCATGGGGTCTTTGGGGGTGGTCACCTTGGGGGTGGTCAACTTGAGGGTCTTTGGGGGTGGTCGTCACCAGGGAGTCTTTGGGGGTGGTGGTCATGAGGGTCTTTGGGGGTGGTCACCTTAGGGGTGGTCACCTTGGGGTCTTTGGGGATGGTCACCATGGGGGTGGTCACCTTGGGGTCTTTGAGGGTGGTCACCAAGGTGGCTGGGGGGGGGTCATCGCCATGAGGGGTGAGGTCTTTGGGGGTGGTGGCCATGGGGTCTTTGGGGGATGGTCACCATGGAGGTGGTCACCATGGGGGTCTTTGGGGGTGGTCACCAAGGTGGCGGGGGGGGTCATCACCATGAGGGGTGAGGTCTTTGGGGGTGGTCACCTTGGGGGCGGTCACCTTGGGGTCTTTGGGGGTGGTCACGAAGGTGGGGGGGGTCATCACCATGAGGGGTGAGGTCTTTGGGGATGGTGGCCATGAGGTCTTTGGGGGTGGTCACCATGGGGGTCATTTGGGTATGGTCACCTTGGGGGTGCTTACCATGGGGTCTTTGGGGGTGGTGGCCATGGGGTCTTTGGGGGTGGTCACCATGGGGGTGGTCACCTTGGGGTCTTTGGGGGTGGTCACCTTGGGGGTGGTGGCCATGAGGTCTTTGGGGATGGTCACCATGGGGGTGGTCACCATGAGGTCTTTGGGGGTGGTTGTCTCCAGGGGGTCTTTGGGGGTGGTCTCCATGAGGTCTTTGGGGGTGGTCACCTTGGGGGTGGTCACCTTGGGGGTCTTTGGGGGTGGTCACCTTGGGGGTGGTCACCATGAGGTCTTTGGGGATGGTCACCATGGGGGTGGCCACCGTGGGGTCTCTGGGGGTGGTTGCACCTGGGGACAGTCACCTCAGGTCCCTGTGGTCAGTGACCCCGAGGTCCTTGGAGAACGGTCACCCTGTGACTACAGGACGGTCACCCCATGGTGACGGCCACCCCGGAGAGCTCGGTGACAGCCACCCCGCGCCCTGTCCCCTGGCCGTGGGTGCCACCTGGTGTCCCCCTGGCCCCGTGAAGGTGCCACCGGTGCCCTGTGTCCCCACAGGTGTCTGCCAAGTCGCTGCCACAGGCCACGGGGAAGCAGTTTGTCTCGGTGACGGCGCGGGTGGCACAAGTGACCCTGGAGAAGGTGCTGCTGGTGTCACTCCAGAGCGGCCACATCTTCGTGCAGACTGACAAGCCCATCTACACCCCTGGCTCCACTGGTGGGTCCTTGGGGTGCTGGTGGGCCTCACCGGGGCCTCTTGGGGTGCTGAGGTCTCCTCCACAGCACCTTGGGGTGCTGGTGTGACTGTGGGGTGCTGGGTCTCACCATGGCATGTTGGGGTGCTGGTGGGCCTCACCGGGGCATCTTGGGGTGCTGGGGTCTCCTCCACAGCACCTTGGGGTGCTGGTGGCATCTTGGGGTGCTGGGTGTCACCATGGTTGGGGTACTGGTGGGCCTCGCCGGGGCATCTTGGGGTGCTGGTGGCATCTTGGGGTGCTGGTGTGACCGTGGGGTGCTGGGTCTCACCATGGCATGTTGGGGTGCTGGTGGCATCTTGGGGTGCTGGGTCTCCTCCACAGCACCTGGGGGTGCTGTTGAGTCCTTGGGGTGCTGGGTGTCACCATGGTTGGGGTGCTGGTGTCACCTTGGGGTGCTGGGTCTCACCATGGCATCTTGGGGTGCTGGTGGCATCTTGGGGTGCTGGGTTTCACCATGGTTGGGGTTCTGGTGTCACCTTGGGGTGCTGGGTCTCCTCCACAGCACCTTGGGGTGCTGGTGGCATCTTGGGGTGCTGCTGGGTCTCACCATGGCAGGTTGGGGTGCTGGTGTCACCTTGGGGTGCTGGGTCTCACCATGGCAGGTTGGGGTGCTGGTGGCATCTTGGGGTGCTGGGTCTCACCATGGTTGGGGTTCTGGTGTCACCTTGGGGTGCTGGGTCTCACCATGGCATGTTGGGGTGCTGGTGGGCCTCGCCGTGGCATCTTGGGGTGCTGGGTCTCACCATGGCAGGTTGGGGTGCTGGTGGCATCTCGGGGTGCTGGGTCTCACCATGGTTGGGGTTCTGGTGTCACCTTGGTGTGCTGGGTGTCACCATGGCATCTTGGGGTGCTGGGTCTCCTCCACAGCACCTTGGGGTGCTGGGTCTCACCATGGTTGGGGTGCTGGTGGCATCTTGGGGTGCTGGTGTGACCGAGGGGTGCTGGGTCTCACCATGGCATCTTGGGGTGCTGGTGTGACCTTGGGGTCTCTGGGATCCTTTGGGATCTCCCCACGATATCCCCATGGGGGTCCAACACCTTGCCAGATCCCTCTGGCATCTCCACTGGGACCCAGCACCCATCCTGGGGTCCCCCCACCCATTGCTGGGTGTCCCCAAACCATCCCTGCTCACCCTGTGTGTGTTTGTGGGGTCCCCCCACCCCAACCCCAACCCCCCGTCCCCTCCCAGTGCTCTGCCGCCTCTTCGCTGTGGGTCACCTCATGGAGCCAGCACCCAAGACCGTGATCGTGGAGGTCAAGGTGGGTGCCCACTGGGGACATGGGGGACACGGGGGACACACAGCCACCCCCTCCCCGTGCCACCACCCCCCCAACCACCCCAATGTCCCCTCAGACCCCTGATAACGTCATCGTCAGGCAAGTCCCTGTGTCCTCACCCAAGAAGACCGGAATCTTCTCCCTCAACCACAACCTACCCGAGGTTGTCAGGTGAGGGGCCACCTCCTCAAGCCACCCAAGGGACACCTGGGACCCTGGGTTTGTCCCCTCACACCTTGTTGTGTCCCCCTTTTCCAGCCTGGGGACGTGGACAATAATGGCCAAATTTGAAGACTCCCCAGACCAGGTCTTCAGCACCCAGTTTGAAGTCAAGGAATATGGTAGGATGGGGTGGGGGATCCCCTGTCACCCGTGTCCCCTCATCCCTGTCCTGGATATTTGGGGTTCATTGGGTGTGTCATTGTCCCCCACCTTCCCAGTGCTACCAAGCTTTGAGGTGATCCTGGAGCCAGAGGAGAAGTTCCTCTACATCGACAGGAACGAGGACTTCCGAGTGTCCATCACAGCCAGGTGGGATTTGGGGGGTGGGGGGTGGGTGGGGGATTGTCCCCCCCAAAAACTGCTCCATTTTGGGGTGTGGGGTGGTGACGTTCCCACTCTGCCCCCGTGGAGAGTCCTCTGGGGTGAGGGGAGAACGTGGGTGCAAGGTGACAGGTTTGAGGGTGGTGGTGGGGACTGGGGATGGGGACAGGGGATGGGGATAGGGACAGGGGATGGGGACAGGGGGACAGGGATGGGGACAGGGGGATGAGGAGGGGACAGGGATGGGGACAGGGATGGGGATGGGGACAGGGATGGGGACAGGGGGATGAGGAGGGGGCAGGGGACAGGGGAATGAGGAGGGGACAGGGATGGGGACAGGGATGGGGACAGGGATGGGGATGAGGAGGGGACAGGGATGAGGAGGGGACGGGGATGGGGACAGGGGGATGAGGAGGGGACAGGGATGGGGACAGGGGATGGGGACAGGCGGATGAGGAGGGGACAGGGGATGGGGGCAGGGGGATGAGGAGGGGACAGGGATGGGGACAGGGGGATGAGGAGGGGACAGGGGATGGGGACAGGGATGGGGATGGGGACAGGGATGGGGACAGGGGGATGAGGAGGGGGCAGGGATGGGGACAGGGATGGGGACAGGGATGGGGATGAGGAGGGGACAGGGGATGGGGACAGGGATGGGGATGAGGAGGTGACAGGGGAATGAGGAGGGGACAGGGATGGGGACAGGAGGATGAGGAGGGGACAGAGTGATGGAGGTGACAGGACGTGGTGGGGTGCCAGGAGGACGTGGGCACGTGGAGTAGCAGCGACCGGGCGAGGAGGACGGGAGGCAGCGAGGTGCCAGGGTGACCTGACATGAGGATGGAGGGGAGGGGGGACACACACCTGGGGTGACAAGGGACACAGGGGACAGGGGGTGCTGGTGAGAGTGGCAGCTTGTCCCCAGGTACCTCTACGGGAAGCGCCTGCAGGGAACAGCCTTTGTCCTCTTTGGGGTCATGGTGGATGATGAGAAGAAGAGCATCCCCCAGTCCCTGCGGCGTGTCCAGGTGACCCTGTCCTTGTCCCCATCCCCTGCTGAGCTCTGTCACCCCCATCCTCACCCCTCTCCCTGTCTCCTACTGACCTCCTGCCACCCCTGTCCCCACCTCTGCCCCCCCCCCCAGGTGAGCGATGGGGACGGGGAGGCGGTGCTGCCCATGGCCATGCTGCGGCAGCGCTTTGCCAACCCCAAGGAGCTGGTGGGACACTCGCTCTACGTCTCCGTCACCGTCCTCACCGAGTCGGGTGTGTGGGGGGGGGGGACACCAGGGGGGACAAGGGGGACGTGGTGGGGGATGGGGACAGCAGGGATGGGAGAGGTCGCGGGGTGGGGAGACAGGGGTTGGGGAGAGGTGGGGTTGGGGACAAGAAAGACTGGGGAGACATGGGTTGGGGACATGGGGGGTTGGGGACCACCAGGATGGGGAGACAGGGGTTGGGGACATGGGGGGTTGGGGACCACCAGGATGGGGAGACAGGGGTTGGGGACATGTGGGGTTGGGGACAAGAAAGACTGGGGAGACATGGGTTGGGGACCACCAGGATGGGGAGACAGGGGTTGGGGACAGGTAGGGTTGGGGACCACCAGGATGGGGAGACAGGGGTTGGGGACAGGTGGGGTTGGGGACCACCAGGATGGGGAGACAGGGGTTGGGGACAGGTGGGGTTGGGGGCCACCAGGGTGGGGAGACAGGGGTTGGGGACATGTGGGGTTGGGGACAAGAAAGACTGGGGAGACATGGGTTGGGGACCACCAGGATGGGGAGACAGGGGTTGGGGACAGGTAGGGTTGGGGACCACCAGGATGGGGAGACAGGGGTTGGGGACAGGTAGGTTTGGGGGCCACCAGGGTGGGGAGACAGGGGTTGGGGACATGTGGGGTTGGGGGCCACCAGGGTGGGGAGACAGGGGTTGGGGACAGGTAGGTTTGGGGGCCACCAGGGTGGGGAGACAGGGGTTGGGGACAGGTAGGTTTGGGGGCCACCAGGGTGGGGAGACAGGGGTTGGGGACCACCAGGATGGGGAGACAGGGGTTGGGGAGAGGTGGGGTTGGGGACCACCAGGATGGGGAGACAGGGGTTGGGTCCACCAAGACTGGGGACATCTGGGGCCACCCAAGGCCAGACAAGGCTGTCCCACGGTGGGGCCCTGGAGCCCTGGCCTGTCACTGGGTGACACGGCCCTTCCTGTGGCCCCCACAGGCAGTGACATGGTGGAGGCCCAGCGCAGCGGCATCCGCATCGTGACGTCCCCCTACACCATCCACTTCACCCACACCCCCAAGTACTTCAAGCCAGGGATGCCCTTTGATCTGATGGTAAATGACACCTGGGGACAGGGGTGGGGACAGGGGTGGGGACAGGGGTGGCATTGGCCCAGGACCCCCCCACCCCGTGGTCCCCGGGGTCCCCGGTATCAGGGTGGGGATGGAGCAAGCCTGAGGGTCCGTGGGGTAGGGAGGACACTTGGGGACCAGGGTTTGTCCCGGTGTCACAGCAACCTGTCACCTGGAGGGGACCCCAGGTCTGTCCCCGTGTCACCTGGGGAACAGGCGCGGGTTCCTCACACCCCCTCCCCTGGGTTGCCCCCGGGGGTGACACGTCCCTCACGCCACCTCCCCACCTACTGTCCTCCCCTCCTGTCCCACCGGGTCACCTCCAGGTCTACGTCACCAACCCAGACGAGTCCCCAGCTCCACGTGTCACCGTCAAGGCCGATGGCTTCCAGGGGCTGGTGTCCACCCAGCGCGACGGCACCGCCAAGCTGGTCCTCAACATGCCAGCCAACAAGGACACCATCCCCATCACTGTGAGTGACCATAGGGGACCAGCCTGGGGAGGTGGGGGGGACAGGGCTGGAGGAGGTGACCTGGGGGTTGGGGTTGCCAAGATGGAACCAAGGTGGCTGAGGTGACCAAGGACCGTCCCAGCGTGGTCACCGTTCACCAAGGGCCAGGGATCCAGGGACCTAGCTGACGTCTGTGATGGAGAAGGGTCAGGGCCAAGCCAAGGTCACCATTGACCAAGGACCAGGATGGCCAAGTTTTTGGGGTGACCAACGTGGTTGAGATGAGCTGTGGCCAAGGACCAGAGGTCTCCTTGTCACCACTGACCAAGGAGCAGGATGGCTGGTGGCAAGGGGGGACCACGGCAGCCAACACAGTTGGGTTGATGGAATTTAGGGTGATCCAGGACCAGCGTGGCCAAGGTGATGGCCACTGACCAAGCACCAGGGCAGGAGAGGTCAAGGAGACCAGGAGAGCCAAGACCTCTACGTGGCCAAGACTTCCACGCCTCGGTCCACGCCTCTCCCTGTTGACCAAAGCCCAATGTCAGGAGGACCCAGGATGGTGGAACTGGAGTAGTCAAGACATCCAGGGTGGCAGGGATGAGTGGGTTGACCAAGGTGATGGCCACTGACCAAGCACCAGGGCAGGAGAGGTCAAGGAGACCAGGAGAGCCAAGACCTCTACGTGGCCAAGACTTCCACACCTCTCCCTGTTGACCAGGGGCCAAGGACCAATGTCAGGAGGACCCAGGATGGTGGAACTGGAGTAGGCAAGACATCCAGGGTGGCAGGGATGAGTGGGTTGACCAAGGTGATGGCCACTGACCAAGCACCAGGGCAGGAGAGGTCAAGGAGACAAGGAGAGCCAAGACCTCTACGTGGCCAAGACTTCCACACCTGGGTCCACGCCTCTCCCTGTTGACCAAGGTGTCCTCTCCCTTGCAGGTGAGGACAGAGCAGCCAGGGCTGCCTCCTGGGCGCCAGGCCTCCAGGAAGATGACCGCTGAAGCTTACCGTAGCCAAGGAGGTTCTGGCAACTTCCTCCACTTGGCCATCGGGGCCACCGAGCTGCAGCCTGGTGACAACCTCCCCGTCAACTTCCACCTCAAGAGCAACATCAACGCCGTCCGGGACTCTGTCCCCCACTTCACCTACCTGGTGAGCCCTCCTGGCCTCTGCTAACCAACTGTCCCCCCAGTCTTGGGGACCTCGGTGTCCAGGTAGCCACCAACCCTGCCTTTCATGGAATCGTGGAATGGTCTGGGTTGGAAGGGACTCCAAGGGTCACAGAGCTCCAACCCCCTGCCACAGGCAGGGACACCAACCTCCAGGCCTGGAGCTACACAAGGTTGCCCAGGGCCCCAGCCAACCTGGCCTTGAACACCTCCAGGGACGGGGCACCCACCTCCTCTCTGGGCAGCCAATCCCAATCCCATCCCAATCCCCATCCCAATCTTAGAATCCCAGCCTGGTCTGGGTTGGAAGGGACCCCAAGGATCACAGAGCTCCACAGGCAGGGCCACCAAGCTCCAGGCCTGGAGCTACACAAGGTTGCCCAGGGCCCCATCCAACCTTTCCTTGTCTTGCCACAGATCATGAGCAAGGGGCGCATTGTCCAGGTGGGGAGACAGCGCCACGAGGCCGGCCAGAGCCTGGTCACCATGTCACTGCCAGTGACAGCTGAGCTCATCCCCTCCTTCCGCATCGTGGCCTACTACTACGTGATGCCTGGGGAGATCGTTGCTGACTCCGTCTGGGTTGACGTCAAGGACACTTGTATGGGCACTGTGAGTGTGCCCATGTTGCCTTAGGGGTCAGAGGGGCCTTGGGGGGACATTGGGTGGGCCTTGGAGGTGGTTTAGGTGGCCCTTGAGGTAACCCATGGTAGGGATTGGGTGGGCCATGGTGGGCAGTGAGGGGTTTGGATAGTCCAGGGGGACCTTGGGCATCTACAGGGGGGACCTTGGGTGTCTCCGAGGAGGGCCTTGGGTATCTCCAAGGGGGTCCGTTGGCATCTCCAAGGGGGCCTTGGGTATCTCCAGGGGGGTCCATGGGCATCTCCAAGGGGGCCTTGGGCATCTCCAAGGGGGTCCGTGGGCATCTCCAAGGGGGACCTTGGGTATCTCCAAAGGGGACCTTGAGCATCTCCAAGGGGGCCTTGGGCATCTCCAAGGGGGACCTTGGGCATCTCCAAGGGGGTCCTTGGGTATCTCCAAGGGGGTCCTTGGGCATCTCCAAGGGGGGCCTTGGGCATCTCCAAAGGGGACCTTGTGTATCTCCAAGGGGGCCTTGGGTATCTCCGAGGGGGACCTTATGTATCTCCAAGAGGGGCCTTGTGTATCTCCAAGGGGATCCTTGGGCATCTCCAAGGGGGTCCTTGGGTATCTCCAAAGGGGACCTTGAGCATCTCCAAGGGGGCCTTGGGTATCTCCAAGGGGGGCCTTGGGCATCTCCAAGGGGGCCTTGGGTATCTCCAAGGAGGGGCCTTGGGCAGCCCATTGATGGTTCCATGGTGGAGAACACAGCCATCATCTACCCCTGGAGAACCCCAACACCCTGTGGGGTTGGGTTACCCCCCATGGGACAGCTCCTGGAGGGGTGTGGGGGTGTGATGACAGCTTTTTTAGGGGGCCTGTGGACATGACCCACCCCCCAAGCCCCATCCTGTGTCCCTGGCAGCTGGTGGTGAAGGGAGCAACCGAGGCTGACAACCGGGTGCACGAACCAGGGACACCCATGAGGCTGCGCCTTGAGGGTGACCACAACGCCCACGTGGGGCTGGTGGCCGTGGACAAGGGGGTCTTTGTCCTCAGCAAGAAGAACAAGCTCACCCAGTCCAAGGTGGGTCTCCAGGGCCCTGTTCCCTCCTTCCCCTGTCACTGCTTCCTCCCTTCCAGCTGTCACTGCTGTCCTCTGTGGGTGACAGGTTTGGGACACGGTGGAGAAGGGGGACATCGGCTGCACCCCGGGCAGTGGGAAGGACAACGTGGGGGTCTTTGCTGATGCTGGTCTCAGCCTGGTCACCAACATGAACATCAAAACGGTGCAGCGAGCAGGTAGGGGACACGTTGGGGACAACCTGGGGTGACACCTTGGGGACAACCTGGGGTGGCACCTTGGGGCTGTGGCACTTGGAGGATGGGGGTTGGGGCGCCTCAGGGATGTGTCCCATCAGCTTTGGGATGTGGCAGCTGATGTCAAGGAGAAGGGACACCTGGCTTTGGGGCTGTGTGACACTGTGGGGTCCGTGTGTCCTCTCTGTCCCCAGAGGTCCAGTGTCCCCAGGCTCCGAAACGCAAGCGCCGATCCCTGCAGCTCATCGAGTACAAGGGCAAAAAGTGTAGGTGGCACCTCGGGTGTCCCATGTCCCCAAGGACACTGGAACGTCCCACGCCCCTGGAGACACTCAGTTGTCCCACATCCCTGAGGATCTCAAAGTGTCCCATGTCCCTGAGGGACACCAGCCAGAGTGTCCCATGTCCCAGTCAATACCAGTGTCCCATGTCCCCAAGGGACACCAGAGTGTCCCAAGTCCCTGGTGATGCCTCAGCAACCCATACCCCAAGGGTCACCAGAGTGTCCCATGTCCCAGTCAATACCAGTGTCCCATGTCCCTGAGGGACACCAGAGTGTCCCAGGTCCCTGGTGATGCCTCAGCACCTTGTCCCCCAAGGGATACCAGATTGTCCCATGTCCCCAAGGGACACCAGAGTGTCCCAAGTCCCTGGTGATGCCTCAGCAACCCATACCCCAAGGGTCACCAGAGTGTCCCATGTCCCAGTCAATACCAGTGTCCCATGTCCCTGAAGGACACCAGAGTATCCCAGGTCCCTGAGGGACACCAGAGTGTCCCAGGTCCCTGGTGATGCCTCAGCACCTTGTCCCCCAAGGGATACCAGATTGTCCCATGTCCCCAAGGGACACCAGAGTGTCCCAAGTCCCTGGTGATGCCTCAGCAACCCATACCCCAAGGGTCACCAGAGTGTCCCATGTCCCAGTCAATACCAGTGTCCCATGTCCCTGAAGGACACCAGAGTATCCCAGGTCCCTGAGGGACACCAGAGTGTCCCAGGTCCCTGGTGATGCCTCAGCACCTTGTCCCCCAAGGGATACCAGATTGTCCCATGTCCCCAAGGGACACCAGAGTGTCCCAAGTCCCTGGTGATGCCTCAGCAACCCATACCCCAAGGGTCACCAGAGTGTCCCATGTCCCAGTCAATACCAGTGTCCCATGTCCCTGAAGGACACCAGAGTATCCCAGGTCCCTGAGGGACACCAGAGTGTCCCAGGTCCCTGGTGATGCCTCAGCACCTTGTCCCCCAAGGGATACCAGATTGTCCCATGTCCCCAAGGGACACCAGAGTGTCCCAAGTCCCTGGTGATGCCTCAGCAACCCATACCCCAAGGGTCACCAGAGTGTCCCATGTCCCAGTCAATACCAGTGTCCCAGGTCCCTGAGGGACACCAGAGTGTCCCATGTCCCAGTCAATACCAGTGTCCCATGTCCCTGAAGGACACCAGAGTATCCCAGGTCCCTGAGGGACACCAGAGTGTCCCAGGTCCCTGGTGATGCCTCAGCACCTTGTCCCCCAAGGGGCACCAGCTTGTCCCACGTCCCCAGTGTCCCTCAGCCCAAGGGCTCTGGGAATGGGTGCCAGTTGGGTGCCTTGGTGCTGACAGCGGCCGAGTACACGGACAAGCTGCAGCACAAGTGTTGTGAAGATGGCATGAAGGAGAACCCCATGGGCCACAGCTGCGAGTACCGGACCAACTACATCCAGGATGGAGATGCCTGCATCCGGGCCTTCCTGGACTGCTGCAACTACATCAAGGGCATCCGGGACCAGAAGCAACGGGAGTTCCACCTTGAGCTGGCCAGAAGCAAGTGCTGGGTGATGGCGGGGTGATGGTGGGGCTGGAGGTTGGGGGAAGGTTGGGTGAACCTTAAGTGTTGATTGTGTTGGCCTTGGGTGGTGCTTGGGTGAAGGTCAGGTGGACCTCAGGCATGGCTTGTGCTGGGCGCAGGCAAAGCTTGGGTGAAGGTTGGGCCAAGCTTGGGTGAAAGTTGGGCCAAGCTTGGGTGAAAGTTGGGCCAGGCTTGGGTGAAAGTTGTGCCAAGCTTGGGTGAAAGTTGGGCCAAGCTTGGGTGAAAGATGGGCCAAGCTTGGGTGAAAGATGGGCCAAGCGTGGGCCAAGCTTGGGTGAAAGATGGGCCAAGCGTGGGCCAAGCTTGGGTGAAAGATGGGCCAAGCTTGGGTGAAAGATGGGCCAAGCTTGGGTGAAAGATGGGCAGAGCTTGGGTGGATGTTGGGCCAAGCTTGGATGGATGTTGGGCCAAGCTTGGGTGGAAGATGGGCCAAGCTTGGATGAAAGCTGGGCCAGGCTTGGGTGGATGTTGGGCCGAGCCCGGGTGGATGTTGGATGATGCCTAGACAATGGTTGGGCCAAGCTTGGGTGGTGCTTGGGTGATGCTGGGTCCACCCAGGGGCTGGGCTCCTGAGGCCACGGTTGAGAGGGATGCTGCCACCCCCAGGCGAGGCCGATGACGTCTTCCTGTCGGATGAGGACATCACCTCCCGGAGCCTCTTCCCGGAGAGCTGGCTGTGGCAGGTGGAGGCGCTGACCGAGCAGCCCGACGCTCTGGGGTGAGCCCTGTGCCCCTCTCCCCCTACTCCTCCACCCCATGGCTCAACTTGGGGATCACCACCTCCTTCCTGCCCAGCTCTGGATGCTGCTTTGCCAGCCTGGAGACCAGTTATGGTTCCTCTCAAGTCCAGACGAGGGCCACCTTTGATCCCCTGGCACTGCTTGGGATCCCTGGCACTGCTTGGGACCCCCTATGGCACTTTGGTCCACCTCAGGAGCCACCTACCCTCTGCTCTAACTTGGGGACCCCCTGGAGCATCTTGGTCCACCTCAGGAGCCACCTACCCTCTGCTCCAGCTTGGGGACCCCCTGTGGCATCTTGGTCCACCTCAGGAGCCACCTACCCTCTGCTCCAGCTTGGGGACCCCCTATGGCACTTTGGTCCAGCTCAGGAGCCACCTACCCTCTGCTCCAGCTTGGGGACCCCCTCAACTCCAGCTTGGTGTCCTAGTGACACCTCCCTAGCCTGGCTTGGGGACAGCTATGACCCTCTTGGCCGTTCCCATCCTCTGCAGCATCTCCACGAAGACCGTGCCTGTGTACCTGAAGGACTCCATCACCACGTGGGAGGTCTTGGCCATCAGCCTCTCACCCACCAAGGGTAGGTGACGGAGTAGGAAGGTGTTCCTGGAGATCAAATGAACCCCCCCAAAAACCTTCAGGCTGGTCCCTGGGCCTAGAAGGGTCCTCAAGGTGCATTTCCTTGGGGCTTGAGGCCTCTCCAAAACCTCAGAGGGGTGCACCCTACTGGAGAGGTGCCCCAAGCTTTGAGGAGACCCACCAAACCTCCCTCGGAGCGTGAGGGATCCCCCTGAGCTTTGGAAGGACTCCGTGGGGCTCGGAGGATCTCTCAAAAGCCTTATGCATGTCCCTGGGGCACGAGGTGCTCCAGCAAACCCCCCCAAAAGAACCCCCCCTGATCCAGACCCCATGTCTCTGTGGTCAACCCCCACAGGGCTGTGTGTGGCTGACCCCTACGAGATCACGGTGATGAAAGACTTCTTCATCGACCTACGGCTGCCCTACTCCGTGGTGAGGAACGAGCAGGTGGAGATCCGTGCCATCCTCTACAACTACTGGACCCGGGACATCACGGTGAGCAGGGGGGACACCTTTTGGGGATCACCACCTCCTTCCTGCCCAGCTCTGGATGCTGCTTTGCCAGCCTGGAGACCAGTTATGGTTCCTCTCAAGTCCAGACAAGGGCCACCTTTGATCCCCTGGCACTGCTTGGGACCCCTGGCACTGCTTGGGACCCCTGGCACTACTTGGGACCACCAATGGCATCTTGGTCCACCTCAGGAGCCACCTACCCTCTGCTCCAGCTTGGGGACCCCCTGGAGCATCTTGGTCCAGCTCAGGAGCCACCTACCCTCTGCTCCAGCTTGGGGACCCCCTGGAGCATCTTGGTCCAGCTCAGGAGCCACCTACCCTCTGCTCCAGCTTGGGGACCCCCTGTAGCACTTTGGTCCACCTCAGGAGCCACCTACCCTCTGCTCCATCTTGGGGACCCCCTGGAGCATCTTGGTCCAGCTCAGGAGCCACCTACCCTCTGCTCCAGCTTGGGGACGCCCTCTCCTCCAACCCCAACACCTCTTGTGCCCTGCAGGTGCGCGTGGAGCTGATGCACAACCCGGCCCTGTGCAGTGCCTCCACCTCCAAGGTGCGCTACCAGCAGATCCTCAACCTGAAGCCCCAGTCCTCACAGGCTGTCCCCTTTGTCATCGTGCCCTTGCAGCTGGGGCTGCATGACATCGAGGTGAAGGCGGCCGTCCGGGGTCACTACGTGGCTGATGGGGTCAAGAAGAAGCTGAAAGTTGTGGTGAGTGGCTGTGGCTGCTGGTGGCACCTCCACCACGTGGTGCCACCTCCACCATGTGGTGCCACCTCCACCATGTGGTGCCATCCTCCACCCCTGAGATGTCCCCAGCCTGATGTCCCTGTCTCTGTACCCTCCACCCCTGAGATGTCCCCAGCATGATGTCCCTGTCTCTGTACCCTCCACCCCTGAGATGTCCCCAGCCTGATGTCCCTGTCTCTGTACCCTCCACCCCTGAGATGTCCCCAGCATGATGTCCCTGTCTCTGTACCCTCCACCCCTGAGATGTCCCCAGCATGATGTCCCTGTCTCTGTACCCTCCACCCCTGAGATGTCCCCAGCATGATGTACCTGTCCCTGTATCCTCCACCCCTGAGATGTCCCCAGCATGATGTCCCTGTCCCTGTATCCTCCACCCCTGAGATGTCCCCAGCATGATGTCCCTGTCTCTGTACCCTCCACCCCTGAGATGTCCCCAGCATGATGTACCTGTCCCTGTATCCTCCACCCCTGAGATGTCCCCAGCATGATGTCCCTGTCTCTGTACCCTCCACCCCTGAGATGTCCCCAGCCTGATGTCCCTGTCCCTGTATCCTCCACCCCTGAGATGTCCCCAGCATGATGTCCCTGTCCCTGTATCCCCCAACCCCTGAGATGTCCCCAGCCTGATGTCCCTGTCCCTGTATCCTCCACCCCTGAGATGTCCCCAGCATGATGTCCCTGTCTCTGTACCCTCCACCCCTGAGATGTCCCCAACATGATGTCCCTGTCTCTGTATCCTCCACCCCTGAGATGTCCCCAGCCTGATGTCCCTGTCCCTGTATCCTCCACCCCTGAGATGTCCCCAACATGATGTCCCTGTCTCTGTATCCTCCACCCCTGAGATGTCCCCAGCCTGATGTCCCTGTCCCTGTATCCTCCACCCCTGAGATGTCCCCAGCGTGGCGTCCCTGTCTCTCCTTTCATCCTGGTGTTGGTACCCAAGGATGAAAGGATTCTCCACCCAGGATGCCCAAGTGTGATCTCCTGGGGGTCTTCCAGTTTGTCCCATGAGCTGGGGGTGCTGGTTTATACTGGGACTCCTTTGCTGGACAACTCAGAGAGGTTGGGAAGAGGGGTGATCACCCCAAAACCAGCCCAACCTTTAGCATTGGACTCTTGCCTCTACAGCCTGAAGGGATGAGGTTGGAGAAGACAGTGAAGATCATTGAGCTGGACCCGAAGGAGAAAGGAGTCAGTGAGTGACCCTGTCTGGTCCTTGGGGATGTTTCAGGCCCATGAGGGATGTCTCACTGAGGGAAAGATCTGGGCCACCTCAGGGGACAGGGGAAGTCCAAACTGTAGGTCTGGGAGATGAAGGATGGACCACCAAGGGTGGGACTGGGGCATCTTGGGGGATAAGGGACACCCCACTATGAGCTGGGGCACCTCAGGGAATTAGGGATGTCTGGGACATCTTGGGAGATGAAGGATGGACCACCAAAGGTGGGACTGTGGTATCTGGGGGGGGGGATAAGGGACACCCCACTATGAGCATCCATGGGAGTTTGGGATGTCCTGCTGTGGGTCTGGGGCATCCTTGGGAACAAGGACCATTCTTCTATGGAGCTGGGGCATCTCAAGGGAGAAGGGACATCCTGGTGTGGTCCTGGGACATCTTGAGGGACATGGGACATCCTGCTTCAGGGCTTGGTCTCCTTAGGGGGGGTTGGGACATGAAGGAATTTGGGATCCCCCATCTCCATCCTGGCTTCCCTGCCCCACAGATGGTGTCCAGGAAGAGAAGGTGAAGGCAGCAAACCTCTCTGACATCGTCCCCAACACGGAGTCGGAGACCAAAGTCAGCATCCAAGGTGACAACAGAGGGGGGGAAGGGACCCACGTGGAGAGGAGCTGGAAGGGACCAGGCCACTCTTGGCTTGACATCTCCCCGTTCTCCTGGCCCAGGCAACCCTGTGTCCATCATGGTGGAGAAAGCCATCGATGGGGCCAAGCTGAAGCACCTCATCGTGACGCCGTCGGGCTGCGGGGAGCAGAACATGATTGGGATGACACCCACTGTCATTGCCACCCACTACCTGGACAGCACCTTGCAGTGGGAGAGCCTGGGTGTCGACCGCCGCACGGAGGCCATCGCCTTGATCAAAAAGGGTAGGGCTTTCCTCCTACCTCCTGCCCTCCTTGCTTGGGAGGCGGGGGTCCAAAAATGCCTCCATCATCCAAGGTGCTGGAGAAACCAGCACCTTTGAGGAAGCCCCAACTGGGGGTGCTCCCAGTTTGGGGATTTCTAGAGCTACTGGTTCGTACTGGAACGTGCTCTGGAGTGCCATCACCTTGATCAAAAAGGGTAGGGCTTTCCTCCTACCTCCTGCCCTCCTGGCTTGGGAAGGGTCCAAAATGCCTCCATCATCCAAGGTGCTGGAGAAACCAGCACCATTGAAGAAGACAGAGCTGGGGGTGCTTCCAGTTTGGTGCTCCCAGTTTGGGGATTTCTAGAGCTACTGGTTCATACTGGAAAGTGCTCTGGAGCAGGTTGGTTGCCTGAAGCTACCTCAGCTTGGCTGGGTGCTCCTTGGGTTGGCCAACAGCTGGAGGACACTGGTGACCTGAAGCATCTTCCAGATGCTCCTTGGGTTGGCCAACCACCATCTCTTCACCAGGTTACGCCCAACAACTTGCCTTCAGGAAACCAGACGGCTCCTATGCCGCCTTCAAGGACCGCCCATCAAGCACCTGGTGAGGGGGACAGACTGCCAACCACCACCCAGGGCCAGGAGACAGGGTTGGACACGGCTCTAAGGTCTTCCTGTCCTTAGGTTGACAGCCTACGTGGCCAAAGTCTTTGCCATGGCCATCAAGCTGGTGGACATCGAGCGCGAGGTGGTTTGTGGTGCTGTGAAGTGGCTCATCCTGGAGAAGCAGAAGCCAGATGGGATTTTCCAAGAAGATGCTCCTGTCATCCATAAGGAGATGGTGGTATGGTGGACATCAAACCCTCTCCTGGCTGGTGGCTAAAGCCCCGTTGACTCAAGGGTGGGACTGGAGGGGGAAGGACCAGGTTGGGTGATGAGAAGGGCATGGGTTGGGTGGACAGAGCTTGATGGGGAAACCATGATCTGGACATGGGTTGGGTGGCCCATGGGATAACCATGATCTGGACATGGGTTGGGTGGCCCATGGGATAACCATGATCTGGACATGGGTTGGGTGGCCCATGGGATAACCATGATCTGGACATGGGTTGGGTGACCCATGAGATAACCATGATCTGGACATGGGTTGGGTGACCCATGAGATAACCATGATCTGGACATGGGTTGGGTGGCCCATGGGATAACCATGATCTGGACATGGGCTGGGTGGCCCATGGATCTGGAGGTTCTCTCCCCTCTCTTTGGTCATACAGGGAGGCTATGAAGGTGCCGAGCCCGAGGCGTCCCTCACCGCCTTCGTCCTCATCGCGCTGCAGGAATCCCGGGAGGTCTGCAAGGACCACGTCAATGTGGGTGTCCCCAGTTCCCTTCCACCCCCTCCCCCAGGAGGAGACAGGGAGCAACTAGCTGGTCCTGGAAGACCAGCAACCAGCTGGTCTTGGAAGACCAGCCACCCAACCTTCCTAGCAACCACTTGAGAACCCAAACTTGACCCATCCTTTCTGCCCAGAGCTTGGATGGGAGCATCAACAAAGCTGCTGAGTACTTGTCCAGGAGGTACCAGTCGCTGGCCAGACCCTACACGGTGGCCCTGACCTCCTACGCCTTGGCCCTGGCAGGGAAACTCAAGAGCGAGAAGGTTCTCATGAAGTTCTCCAAAGGTGACACCTCACCAGAGAAAGGGGGAGGGGGATAATAGAGGGGAGAAGGTGGTGATGGGTTACCTGAGGGGGGAGACACCATCCCTACAGGGTGCTGAGGGATTGGGAGGGGGGATAATAGGGGGGAGAAGGTGGTGATGGGTTACCTGAGGGGGGAGACACCATCCCTACAGGGTGCTGAGGGGTTGGGTGGGGAGGGATAATAGGGGGGAGAAGGTGGTGATGGGTTATTTGGGGGGGGGAATGAGGGGGGAGAAGGTGGTGATGGGTTACCTGAGGGGGGAGACACCATCCCTGCAGGGTGCTGAGGGATTGGGTGGGGGGATAATAGGGGGAGAAGGTGGTGATGGGTTATTTGGGGGGAATGAGGGGGAGAAGGTGGTGATGGGTTACCTGGGGGGAGGAGACACCATCCCTGCAGGGTGCTGAGGGATTGGGAGGGGGGTTAATAGGGGGGAGAAGGTGGTGATGGGTTATTTGGGGGGAGGAGACACCATCCCTACAGGGTGCTGAGGGGTTGGGTGGGGGGGATAATAGGGGGGAGAAGGTGGTGATGGGTTACCTGGGGGGGATAATAGGGGGAGAAGGTGGTGATGGGTTACCTGGTGGGGGGAGACACCATCCCTACTGGGTGCTGAGGGGTTGATGTCCCCCCTCAGAGGGGCAGCGCTGGGAGGAACGCAACGCCCGGACCTACAACATCGAGGGCACCTCCTACGCCTTGCTGGCCCTGCTGCAGATGGAGAAGGCAGAGCTGACCGGGCCTGTGGCCCGCTGGCTGGCTCAGCAGAACTACTTTGGTGGTGGCTACGGGTCCACCCAGGTGGGCTACGGGATCCCCCACCCCCTGCCTGGCTCCCTACCCCCTGCTAAGGGGGAAGTGGGATGAGAAGATAAAGGCTTTGGAGAACCCAAAAGGACCCCTGTAGTCCCCTGGGGGCACCTCCAGACCCTGGGGGACCCTCAAGGGCTTTGGAGAACCCAAAAAGACCCTCATAGTCCCTTGGGGACACCTCCAGAGCCTGGGGGACCCCTCAGAAACACCTCCTGTCCCTTGGGGACACATACAGAGCCTGGGGGACACCTCCTGTCCCTTGGGGACATCTCCAGAGCCTGGGGGACCCCTCAGGAACACCTCCTGTCCCTTGGGGACACCTCCAGAGCCTGGGGGACCCTCAAGGGCTTTGGAGAACCCAAAAGACCCTCATAGTCCCTTGGGGACACCTCCAGAGCCTGGGGGACCCCTCAGGAACACCTCCTGTCCCTTGGGGACACGTCCAGAGCCTGGGGACCCTCAGGAACACCTCCTGTCCCTTGGGGACACATACAGAGCCTGGGGGACCCCTCAGGAACACCTCCTGTCCCTTGGGGACACCTCCAGACCCTGGGGGACCTTCAAGGGCTTTGGAGAACCCAAAAAGACCCTCATAGTCCCTTGGGGACACCTCCTGCCCCTTGGGGGCACCTCTGCTCCATAAGCCCCCCTCTGAGGGTATGTCCCAGGTGACATCAGGTGTCCCCAAAGCTCAGGGTCACCTTAGGTTCAGAGGGTCACCCAGGGGGCTTCCAGGGGATGCTCCCCCCACCCCACCCTGGGCGTCCCCAAGCCCCGGTGACACGGGGGATGTCCCCACAGGCCACCATCCTGGTGTTCCAAGCCCTGGCCCAGTACCAGGTGGCCACCCCACGGCAGCTGGACCTGAACCTGGACGTGTCGGTGCTGCTGCCGCGCCGGGCCAGCGCCGTCACCTACCGCATCGAGAACCGCAACGCCCTGGTGGCACGCTCTGCAGAGGTACCGGCCAGCCCTGTCCCCTCTGTCCCTGTCCCACCTGTCCCAGGACAGCCCTGTCCCCTCTGTCCCTGTCCCACCACCTCCCAGGACAGCCCTGTCCCCTCACTAATAGGCTCTGGGGTCACCTCCACCTCCTGTCCCCTCTGTGTCCCTGGGATGCCCCTGTCCCTTCTTCTGTGCCACCTCCTGTCCCCTCTGTGTCCCTGGGATGTCCCTGTCCCTTCTGCACCCCCTCCCCACGTCCCCATCCCTGGCCCAGGATGTCCCCACCCCCCAGGATGTCCCCATCCCTTTTCCACCTCCCTCCCTGGGGATGTCCCACCTCCTGTCCCCTCTGTGTCCCTGGGATGTCCCTGTCCCACGTGTCCCTTCACCTCCTGACCACTCTGTGTCCTTGAGATGTCCCTGGGATGTCCTTGTCCCTTGTGCACCACTCTGTGTCCCTGGGATGTCCCTGTCCCTTCTTCTGTGCCACCTCCATCTCCTGTCCCCTCTGTGTCCCTGGGATGTCCCCATCCCTTCTTCTGTGTCACCTCCTGTCCCCTCTGTGTCCCTGGGATGTCCCTGGGATGTCCCTGTCCCTTCTTCTGTGCCACCTCCATGTCCTGCCCACTCTGTGTCCCTGGGATGTCCCTGGGATGCCCCTATCCCTTCTTCTGTGTCACCTCCTGTCCCCTCTGTGTCCCTGGGATGCCCCTGTCCCTTCTTCTGTGCCACCTCCTGTCCCCTCTGTGTCCCTGGGATGCCCCTGTCCCTTCTGCACCCCCTCCCCACGTCCCCATCCCTGGCCCAGGATGTCCCCACCCCCCAGGATGTCCCCATCCCTTTTCCACCTCCCTCCCTGGGGATGTCCCACCCCGACCCCGCCTGTCCCCTCAGACCAAGCTGAACGAGGACTTCACGGTGAAGGCTGAGGGGACAGGCAAGGGGACAATGACCGTGGTGACCATCTACAACGCCAAGGTCCCCGAGAAGGACAACAAGTGTGACAACTTCGACCTGCGAGTGCAGGTGGAGGACGTGAAGACCGGTGAGACCTCCACCCCTTAGCCCCCTCCCCACCATCCCCACTGTGTCCCTGTGGTCCCCCACCATGTCCTCCTGTCCCCTCCCCTCCTCCTGGATGTCCCCCCACCCGCGGCAACCCCACCCATGTCCCCTCATTGTCCCCACAGGCAAGGAACAGGAGGGCGTCTTCCGCTCCGTCAAGATCACCATCTGCACCAGGTAGGACAAGGGTGGGGACCTTGGGGACAGGGGGGACACTTGGAGGCAGGGAGGGCGGTGGAGGTGTCAGGGACAGCGGGGACGAAGGTGGGGACAAACAGGGCTCATCAGCCCCCACCCTGTCCCATGGGGATCCTTGGGACACCAGGGATGGTGGACAGGGACCTCGGGGACAAGGGTGGTGGCACTGGGGACAAACAGGGGGTCCTTGGGAACAGGGACACCAGGGATGGTGGACAGGACATTGGGGACAAGGGTGGTGGCACTGGGGACAAACAGGGGGTCCTTGGGTACAGGGACACCAGAGATGGTGGACAGGGACACTGGGGACAAGGGTGGTGGCACTGGGGACCAACAGGGGACCCTGAGGACCCCAGGGACAAGGATGGTGGCACTGGGGACATACAGGGGGTCCTGAGGAACAGGGACACCAGGGATGGTGAACAGGGACACTGGGGACAAGGGAGGTGGCACTGGGGACCAACAGGGGACCCTGAGGACCCCAGGGACAAGGAAGGTGGCACTGGGGACAAACAGGGGGTCCTGAGGAACAGGGACACCAGGGCTGGGGCTGGTGGGGACAACAGAGTGGTTGGGGACAGGCAGGTGGCCTCAGCCCTGTCCCCACAGGTACCTGGGTGACGTGGATGCCACCATGTCCATCCTGGATGTCTCCATGCTCACGGGCTTCTTTCCTGATGTCCAGGACCTGAGGAGGGTAAATTTGGGGACATGGGGACACGGGGACACGGGGACACGTGTCAGGGGGGTGACAGGACCTGGGGGAGACACAGGACTTGGCATCTTCATGCCATCATGTCCCCTCCCTGTCCCCACACTTCCCTAACCCCCACGTCCTCGTGTCCCTACACCCCTGTCTGTCCCTTGTGCCACCCCATCTCCACGTCCCACGGCCACGTGTCCCCTGGTGTCACTGTCCCCGCGTCCCCAAGTGTCCCCCACATCATCTCACCAGCTGCCCTGGTCCCACCTGGCCAGTGTCACCGTGTCCCTTTGTCACCCTGTGCCCATCCCTGTCTCCTGCTGCGGTTTGGGCATCCCCCACCCCTGCCCCACCCCATGTGTCCCTTGGTGTCCTTCTGCCCTGGTGTCACCCTGTCCCTGTCCCCAGCTCACAGAAGGGGTGGACAGGTACATCTCCAAGTTTGAGATTGACCAAGCACAGTCGGAGCGCAGCAACATCGTCATCTACCTGGACAAGGTGGGTGGGGACACCTTGGGGACACCTTGGGGACACCTCGGGGACACCTCGGGGACACCTTGGGGACAAGGGGGAGGTGGGAGGTGAGAAGGGACGTGGGAATGGGGACAAGATGGGACGAGGTGGTGTGGGGACAAGGTGGGACAGGGAGAAAGTGGGCCAGGGATGAGGATGACACTGGGGACATGGGTGGGGACACCTTGGGGACACCTTGGGGGCACCTTGGGGACATGGTGAGGACAAGGGGGAAGTGGGAGGTGAGAAGGGACATGGGAATGGGGACAAGATGGGGCAGGTGGGGACAGGGAGAAGGTGGGACAGGGACAAGGATGACACTGGGGACATGGGTGGGGACACCTTGGGGACACCTTGGGGACACCTTGGGGACACCTTGGGGACACCTCGGGGACACCTTGGGGACAAGGGGGAGGTGGGAGGTGAGAAGAGACTTGGGAATGGGGACAAGATGGGACAAGATGGGACAGGGACAAGATGGGACAGGGATGAGGATGACACTGGGGACACCTCGGGGACACCTTGGGGACAAGGGGGAGGTGGGAGGTGAGAAGGGACATGGGAATGGGGACAAGATGGGACAAGATGGGACAGGGACAAGATGGGACAGGGATGAGGATGACACTGGGGACACCTCGGGGACACCTTGGGGACAAGGGGGAGGTGGGAGGTGAGAAGGGACATGGGAATGGGGACAAGATGGGACAGGGATGAGGATGACACTGGGGACACCTCGGGGACACCTTGGGGACAAGGGGGAGGTGGGAGGTGAGAAGGGACATGGGAATGGGGACAAGATGGGACAGGGATGAGGATGACACTGGGGACACCTTGGGGACAAGGGGGAGGTGGGAGGTGAGAAGGGACGTGGGAATGGGGACAAGATGGGACAAGATGGGACAGGGACAAGATGGGACAGGGATGAGGATGACACTGGGGACACCTTGGGGACACCTTGGGGACAAGGGGGAGGTGGGAGGTGAGAAGGGACGTGGGAATGGGGACAAGATGGGACAGGGTGGTGTGGGGACAAGGTGGGACAGGGAGAAGATGGGACAGGTGGGGACAGGGAGAAGGTAGGACAGGGATGAGGATGACACTTGGGGACACGTGTGGGGACAGGACAGGGACCCACATGGGGACACAGGTGGGGTTGGGGACACGGGGAAGGGACTGTCCCAGGCGACATGGGTGGGAAGGAAGTTGGGGGACAGGGGTAGGGACAGCGTGGCTGGGGACAAGGCCAGGCTGGGGCTGGGGTGCTGTGTCCCAGCCTGGCTGACCGCCACCCCCTCCGTGTCCCCGTGTCCCCGTGTCCCTTGTCCCCAGATCTCCCACAAGGCCGAGGAGTGCTTCGCCTTCAGGGCCCACCAGAGGTTCCAGGTGGGCTTGATCCAGCCCGCGGCCGTCACCGTCTACAGCTACTACAAGATCGGTGTGACAGTGTCCCCCCGTGTCACCCGCGGGTCCCCTCCGGCCCCCCGCCCTCCTCCCCGCCCCCTCTCCCCACAAAGTGCCCCCCTGTCTCCTCTCCTGTCCCTCCCTGTCCCCACCTCGTCCCATCTTGTCCCCATTCCCACGTCCCTTCACGCCTCCCACCTCCCCCTTGTCCCCACCATGTCCCCAAGGTGTCCCCAAGGTGTCCCCACCCATGTCCCCAGTGTCATTCTCGTCCCTGTCCCACCTTCTCCCTGTCCCACCTTGTCCCATCTTGTCCCACCTTGTCCCCATTCCCATGTCCTTTCTCACCTCCCACCTCCCCCTTGTCCCCGAGGTGTCCCCAAGGTGTCCCCACCCGTGTCCCCACTGTCATCCTCGTCCCTGTCCCACCTTCTCCCTGTCCCACCTTGTCCCCACACCACCTCGTCCCATCTTCTCCCCATTCCCATGTCCCTTCTCACCTCCCACCTCCCCCTTGTCCCCACCATGTCCCCAAGGTGTCCCCACCCATGTCCCCAGTGTCATCCTCATCCCTGGCCCATCTTGTCCCCATTCCCACATCCCTTCTCACCTCCCACCTCCCCCTTGTCCCCAGGGTGTCCCCGAGGTGTCCCCAAGATGTCCCCACCCGTGTCCCCACTGTCATCCTCGTCCCTGTCCCACCTTCTCCCTGTCCCCACCTTGTCCCATCTTGTCCCCATTCCCACATCTCTTCACGCCTCCCACCTCCCCCTTGTCCCCAGGGTGTCCCCACCCCTGTCCCCCATGTCCCCTCTCCGTCCGTGTGTCCCCGCTCTGTCCCCATGTCCCTTGTCCCCCTTGTGCCCCACCCTCACCCTGTGTCACCTCATGTCCCCTCACGCAGACGACCGCTGCACCCAGTTCTACCACCCAGACAGGGAGGGGGGACAGCTGAGCAAGATCTGCCATGGGGACGTGTGTCGCTGCGCTGAAGGTGACACGGGGGCGTTTGGGGACAGGCTGGGGCAACGCCCGTGGTGTGATGGGACACATCAGGGCCATGCCATTGGGCCAGGGTGGGACATGTCATTGTCATGGTTGGGGATGTCATGGGCATGGTGGGACAGGGGGACATGTCATTGTCATGGTTGGGGATGTCATGGGCATGGTGGGACATGTCATGGCCATGATGGGACATGGGGATGTGTCATTGTCATGGTGGGACATGTCATTGTCATGGTTGGGGATGTCATGGCCATGGTGGGAGATGAGGACATGTCATTGTCATGGTTGGGGATGTCATGGGCATGGTGGGACATGTCATGGCCATGATGGGACATGGGGATGTGTCATTGTCATGGTGGGACATGTCATTGTCATGGTTGGGGATGTCATGGCCATGGTGGGAGATGAGGACATGTCATTGTCATGGTTGGGGATGTCATGGGCATGGTGGGACATGTCATGGCCATGATGGGACATGGGGATGTGTCATTGTCATGGTGGGACATGTCATTGTCATGGTTGGGGATGTCATGGCCATGGTGGGAGATGAGGACATGTCATTGTCATGGTTGGGGATGTCATGGGCATGGTGGGACATGTCATGGCCATGATGGGACATGGGGATGTGTCATTGTCATGGTGGGACATGTCATTGTCATGGTTGGGGATGTCATGGCCATGGTGGGAGATGAGGACATGTCATTGTCATGGTTGGGGATGTCATGGGCATGGTGGGACATGTCATGGCCATGATGGGACATGGGGATGTGTCATTGTCATGGTGGGACATGTCATTGTCATGGTTGGGGATGTCATGGCCATGGTGGGAGATGAGGACATGTCATTGTCATGGTTGGGGATGTGTCATTGTCATGGTGGGACATGTCATTGTCATGGTTGGGGATGTCATACCCATGGTAGGACGTGTCATGGGCATGGTGGGACATGGGGATGTGTCATTGTCATGGTGGGAGATGTCATGGGCATGGTGGGACATGGGGACGTGTCATTGTCATGGTTGGGGATGTCATACCCATGGTAGGACATGTCATGGCCATGATGGGACATGGGGATGTGTCATTGTCATGGTGGGACGTGTCATGGCCGTGGCTGGAGATGCCATGGCCATGGTGGGACATGGGGATGTGTCATGGGCATGGTTGGGGATGTCACACCCATGGTGGGACAGGGGGACGTGTCATGGCCATGGTGGGACGTGTCATTGTCATGGTGGGAGATGCCATGGGCATGGTGGGACAGGGGGACGTGTCATGGCCGTGGCTGGAGATGCCATGGCCATGGTGGGACCTGTTGGTGCCACCAACGCCCTGGTCCTGGCCGTGTCCCCACAGAGAACTGCTTCATGCGCCGCGAGCAGGAGGCGCCCGTCACCGTCAACCAGCGCATCGAGCGCGCCTGCGAGCCAGGAGTGGACTATGGTGGGACAGGGGGGACAGGGGAGGGACATGGGGGGGACATGGGGCTCCTGGGGGGGACTTGGGGCTCATGGAGGGGACTTGGAGTTCATGGGGGGGGGCATGGGGCTCATGGAGGGGACTTGGGGCACATGGGGGGGACTTGGAGCTCCTGGGGGGACTTGGAGTTCATGGGGGGGACAGGGAAGGGACATGGGGGGGGCATGGGGCACTTGGGGGGGACTTGGAGCTGCTGGGGGGACTTGGAGTTCATGGGGGGGCTTGGGGCTCCTGGGGGGACTTGGAGCTCCTGGGGGGGGGACTTGGGGCACATGGGGGGGACTTGGAGCTCCTGGGGGGGACTTGGAGCTCCTGGAGGGGACATGGAGCTCCTGGGGGGGACATGGAGCTCCTGGGGGGGACATGGGGCTCATGGGGGGACTTGGAGCTTCTAGGGGGCACTTGGGGCACATGGGGGGGACTTGGGGCTCCTGGGGGGACTTGGGGCACATGGGGGAGACTTCGAGCTGCTGGGGGGGACATGGGGCTCCTGGGGGGGACTTGGGGCACATGAGGGGGACTTGGAGCTCCTGGGGGTGACTTGGAGCTCATGGGGGGGACTTGGAGCTCATGGGGGGGACTTGGGGCACATGGGGGGGAACTTGGGGCTCCTGGGGGGGGGGACTTGGGGCTCCTGGGGGGGTCATTAGGGGGACACAAAGGGCTGTAGAAGGACAGAGGGAGACAGGAAGGGAGGGGGACATGGAAGGTCATGGGGAGGAAAAAGGGGGTGCTCTGGGGCCCCCCTGGAGTGTGTGGGTGCTGGGAGGGGGTGGTGGTGGGGGGTGACACGGTGACAATCCTTCCCCCAGTGTACAAGGTGAAGCTGGTGGCAAAGGAACAGTCCCCATCCCACGACAGCTACATCATGAGCATCCTCTCTGTCATCAAGATGGGTACGGCCACCCCAGGGGGGGGGACAAGGCCACCCTGAGGGGCGTGGGGGGGGGTCACCTCCATCTGGGGACAGCCAAGGGGAAGGGACACCCAGGGTGGCTTGGGAGGGGGAGTCCCCCAAGGTGAGGGTGGCATCGCCCAAGGGTGCTGGAGATGCCCATGGTGTCACCATGGTGTCACCAAGGGTGGGGGCACCCCTACCCAGAGGGTCCTGGAGGGCACTGGTGTCACCCATGGCTGATGCCACCCATGGTGCCACCAAGGATGGGGACAGCCATGCTGGAGGGCACTGGTGTCACCCATGGTGCCACCAAGGATGGGGACAGCCATGCTGGAGGGCACTGGTGTCACCCATGGTGCCACCAAGGATGGGGACAGCCATGCTGGAGGGCACTGGTGTCACCCATGGTGCCACCAAGGATGGGGACAGCCATGCTGGAGGGCACTGGTGTCACCCATGGTGCCACCAAGGATGGGGACAGCCATGCTGGAGGGCACTGGTGTCCCCCATGGTGTCACCAAGGATGGGGACAGCCATGCTGGAGGGCACTGGTGTCCCCCGTGGTGTCACCAAGGGTGGGGACAGCCATGCTGGAGGGCACTGGTGTCCCCCATGGTGTCACCAAGGATGGGGACAGCCATGCTGGAGGGCACTGGTGTCACCCATGGTGCCACCAAGGATGGGGACAGCCATGCTGGAGGGCACTGGTGTCACCCATGGTGCCACCAAGGATGGGGACAGCCATGCTGGAGGGCACTGGTGTCCCCCATGGTGTCACCAAGGATGGGGACAGCCATGCTGGAGGGCACTGGTGTCACCCATGGTGCCACCAAGGATGGGGACAGCCATGCTGGAGGGCACTGGTGTCACCCATGGTGTCACCAAGGATGGGGACAGCCATGCTGGAGGGCACTGGTGTCACCCATGGTGTCACCAAGGATGGGGACAGCCATGCTGGAGGGCACTGGTGTCACCCATGGTGTCACCAAGGGTGGGGACAGCCATGCTGGAGGGCACTGGTGTCCCCCATGGTGCCACCAAGGATGGGGACAGCCATGCTGGAGGGCACTGGTGTCCCCCATGGTGCCACCAAGGATGGGGACAGCCATGCTGGAGGGCACTGGTGTCCCCCATGGTGCCACCAAGGATGGGGACAGCCATGCTGGAGGGCACTGGTGTCACCCATGGTGTCACCAAGGGTGGGGACAGCCATGCTGGAGGGCACTGGTGTCCCCCATGGTGCCACCAAGGATGGGGACAGCCATGCTGGAGGGCACTGGTGTCACCCATGGTGCCACCAAGGATGGGGACAGCCATGCTGGAGGGCACTGGTGTCCCCCATGGTGTCACCAAGGATGGGGACAGCCATGCTGGAGGGCACTGGTGTCACCCATGGTGCCACCAAGGATGGGGACAGCCATGCTGGAGGGCACTGGTGTCACCCATGGTGTCACCAAGGATGGGGACAGCCATGCTGGAGGGCACTGGTGTCACCCATGGTGTCACCAAGGATGGGGACAGCCATGCTGGAGGGCACTGGTGTCACCCATGGTGTCACCAAGGGTGGGGACAGCCATGCTGGAGGGCACTGGTGTCCCCCATGGTGCCACCAAGGATGGGGACAGCCATGCTGGAGGGCACTGGTGTCCCCCATGGTGCCACCAAGGATGGGGACAGCCATGCTGGAGGGCACTGGTGTCCCCCATGGTGCCACCAAGGATGGGGACAGCCATGCTGGAGGGCACTGGTGTCACCCATGGTGTCACCAAGGGTGGGGACAGCCATGCTGGAGGGCACTGGTGTCCCCCATGGTGCCACCAAGGATGGGGACAGCCATGCTGGAGGGCACTGGTGTCCCCCATGGTGCCACCAAGGATGGGGACAGCCATGCTGGAGGGCACTGGTGTCCCCCATGGTGTCACCAAGGATGGGGACAGCCATGCTGGAGGGCACTGGTGTCCCCCATGGTGCCACCAAGGATGGGGACACCCCTACCCAGAAGGTCCTGGAGGGCACTGGTGTCACCCATGGTGTCACCAAGGAACAAGAGTCCCCAGTGAGGGGGAGGACAAAGCTGAGGTGGGGGGTGGGGAGGGGGGTCCCTCTTGCGCCGGGCTGGAGGTGACACCCCCCAGGGAGGTGACACGCCCCCTCCTTGGGGACAGGGACGGACGAGGACCCGGCAGGGAGCAACAGGACCTTCGTGAGCCACCGGCAGTGCCGCGACGCCCTGAGGCTCCAGATGGGGCAGGACTACCTGCTGTGGGGCCTGGCCACCGACCTGTGGGTCACCGGCAACCGGTAAGGGCCACCAGCCTGGGGATGGGGACATGGGGGACACGGGGGACAGGGGGGACATGGGGGACAGGGGGGACATGGGGGACAGGGGGGACATGGGGGACAGGGACACTGGGGACATAGGGGACACTGGGGACACGGAGGACAGCGATGGGGACACTGGGGACACTGGGGACACTGGGGACACAGGGGACACAGGGGACACAGAGGACTCTGGGGACACAGGGGACACAGGGGACAGCGATGGGGACACAGGGGACACAGGGGACACAGGGACACGGGGACACAGGGACGGACTCGGGGACACAGGGGACACTGGGGACACAGGGGACACAGGGGACACAGGGGACACAGGGGACACGGGGTCACGGGGACACGGGGGACACAGGGGACAGTGATGGGGACACAGGGGACACAGGGGACAGCGATGGGGACACTGGGGACACAGGGGACACAGGGGACAGTAATGGGGACACAGAGGACACAGGGGACACAGAGGACACTGGGGACAGGGACACTGGGGACACTGGGGACACAGAGGACAGCGATGGGGACAGAGATGGGGACACAGGGGACACTGGGGACACAGGGGACACAGGGGACAGTGATGGGGACACTGGGGACATGGGGGACACAGGGGACACAGGGGACAGAGACACTGGGGACACAGGGGACACAGGGGACAGTGATGGGGACACTGGGGACACTGGGGACACTGGGGACACAGGACACAGGGGACAGAGATGGGGACACAGGGGACACTGGGGACACAGGGGACACAGGGGACAGTGATGGGGACACTGGGGACACTGGGGACACTGGGGACACAGGACACAGGGGACAGAGATGGGGACACAGGGGACACTGGGGACACAGGGGACACAGGGGACAGCGATGGGGACACAGGGGACAGGGACACAGGGGACACTGGGGACACAGGGGACACAGGGGACACTGGGGACACAGGGGACACAGGGGACAGCGATGGGGACACAGGGGACACTGGGGACACAGGGGACACAGGGGACAGCGATGGGGACACAGGGGACACTGGGGACACAGGGGACACAGGGGACAGCGATGGGGACACAGGGGACACAGGGGACACTGGGGACACAGGGGACACAGGGGACAGTGATGGGGACACAGGGGACAGGGACACAGGGGACAGAGGGGACAGGAGGAGGTGGGAGGTGGGGACCCTCGGCCCCTGGGGGGTCTGCCGAGGCTCCTCCTGAGCCGTGTCCCCTCCCCCTGTCCCCCCTGTCCCCCCTGTCCCCTGTGTCCCCTCAGCTTCTCCTACCTGATCGGGAAGGACACGTGGCTGGAGGCCTGGCCCTCGGAGGGGGCCTGCCAGGACCCCCCTCCAGACCCTCTGCCAGGACTTCGTGGAGTTCTCCGAGGCCATGACCATGTTTGGGTGCCCATCCTAACGGGGTGCCCCCCCCCCCAACCCCCTGCTGTCCCCTCTCCTTGTCCCCCCTCTCTACCCATCCCCCCCCCCCCCCAACCCCCCCCAACCCCCCCCCCAAATTTGTTTTCTGGGTAAAGTTCTTCCTGAGAACCTGGCTCTGTGTGGTGGGGGAGGGGAGGGGGGAGGGACAGGGGGTGGGGGGAGGGGAGAGGGGGAGGGGGGACAGGGGGACATGGGGAGGGACAGGGGGGTGGGGGAGGGGAGAGGGGGAGGGACAGGGGGGTGGGGGGAGGGGAGAGGGGGGAGGGGGGACATGGGGACATGGGGAGGGACAGGGGGGTGGGGGGAGGGGAGAGGGGGAGGGGGAGATGGGGACATGGGGAGGGACAGGGGGGTGGGGGAGGGGAGAGGGGGAGGGGGGACATGGGGACATGGGGAGGGACAGGGGGGTGGGGGGAGGGGGAGGGAGGAGGGGGGACATGGGGGTGGGGGAGAGGAGAGGGGGGAGGGGGGACATGGGGACATGGGGAGGGACAGGGGGGTGGGGGAGGGGAGAGGGGGAGGGACAGGGGGGTGGGGGAGGGGAGAGGGGGGAGGGGGGACATGGGGACATGGGGAGGGACGGGGGGTGGGGGACATGGGGACATGGGGACATGGGGACAAGGGAAGGGACAGTGGGGTGGGGGGAGGGGGAGGGGGAGGGGGGAACATGGGGGTGGGGGAGGGGAGAGGGAGGAGGGACAGGGGGGTGGGGGAGGGGAGAGGGGGAGGGACAGGGGGGTGGGGGGAGGGGAGAGGGGGGAGGGGGGACATGGGGACATGGGAAGGGACAGGGTGGTGGGGGGAGGGGGGACATGGGGACATGGGAAGGGACAGTGGGGTGGGGGAGGGGAGAGGGGGAGGGGGGACATGGGGACAGGGGGACATGGGGACATGGGGAGGGACAGTGGGGTGGGGGAGGGGAGGGGGAGGGGGGACAGGGGGACATGGGGAGGGACGGGGGGGTGGGGGAGGGGAGAGGGGGGGGGGGACAGGGGGACATGGGGACATGGGGAGGGACAGGGGGGTGGGGGAGGGGGGACATGGGGACATGGGGAGGGACATGGGTGGGGGGAGGGGAGAGGGGGAGGGGGAGACAGGGGGACATGGGGACACCAGAAGGGACAGTGGGGTGGGGGAGGGGAGAGGGGGGACATGGGGACATGGGGACATGGGGACATGGGGAGGGACAGTGGGGTGGGGGAGGAGAGAGGGGGGAGGGGGGACATGGGGACATGGGGAGGGGCAGGGGGGTGGGGGAGGGGAGAGGGGGAGGGGGACACATGGGGCCATGGGGAGGGACAGTGGGGTGGGGGAGGGGGCACATTAAGGTAATTAAGGGCAGTGGGAATGATAAATTAATTTATTAATAAATAAAGTGATAATAATTTAGGGGGGAGGGGCACACTTCCCCTCCCCTCCCCTCCCCCCCCAAACCAGCTGAGGGGGGTGGGGGGTGGTCAAAGGGTTGGGGGACTGGGACCAGCATGGACCCCTTCATGTCCCTGTGGTCCCCAGTGTCCCCAAAATGGGGAGGGGGTCCTTTGGTGTCCCCAGATGTCCAGCATTGGGGTGTCCCCCCCATAACCAGCATGGGGGGTGGGGTGGAGGGGTGGGTAAGGTGGGGGGAGGGGGTGGGGGGTGTCTCCAAGGTCCTTTTGGTGGCCCCAGGTGTCCAGCTAGGGGCTCTGTGAGGTCACTTGATGTCCCCAACTTCCAGGTGGGGGGGTGGGGGGTCTGCAAGGTCCCCTTGATGTCCCCCCATCTCCAGGTCTTCAACGTTCCTCTGATGTCCCCAAATCTTGGGAGGGGGAGGTGGGGGGTGTCTCAGGACCCCAGATCTCCAGCCAGGGGGGTTAGTGATGTCCCTTGATGTCCCTTGATGTCCCCAAATCTTCAGGTGCTGGTGGGGGTCTCAGGACCCCAGATCTCCAGCCAGGGGGTTTAATGATGTCCCTTGATGTCCCCAAACCTTGGGGTGTGGTGGTGGGGCGGGGAGGTGGGTCTCAGGACCCAAAATCTCCAGCCAGGGAGGTTAATGATGTCCCTTGATGTCCCTTGATGTCCCCAGATCTCCAGCCAGGGGGGTTAATGATGTCCCTTGATGTCCCCAAACTTTGGGGCGTGGTGGGGGGAGGTGGGTCTCAGGACCCAAAATCTCCAGCCAGGGAGGTTAATGATGTCCCTTGATGTCCCCAAATCTCCAGCCAGGGGGGTTAATGATGTCCTCAACCTCCAACCAAGAGGGGTGACCAGCTTCTAACCCCTCTGGTCCCCCCTCCACCACCACCACCACCACCGTGACACCCCCGCTCCGTGTCACCCCCCAGCGATCCTCAACAACCCTACAAAATTCCCTTCCCTGTCCTCTTGGGCCAACTGCCACCCGTCCCCGGTGACGTCCCCCAGCAGGGACAGGCTGAGGACATCCCCAGGTTGGAGCTGCCCAACAGCTTGAGTCAACCCAGAACGGGCCGGGTCGGACCCGGTGCCGCCCGGTAGCGCCAAGGACGCGGCGAGCAAGGGGCGCTGGGACCCGTCACGGTGGAGCTGGAGGGTGACAGTGCCAGGGGGACAGGTGGGTCCCGTGCAGGTGAGGGCAAACTGGGCGTAGAAGAGGTAGAGGCCACCTGATGTCACCCGTAGCTTGCCGGCTGTCATCTCCAGGTCGTTGCTGAGGAAGACGCCGTTGATGCCTTCCTCGTAGCGCCAGCTGGGTCGTGAGGGCACCCTCAGTAAACCTGGGGGGGGAAGAAGGGGAGAGGGGTGGGTGGGTGGTTTGGGGTGGGGGGGTGCACCCTCTGATGGGAGATGGGTGATGCAGCACTGCTTGATGGCCCTAAGGGGGGGGACTTGGGGTGGGATCAGGGGAGCACAGGGATGGAGGATGCTCCGTGACATCCTGGGTACCACAAGGACGGAAGATGCTCTGTGACGTCCTGGGGACCACAGGGATGGAGGATGCTCCATGACGCCCTGGTTACCACAGGGATGGAGGATGTTCCATTACACCCTGGGTACCACAAGGATGGAGGATGCTCTGTGACGCCCTGGGGACCAGAGGGATGGAGGATGCTCCATGATGCCCTGGGGACCACAGGGATGGAGGATGCTCCATTACACCCTGGGTACCACAAGGACAGAGGATGCTCTGTGACGCCCTGGGGACCACAGGGATGGAGGATGCTCCATGACGCCCTGGTTACCACAGGGATGGAGGATGCTCCATTACACCCTGGGGACCACAAGGATGGAGGATGCTCCGTGATGCCCTGGGGACCACAGGGATGGAGGATGCTCCATGACGCCCTGGTTACCACAGGGATGGAGGATGCTCCATTACACCCTGGGGACCACAAGGATGGAGGATGCTCCGTGATGCCCTGGGGACCACAGGGATGGAGGATGCTCCATGACGCCCTGGTTACCACAGGGATGGAGGATGCTCCATTACACCCTGGGGACCACAAGGATGGAGGATGCTCCGTGATGCCCTGGGGACCACAGGGATGGAGGATGCTCCATGACGCCCTGGTTACCACAGGGATGGAGGATGCTCCATTACACCCTGGGGACCACAAGGATGGAGGATACTCCGTGATGCCCTGGGGACCACAGGGATGGAGGATGCTCCATTACACCCTGGTTACCACAGGGATGGAGGATGCTCCGTGACACCCTGGGGACCACAAGGATGGAGGATGCTCCATGACACCCTGGGGACCATAGGGACAGAGGATGCTCTGTGACGCCCTGGGGACCACAGGGATGGAGGATGCTCCGTGACGCCCTGGGTACCACAGGGACGGATAATGCTCCGTGACACCCTGGGGACCACAAGGATGGAGGATGCTCCATGACACCCTGGGTACCACAAGGATGGAGGATGCTCCATGACATACTGGGGACCACAGGGATGGAGGATGCTCCATTACACCCTGGGTACCACAAGGATGGAGGATGCTCCATGACACCCTGGGTACCACAAGGATGGAGGATGCTCTGTGACACCTTGGGGACCACAGGGACGGGGGATGCTCCGTGACACCCTGGGGACCACAAGGATGGAGGATGCTCTGTGACACCTTGGGGACCACAGGGACGGGGGATGCTCCGTGACACCCTGGGGACCACAAGGAGACGGAGAACACTCCGTGACACCCTGAGAACTCTCCGTGACACCCCAGGACACCACAGCCACCCCCCCTCCATGCCACCCCCGGATGCTCCAGCCCCAGGGTGACGAGGGCGGAAGGAGGAACCCACACGATGCTTTCGAGATGACTCGATGAGCCACCTAAGGAAGAACTAACCCCCCCTCTTTACACCCCCCTCCCCCAAATCCCCCCTCTCCTCTTCCCCTGCCTGTCACCATCCATCCACCCCTCCTCTTCCTCTCGGAGCCCTTCACTATGGCCTCAGGCCTTTTTTTGGGGGGGTATAGGGTTGGGGGGGAACTTACCAGCACTCAGCAGCAAGTGGGCGGCTGTTGCTGCCTGTTAAGGGAGAGAGGAAAGAGAACGTCAGCAGGAGGGAAGGTCCCAAATGTCCTTGTCCCCACGTCTGTGTGTCCGTCCGTCTGTCCCCGTCCCCCACCCTCCCTGGGGGAAGGGGAAGTTGGGCGTCACGTCAGGATTTGGGGAGTTTCCAGCACCTAACAGGGGTGGGGTTTTTTTTTTTGGGGGGGTCCCCAAGGGAAAAGGGGGGTGGTGGGGATGGGGGGTGGTGGGGTGATCACTGGGGTTTGGTGTCTTTTTTTGGGGGGGTAGGGAAACTGAGGCACGATGGGGGGTGGGAGGGGTGGGTGGAGAGATGGACACCAGTGGGATGTGGAAGAGGGATGGGTACGCACAGATGAACACCCAGAGGGACAGACAGACACCTCAGCGGGAACTTGGGTGGACAGATGGACACTCAGGTGGGGGGATGGTGAGAGAGGGGCACCTGGAC
The DNA here is from genome assembly GCA_027925045.1 of Hypotaenidia okinawae. NCBI lineage: Eukaryota > Metazoa > Chordata > Aves > Gruiformes > Rallidae > Hypotaenidia > Hypotaenidia okinawae. The sequence goes on from BSDF01000033.1 coordinate 1,131,809, forward strand.
AGGTGGATGGACCCCATGGCAGACAGACAGACACCCCGTTAGGTGGACAGGACAGAGGGACACCCAGATGGGTGGACACCCAGGCAGACACTTGGATGGCAGGCAGACAGACAGACAGACAGACAGACGTGGACACAGACCCCTGGATGGATAGTGGGACGGATGGACACCTGGAAAGACAGACAGGTGGACAGATGGACACTCAGACAGATGGACAGACTGACCCCTGGAACACCCAGATGGATGGACACCTGGACATCCAGGCTGACATCTGGCTGGCTGGACAGACAGACGGCCTGGATAGATAACTGGCCACCTCGACAGACACACGTAGATGGGCACCTGGACAGACAGACAGACAACTGGAGAGGTTGCTGGCTGGACACCCAGACAGACACCCAGAGGGATGGACAGACAGACACCCAGGGGGATGGACAGACAGACACCCAGGGGGATGGAGAGACAGAGGGATGGAGAGACAGAGGGATGGACAGACAGACACCCAGGGGGATGGACAGACAGGGAGATGGACAGACAGACACCAAGGGGGATGGACAGACAGGGGGATGGACAGACAGAGGGATGGACAGACAGACACCCAGGGGGATGGACAGACAGAAGGATGGACAGACAGAGGGATGGACACCTGAAAAAACAGCCAGCCCGGGACAGACAGCCACTTGGAGAAGCAGGCAGACAGACAGACAGACAGACAGACACCCAGCTACCTGGACAGCCGGGCACCCGGACAGACGGACAGACAGACGGATTGCCAGGACAGACAGACAGATGGACGGATGGACCGACAGACGGATGGACAGACAGACAGATGGACGGACGGACAGATGGACAGACAGACGGATTGCCAGGACAGACAGACGGACAGACGGACGGATGGACAGACGGACAGACAGACAGACGGATTGCCAGGACAGACAGACCGACGGACAGACAGACCGATGGACAGATGGATGGATGGACAGACAGACAGACAGACAGACGGATTGCCAGGACAGACAGACAGATGGACAGATGGATGGATGGATGGATGGACAGACAGACAGACAGACAGATGGACAGACAGACGGACAGACAGACAGACAGCCGGCCGGTGCCCACCTGCAGCGGGGGGTCCCCACGGAGCATCCCCAGGATCACCGTGGCGGCGGCGGTGGCTCCGAGGGCGGCGGCTCCGAGAGCGGCCAGAAGCGGGAGGAGGCGGCGGCACCGACCCCCGGCCCGGCACCGGCACCGGCACCGGCACCGGCAGCGGCTGGGGCAGGGGCAGGGGCAGGGGCAGGGGCAGGGGCAGGGGCAGGGGGGTTCTCGGGGTCGGCGAGCAGCGACATCGCGACAGGGACCGGGCGGTGGAGCCGCCTTATAGAGGGACAGGGAGAGGGGGGGGAGGGGCTACAGAGGGGGAGGGGACACGCACGGGGGGAGGGGACAGCAAGGGGGGAGGAAGAGGGGGGACACCGGGGAGGAATGGGGAGGGGACACCAAGGGGGGACGCTGGAGAGAGGATACACTGGGGGGAGGAAGGGGGGGACACCAGGGAGGAATGGGGAGGGGACACCAAGGGGAGACACCGGGGGGAGGAAAGGGGAGGACACCGGGGAGGAATGGAGAGGGGACACCAAGGGGGGAGGGGACACCAAGGGGGAGGAAGGGGGGGGACACCGGGGAGGAATGGGGAGGGGACACCAAGGGGGAGGGGACACCAAGGGGGGAGGAAGGGGGGGACACCAGGGGGGAATGGGGAGGGGACACCAAGGGGACACTGGGGGGAGGAAGAGGGGGGATACCAGGGAGGAATGGGGAGGGGACACCAGGGGAGACACCGGTGGGAGGAAAGGGGAGGACACCGGGGAGGAATGGAGAGGGGACACCAAGGGGGAGGAAGGGGGGACACCAGGGGGGAATGGAGAGGGGACACCAAGGGGGAGGAAGAGGGGGAGATACCAGGGAGGAATGGAGAGGGGACACCAGGGGGGACAGCAGGGGGAGGGGACACACCGGGGGGAGGAAGGGGGGACACCGGGGGGGAATGGGGAGGGGACACCAAGGGGAGACACCGGGGGGAGGAAGCGGGGGGACACCGGGGAGGAATGGGGAGGGGACACTGGGGAGAGGACACGCATGGGGTGGGGGGGACACATCGGGGTGGGGATGAGGGGGACACCAGGGAGGGGACATACCAGGGGGAGGGGACAGCAGGAGGAGGAAGAGGGGGGACACCGGGGGGAATGGGGAGGGGACACCAAGGGGGACACCGGAGGGAGGAATGGGGGGGACACCGGGGAGGAATGGGGAGGGGACACCGGGGAGGGGATACACTGGTGGGAGGGGGGATGAGGGGGGACACCCGGGAGGGGACACGCACGGGGGGGATGGGGGGGGACACGACACGGGGTGGGGGGGATGGGGGGAAGACTGGGGAGGGGATACCGGATACTGGGGGGGGGGGGGTAGGGGTGGGGACACTGGGGAGGGGACACGCATGGGGGGGGGACGGGACACGACACACCGGGTGGGGGATGGGGGGGTGGGGACACCAGGGAGGGGGGACACTGGGGGGAGGGGACACCAGGGAGAGGGGACACCGGGGAGGGATCCAGAGGGGGGATGGGGTGACCAGTGAGGGGGGGATGCAGAAGGAATGGGGAGGGACCGAGGGGGAGGGGGGAATGGGGGGACCATGGGGGGGTGATGGAGGGACCGGGGTGGGGGGGGATGGTGGGACCAGGGGGGAGGGGGATGCAGAATGAAGGAGGGGGGGACGGGGAAGGGATTTGGGGGGAGGGGGGGAGGGGAGGATGGAGGGACCGGGGGTGGGGGGAGGAGATACAGGGTGGGGGAGGGGGGAGAGATCCTGGAGGGGGGGATGGGATGGAGGGAGCGGGGAGGGATGGGGGGCGGGGGGGGAGGGGGTGTGTGGACCCGGGGAGAGGGGTGGGGGGGGACACACTCACCCCGGGGGGGGTGGGGTGGGGGGAGGGGACAGATTGGCACCGGGGGTGGGGACAGACCGGGAAGGAACCGGTAACCCCGGGGGCGGGGGGAACCCTGGGGATACCCGGGGGGGGGGGGAAGGGGGGCGTGGGGGGGGTGTACGTCACCATGGAGGGAAACTAGGGGGTGTCCCCCCCTTCTTCTTCTTCCCGGTCCCCCCTCCCCCTCCCCCCCCCCCAGTTGTGACGGAGACACTGGAGTTTCCTGCTGGGATGGAATTTCTGCCCCTGGACCCCCCCCCACCTCCCCCTCCCCCCCCAAAAAAAACGCACCCCCCTCAAAAAAATAACCCTCCCCCCCCAAAAAAAAAACCCTCCCCCCAAAAAAAAGCCCTCCCCCCAAAAAAACCCCACCCCCCCAAAAAAACCCTCCCCCCAAAAAAAACACTCCCCCCAAAAAAGCCCCACCCCCCCCAAAAAAACACTCCCCCCCAAAAAATCTCACCCCCCCCAAAAAAATCACCCCCCAAATAAAAACACCCCCCCAAAAGAAAACCCTCCCCTCTAACCCCCCCAAAAAAACCCCACCTCCCCCAAAAAACACCCCCCCAACCCCCCCCCAAAAAAAACCCTCCCCCAAACAAAAGCCCTCCCCCCAAAAAAACCAACCCCCCCGAAAAAAACACTCCCCCCAAAAAATCCCCCCCCCAAAAAAAACCCCCACCCCCCAAAAAAAATCACCCCCCCAAAAAAACACCCCCCCCCAAAAAAACACACACCCCCCTAGAAAACAACCCCTACCCCCCCCCCCCAAACACCTCCACTGGGAAGAGGATATAGAAGAGCCCCCCCTCAGGTGAGACCCCCATGGGAGCCCCCCCCATAGGAGACACCCCCAATAGGAGACACCCCCCCCATAGGAGACACCCCCCCCCCATAGAAGACACTGCCCCCAGGTGAGACCCCCATGGGAGCCCCCCCATTGGAGCCCCCCAATAGGAGAGCCCCCCAATAGGAGACCCCCCTAGGTGAGACCCTCATGGGAGTACCCCCCATTGGAGCCCCCCCATAGGAGACCCCCCTATAGAAGACCCCCCCAGGTGAGATCCCCATGGGAGCCCCCCCATTGGAGCCCCCCCATAGAAGACGCCCTCCCCATAGAAGATCCCCCCCCCATAGGAGCCCCCTCTATAGGAAACCTCCCCCATAGAAGCCCCCCCCCAGATGAGACCCCCATGGGACCCCCTCCCATAGGAGACCCCCCCCAATAGGAGATCCCCCCAGGTGAGACCCCCATGGGAGCCCCCCCAGTGGAGCCCCCCCAATAGGAGAGCCCCCCAATAGGAGACCCCCCCAGGTGAGACCGCCATAGGAGACCCCCCCCCATAGAAGACGCCCCCCAATAGGAGACCCCCTCCATAGGAGACCCCCACAATAGGAGACCCCCCCAGGTGAGACCCCCATAGGAGACCCCATCCATAGGAGACCTCCCCATAGAAGACCCCCCCCAGATGAGACCCCCATGGGAGCCCCCCCATTGGAGCCCCCCCAATAGGAGAGCCCCCCCATAGGAGACACCCCCCCATAGAATACCCCCCCCAGGTGAGACCCCCATTGGAGCCCCCCCATTGGAGCCCCCTCCCATAGGAGACCCCCCCATAGGAGACCCCCCCACCATAGAAGACCCCCATGGGAGGCCCCCAATAGAAGACCCCCCCAAAACGAGACCCCCCTGGGCGACCCTCCCTCAAGTGACACCCCCAAAAGTAGCCCCGCCCACCCACCCCCCCTAATTGGGGCACACCCCCCCCCCAGAGAGCCCTCCCCCCCCCCAGGAGACCCCATTGGGGGGGGGGGAGGGAGCGGGCAGGGGTCTCCCCCTCCAGGCCCCGCCCACTTAGCGCCACAGTGGGCGTGGCTTCTAGGGCGGGAGCAGGCAGCGCGGAGGGGGGTGGGGAGTGGGCGTGGCTTGGGCGGTCGAGTGGGCGTGGCTTGGAAGGACGCGGGCGAGCCGAGGAGGTAGGCGTGGCTTGGAGGAGTAGGCGTGGCTTTAGAAGGCCTGGGATTGGCCGGCTCGGGGGCTGTGGGCGTGGCTAAGAGGGGGAGGCTGTGGGCGGGGCTTAGGGTGGCTGTGGGCGTGGCTTAGAGCCGCCGCGCTTCCGGGAAGGGCAGGTGGCTGCGGGGGGGCGGGAAGGGAAGGGGGGGCGGGTCAGGGACACGGACTCTGGGACGGCCGCAGGTTGGGGGGGCCGGGGGGGGGTTCGGGGGATCCTGGGGGGTTGGGGGGGTGTCATGGGGGGGGAGGGGGCTTGGGGAGGAGAAGGGGGTGAGGGAAGGGGGGAGGGGGGATAGGGAGACTCTGGGGGGTGTCCCTGGGTTTTGGGGTGTCCCCGGGGCTCTGGGGGGGATCCTGGGCTCTGGGGGGGGGGGGCGTACGGGACAGGGGGGTGTCCCTGGGTTTTGGGGTGTCCCCGGGGCTCTGGGGGGCTCCTGGGTTCTGGGGGGAGGGACGGGATTGGGCCCCGGGGCTCTGGGGGGGTGTCCCCGGGATTGGGGGGTGTCCTCGGGATTGGGGGGTGTCCTCGGGCTCTGGGGGGGGGACCCCGAGCTCGGGGGAGGTCCCCGGGATTGGGGGGGGACTCCAGGGTTCTGGTGGGGATCCCGGGCTCTGGGGGGGGTCCCCGAGATTGTTGGGGACCCCAGGGCTCTGGGGGGATCCCCGGGATTGGGGGGACCCCGGAGCTCTGGAGGGGGATTCTGGGCTCTAGGGGGGGGTACGGGACAGGGGGGTGTCCCTGGGTTTTGGGGTGTCCCCGGGGCTCTGGGGGGGATCCTGGGCTCTGGGGGGGCCGGGATGGGATTGGGGGGACCCCGGGGCTCTGGGGGAGGATCCTGGGCTCTGGGGGGGACCCCAGGGCTCTGGGGGGAGGGTGGTGGGGCAGGATTGGGAGGTGTCCTTGGGCTCGGGGGGGGATCCTGGACTCGGGGGGGTGGGTACGGGACAGGGGGGTGTCCCTGGGTTTTGGGGTGTCCTCGGGGCTCTGGGGGGTGCAGGACCGGGGGCTGTCCCCAAGGTGTCCCCAAGACCTGGAGGGGGGAGGAGGAGGATTGGGGGGGGGGGGGCACTGGGGTGGGGAAGGGGGGGGTGGGGAGGGGGTTGTCACTGGGGGTGTCACAGGTACCAGGACAGGGAAGGGGGGGGGACAAGGACAGGACAGGGGGGCTCAGGGTGACCCCAAGGACAGAGGGGGGTTGTTGGGGGGGGGACACAGTTGGACTGACCTTGTCCCCTTGTCACAGTGACCTACCATCACCTCACCATCACCCAGCAGGTACCACCCCCCCCCCCCCAAAACACCCCCCCAAAACACACCCCCCCCCAAAACTGGGATTAATTACCCCAATTTGAGCCTTTTTCTCACTCCTTTCACCCCCCTCCCCTCCCCCCACCCCTTTTAAGGCCAACACCCCACATCATTTGGGGTCACCCCACCCCCTAAACCAGCCCCCCCAGTTTCCCCCCCTCCGGGTCTTTCTGTGGGCGCCCCAAATTGCAGCAGACTGACGCCTTCCTTAGGTGCTAATTATGCAAATGAGCTGGGCTTAAGCCTGGAGGGTGAAGCCACAGGCTGGGGTGGGGTTTAGTTCCCTCTGTTTGGTTAAACTGGGTTTAATTGGCTGGATTTAGTACCAGGTTTAGTTAATCTGGGTTTAGTTAAACCGGGCTTAGTTAAGCCGGGCTTAGTTTAGCCGGGCTTAGTTAACTGGGTTTGATTAAACCACGTTCAGTTCATCAGGTTTGATTAAATCAGGTTTGATTAACCCAGGTTCAATTAACCCAGGTTCAATTAATCCGGGTTCAATTAATCCGGGTTCAATTAATCCGGGTTCAATTAATCCAGGTTCAATTAATCTGGGTTCAGTTAATCTGGGTTCAGTTAAACCCAGTTGAATTCATTGGCCTTGATTAAACCACGTTCAGTTCATCAGGTTTGATTAAATCAAGTTTGATTAAGTTGGGCTCAGTTAGTCCCGGGCTCAAGTACTCCAAACTCAATTAATCCCAGGCTCAGTTAAACCAGCCTCAGTTAATCCTGGGCTCAGTTAAACCGGGCTCAATTACTCTGGACTCAATTAATCCCAGGCCCAGTTAACCCCAGGCCCAGTTAAACCAGGCCCAGTTAAACCCAGGCCCAGTTAAACCAGGCCTAGTTAAACCCAGGCCTAGTTAAACCCAGGCCCAGTTAAACCCAGGCCTAGTTAACCCCAAGCCCAGTTAAACCCAGGCCCAGTTAAACCAGGCCTAGTTAACCCCAAGCCCAGTTAAACCCAGGCCCAGTTAAACCAGGCCTAGTTAAACCCAGGCCCAGTTAACCCCAAGCCCAGTTAAACCCAGGCCCAGTTAAACCAGGCCTAGTTAAACCCAGGCCCAGTTAAACCCAAACCCAGTTAACCCCAGGCCTATAGTTAAACCAGGCTTAGTTAAACCAGGCCCAGTTAAACCAGGTTCAAGGGACGCCACCCCAGGGCTGATCCCCAGTCGGTCTCCGCCCCAGGTTCCCTCCCGACACCGTTCCCCATGGGGCTCCTCCTGGGTCTGGCTGTTGCCTGCGGTGGTCTCCTGGCGGTGTTGGCGGCGGCGGTTCTCGGGGTGGCCTATCGCCTGGGGGTCTTCTACCAGCTGCGGCACCAGGTATGGGAGGGACCGCCCCAGTTTGGGGTGAGACCACCCCAGTTTGGGGTAGAACCACCCCAGTTTGGGTGAAACCACCCCAGTTTGGGGTAGAACCACCCCAGTTTTGGGTGAAACCACCCCAGTCTGGGGTAGAACCACTCCAGTTTTGGGTGAGACCACCCCAGTTTGGGGTAGAACCACCCCAGTTTGAGGTGAAACCACCCCAGTTTGGGGTAGAACCACCCCAGTTTTAGGTGGAACCACCCCAGTTTGGTGTAGAACCACCCCAGTTTGGGGTAGAACCACCCCAGTTTTGGGTGGAACCACCCCAGTTTGGGGTGAGACCACCCCAGTTTTGGGTGAAACCACTCCAGTTTGGGGCAGAACCACCCCACTTTAGGTGGAACCACCCCAGTTTTAGGTGGGATCATCCCAGTTTGGGTGAAACCACCCCAGTTTGGGGTAGAACCACCCCAGTTTTAGGTGGGATCACCCCAGTTTTAGGTGGAACCACCCCAGTTTGGGGTGGGAAAGGCTCAGTGGGTGATGGTGGCACCACCAACCCACCCACCCACCCACCCAACCTCCTCCTGGTGACCCATCTCCCCAAGGTGGACCCCCGCAGCCCCCGGCACGGGGGGAACTGGTGGCGGAGGTGTTGAAGGCCCACGGCGTCAAGTTCCTCTTCACCCTGGCTGGTGGCCACATCTCCCCCATCTTGGTGGCCAGTGAGAAGCTGGGGATCAGGGTGGTGGACACCCGGCACGAGGCCACCGCCGTCTTCGCCGCCGACGCCGTCGCCAGGCTCTCTGGTACAGGGGAAGGGGGTGGGGGGACACCGGCGGTGGGTCTGGGGTCTTCATGGGGCCTGTGGTCATTGGGTCATGGTGGGGTTGGGTTGAGGGTCCATGGTGGGTCTGGGGTCTTCATGGGGCCTGTGGTCATTGGGTCATGGTGGGGTTGGGTTGAGGGTCCATGGTGGGTCTGGGATCTTCATGGGTGGCTTCATGGCCATGGAGTCGTGGCTGAGGGTCCATGATGGGTCTGGGGTCTTCATGGGTAGGTCTGTGGTCATTGGGTCATGGTGGGGTTGGGTTGAGGGTCCATGGTGGGTCTGGGGTCTTCTTGGGTGGGCCCATGGCCATTGAGGCATGGCCAAGGGTTCCATGGTGGGTCTGGGGTCTTCATGGGGTCTGTGACCATTGGGTCATGGTGGGGTTGGGTTGAGGGTCCATGGTGGGTCTGGGGTCTTCATGGGGCCTGTGGTCATTGGGTCATGGTGGGGTTGGGTTGAGGGTCCATGGTGGGTCTGGGGTCTGTGGTCATTGGGTCATGGTGGGGTTGGGTTGAGGGTCCATGGTGGGTCTGGGGTCTTCATGGGGCCTGTGGTCATTGGGTCATGGTGGGTCTGGGGTCTTCTTGGGTGGCCATGATCGAGTCTTGGGGGGGCTGTTCATGGCCCCATGGTGAGTCCATGGTTGGTTCATGGGGGTGGTGGGACACCGTGGGTGGCACCTGACCCAAGGGATGGAGGTTTTGGGGGGGTCCTGGCTTGGCTGTGGGGGGGTCCCTGGTTGTGCCCAGAAGCCCCATGGGGTCCATGTCTCCATGGTGGGGTCCTCTCCATGGTGTGTTCCTCTCCGGGGTCTATCCATGGTGGGGTCCATGCATGGTGGGTTCCTCTCCATGGTGGGTTCCTCTCCATGGTGGGTTCCTCTCCATGGTGGGGTCCCTCCATGGTGGGATCCCTCCATGGTGGGTTCCTCTCCATGGTGGGTTCCTCTCCATGGTGGGGTTCATCCATGGTGGGTTCCTCTCCATGGTGGGTTCCTCTCCATGGTGGGTTCCTATCCATGGTGAGTTCCATCCATGGTGGGTTCCTCTCCATGGTGGGGTCCTCTCCATGGTGGGTTCCTCTCCATGGTGGGTTCCTCTCCATGGTGGGGTCCTCTCCATGGTGGGTTCCATCCATGGTGGGTTCCTCTCCATGGTGGGTTCCTCTCCATGGTGGGGTCCTCTCCATGGTGGGTTCCATCCATGGTGGGTTCCTCTCCATGGTGGGTTCCTCTCCATGGTGGGTTCCTCTCCATGGTGGGTTCCATCCATGGTGGGTTCCATCCATGGTGGGTTCCTCTCCATGGTGGGGTCCCTCCATGGTGGGGTCCATCCATGGTGGGGTCTATCCATGGTGGGTTCCTCTCCATGGTGGGGTCCTCTCCATGGTGGGTTCCTCTCCATGGTGGGTTCCTCTCCATGGTGGGTTCCTCTCCATGGTGGGGTCGTATCCATGGTGGGTTCCTCTCCATGGTGGGGTCCTCTCCATGGTGGGGTCCATCCATGGTGGGTTCCATCCATGGTGGGGTCCATCCATGGTGGGGTCCCTCCATGGTGGGGTCTTCTCCATGGTGGGTTCCTCTCCATGGTGGGTTCCTCTCCATGGTGGGTTCCTCTCCATGGTGGGTTCCTCTCCATGGTGGGTTCCTCTCCATGGTGGGTTCCTCTCCATGGTGGTTCCCATGGTTCTTCCCCCACCCTTCCCTGAGCTGATACAACTGGTGGCAACTGGGGGTGTAGAAGGACACCACCAACCCCCCCCTTCCCCGACCCCCACCCACCACCCCAAATCTTGCCCCCTCCCCAAGGTCGCATCGGCGTGGCCACCGTCACCGCCGGGCCCGGTGTCACCAACACGGTGACAGCCATCAAGAACGCCCAGATGGCTGAGTCCCCCCTGCTGCTCATCGGGGGGGCAGCTGCCTCGCTGCAGAAGGTTGAGGAGACCCCCCTTCCTCCCCAAAATCCCACTCCCCCCCAAGACTGAGTTTTGGGGGGCCTGGGGGGTTCCTGGGCTGATCTTTGGGGGTATCTGGGTAGGGTCGGGGGGCGCTGCAGGACATGGACCAGCTGGTGCTCTTCAGGAGCCTGTGCAAGGTGTGTGTCAGCGTGGGGACCGTGAGGGACATCGTCCCCACCCTCAGGAAGGCCATCGCCACCGCCCAGTCGGGGACACCTGGTGAGAGGGGGGATGTGGGGTAGGGGGGTTGGAGGGGGGATCACCATCACCCCCACCACCACCACCCCCCACCATCCCCATCCCCATCCCCATCCCATCCCATCCCATCCCATCCCCATCCCATCCCATCCCATCCCCATCCCCATCCCCATCCCCATCCCCATCCCATCCCATCCCATCCCATCCCATCCCCATCCCATCCCATCCCCATCCCCATCCCCATCCCCATCCCCATCCCATCCCCATTCCATCCCATCCCATCCCATCCCCATCCCCATCCCCATCCCCATCCCCATCCCATCCCATCCCCATCCCCATCCCCATCCCCATCCCCATCCCATCCCATCCCATCCCATCCCCATCCCATCCCATCCCATCCCCATCCCCATCCCCATCCCCATCCCATCCCATCCCATCCCCATCCCCATCCCCATCCCCATCCCCATCCCCATCCCATCCCATCCCATCCCATCCCATCCCCATCCCATCCCATCCCATCCCATCCCCATCCCCATCCCCATCCCCATCCCCATCCCATCCCCATTCCATCCCATCCCATCCCATCCCATCCCCATCCCCATCCCATCCCATCCCATCCCATCCCCATCCCATCCCATCCCCATCCCCATCCCCATCCCCATCCCCATCCCCATCCCATCCCATCCCATCCCATCCCCATCCCCATCTCCATCCCATCCCCATCCCCATCCCCATCCCCATCCCCATCCCCATCCCATCCCATCCCATCCCCATCCCCATCCCCATCCCCATCCCCATCCCATCCCATCCCATCCCATCCCCATCCCCATCCCATCCCCATCCCCATCCCCATCCCCATCCCACCCCATCCCACCCCATCCCACCCCATCCCATCCCCATCCCATCCCATCCCATCCCCATCCCATCTCCATCCCCATCCCATCCCATCCCATCCCCATCCCATCTCCATCCCCATCCCCATCCCATCCCATCCCATCCCATCCCATCCCCATCCCCATCCCCATCCCATCCCATCCCATCCCCATCCCATCCCCATCCCCATCCCCATCCCCATCCCATCCCATCCCATCCCATTCCATCCCATCCCCATCCCATCCCATCCCCATCCCATCCCACCACCCCACCACCACGGTTGGTCTTCTCACCCCCCTTTTTGGGGGGCACCTCTGATGGAACAGAGGCGCCTTTCAACCCCCACCCTCCCTTACCCCCCAAAGTGATTTTGGGGGTGACCTTACACCCCCTGACCCCCCACCTTGAACCCCCCCCCCAATTTAGGACCCGTCTTCGTGGAGCTCCCCATCGACATCCTCTACCCCTTCCACGTGGTGGAGAAGGAGATCAGGGGGTCCAAGACCCCCCACGGGCTCCGGGGGAAGGTGATCCAATGGTGAGGAGCACCCCAAAAAACCCATAACACACACACACACACCCCTTAAAAAATAGGGGGTCCCAGCACCCCAATATTGCCCTGACCCCCTCCCTTGTAGGTACCTCCAGAACTACCTGAGGAACCTCTTCGCGGGGGCTTGGGAAGCCCAGGAGGTGACACCTCTGCCTGTGCACATCCCCCTGGCCACCCAGGAGGAGGTGGGAGTCGGGGAGACCCCCAGCATCACCCCCCAACCCCGGGACCCCCAAAAATACCCCCGGGCATCAGGGGTTGGGGGAGGGTTGGGGTGTCCAGAGGGGGTAGGGAGGCAGTTGAGGTGGTTTCCAGGTCCAACTGGGATGGGTTTGGGGGTAAGGGGGTAGTTTTGGGGTCCTACTGGGATGGAGTTGGGGTCCAACTGGGATGGATTTGGGGTAAGGGGGCAGTTTTGGAGTCTAACTGGGATGGATTTGGGGTTCAACTGGGATGGATTTGGGGGTTCCACTGGGATGGATTTGAGGTCCAACTGGGATGGATTTGGGGTCTAACTGGGATGGATTTGGGGTAACTGGGCCAGTTTGGGGTCTAACTGGCTGGATTTGGGGTCCAACTGGGATGGATTTGGGGTAAGGGGGCAGTTTTGGGGTCTAACTGGGATGGATTTGGGGTTCAACTGGGATGGATTTGAGGTCCAACTGGGATGGATTTGGGGTCTAACTGGGATGGATTTGGGGGTCCAACTGGGCTGGATTTGGGGTCTAACTGGGATGGATTTGGGGTCTAACTGGGATGGATTTGGGGGTCCAACTGGGCTGGATTTGGGGTCCCACTGGGCTGGATTTGGGGTCCAACTGGGCTGGATTTGGGGTCTAACTGGGATGGATTTGGGGGTCCAACTGGGCTGGATTTGGGGTCCCACTGGGCCGGATTTGGGGTCTAACTGGGATGGATTTGGGGGTAACTGGGCCAGTTTGGGGTCTAACTGGCTAGATTTGGGGTTCAACTGGGATGGATTTGGGGGTTCCACTGGGATGGATTTGGGGTCCAACTGGGCTGGATTTGGGGTCTAACTGGGATGGATTTGGGGGTTCCACTGGGATGGATTTGGGGGTAAGGGGGCAGTTTTGGGGTCCTACTGGGATGGATTTGGGGTTCAACTGGGATGGATTTGGGGGTTCCACTGGGATGGATTTGAGGTCCAACTGGGCTGGATTTGGGGTATAACTGGGATGGATTTGGGGTCCCACTGGGATGGTTTTGGGGGTCCAACTGGGATGGATTTGGGGTCCCACTGGGCTGGATTTGGGGTCCAATTGGGATGGATTTGAGGTCCAACTGGGCTGGATTTGGGGTCTAACTGGGATGGATTTGGGGGTCCAACTGGGATGGATTTGGGGTCCCACTGGGCTGGATTTGGGGTCTAGCTGGGATGGATTTGGGGTCCAACTGGGAGGGATTTGGGGGTTCCACTGGGCTGGATGTGGGATCCAACTGGGATGGATTTGGGAGTAACTGGGCCAGTTTTGGGGTCCAACTGGGATGGATTTGGGGGTCTCACTGGGCTGGATCTGGGGTCCAACTGGGCCAGTTTTGGGGGGTCACTGGTCCAGTTTGGGGTCCCAGATCCAGCAGTGCACTGAACTGGTGAGCCGAGCCAGGAAGCCCCTGGTACTGGTGGGCAGCCAGGCCATGCTGCCCCCCACCCCGGCTGAGGACCTGTGGTGAGACTGGTGGCACTGGGAGGGACTGGTTTGGGGGCCACTGGACTGGTTTGGGGAGGGGGAACTGGTTTGGGGAGGGGGGACTGGTGGGACTGGGAGGGACTGGTTAGTGGACTGGGAGGGACTGGTTTGGGGGGCGGTGGACTGGTTTGGGTGGCGCTGGGCTGGTTAGTGGACTGGGAGGGACTGGTTTGGGGGGGAGGGGACTGGTTTGGGGATGGAGGGACTGGTTTGGGGGGTACTGGACTGGTTTGGGGAGTGCTGGGCTGGTTAGTGGACTGGGAGGGACTGGTTAGTGGACTGGGAGGGACTGGTTTGGGGATGGAGGGACTGGTTTGGGGATGGAGGGACTGGGTTGGGGGGCACTGGACTGGTTAGTGGACTGGGAGGGACTGGTTTGGGGGGCGCTGGACTGGTTTTGGGTGGCACTGGGCTGGTTAGTGGACTGGGAGGGACTGGTTTGGGGATGGAGGGACTGGGTTGGGGGGCACTGGACTGGTTAGTGGACTGGGAGGGACTGGTTTGGGGATGAAGGGACTGTTTTGGGGGGCTCTGGGCTGGTTAGTGGACTGGGAGGGACTGGTTTAGGGATGGAGGGGACTGGTTTGGGGATGGAGGGGACTGGTTTGGGGATGGACGGGACTGGTTTGGGGGGCTCTGGGCTGGTTAGTGGACTGGGAGGGACTGGTTTGGGGAGGGAGGGGACTGGTTTGGGGATGGAGGGACTGGTTTGGGGATGGAGGGACTGGGTTGGGGGGCACTGGACTGGTTAGTGGACTGGGAGGGACTGGTTTGGGGATGAAGGGACTGGTTTGGGGGGCTCTGGGCTGGTTAGTGGACTGGGAGGGACTGGTTTGGGGATGAAGGGACTGGTTTGGGGGCTCTGGGCTGGTTAGTGGACTGGGAGGGACTGGTTTAGGGATGGAGGGGACTGGTTTGGGGATGGAGGGACTGGTTTGGGGATGGAGGGGACTGGTTTGGGGATGGAGGGACTGGTTTGGGGGGCACTGGACTGGTTAGTGGACTGTGAGGGACTGGTTTGGGGATGGAGGGACTGGTTTGTGGGGTGCTGGGCTGGTTAGTGGACTGGGAGGGACTGGTTCGGGGGGTATTTGGACTGGTTTGGGGCTGGAAAAGCCCCTTTTGACCCCAAACCACCCCAATTTTGGGGTTTAACTGCCCCCCGCTCCCCCCACCCCCTCCCAGTACGGCACTGGAAGCACTGGGCATCCCCTGCTATTTGGGGGGGGCAGCCAGGGGTCTCCTCCCCCCGAGAGCCCCCTCCTCCTCCGCCACAACCGCCGGGACGCCCTTGCCGCAGCCGACCTGGTTATACTGGCAGGTACTGGTCTTACTGGGAGGTACTGGGGTGGGTGTCAGGTGGGGTTTTGGGGGAGGGGGGTCCCTAAATTGGATCCCCTGTGCTTGTGTGTCTGCCTGTCCCTCCTGGGTGCAGGGGGTGTGTGATTTCCGCCTGTCCTACGGGCGCCTGTTCAGGCGCGGAGCTGCGGTTGTAGCCGTCAACCGGGACCGGGAGCAACTGGGGAAGAACTCGGGGGTCTTCTGGAAGGCCAGGCTGGCCCTGAGAGGTGAGAGGGGTGTGATGAGTTTGGGGGGTCTCAGCTGTCGATAGGGGGCTTGGGGTGGGGGTGTGATGAGTTTGGGGGGTCTCAGCTGTCGGTAGGGCTCTTGAGGTGGGGGTGTGATGAGTTTGGGGGGTCTCAGCTGTCGATAGGGGGCTTGGGGTGGGGGTGTGATGAGTTTGGGGGTCTCAGCTGTCGGTAGGGCTCTTGAGGTGGGGGTGTGATGAGTTTGGGGGGTCTCAGCTGTCAGTAGGGGAGCTTGGGCTGGGGGTGTGATGAGTTTGGGGGGTCTGAGCTGTCAGTACGGCTCTTGGGATGAGGGTGTGATGAGTTGGGGGGGTCTCAGCTGTCGGTAGTGGGGCTTGGGGTGGGGGTGTGATGAGTTTGGGGGGGTCTCAGCTGTCAGTGGGGCTCTTGGGATGAGGGTGTGATGAGTTTGGGGGGGTCTCAGCTGTTGGTAGGGGCTCTTGGGGTGGGGGTGTGATGAGTTTGGGGGGTCTCAGCTGTCAGTGGGGCTCTTGGGATGAGGGTGTGATGAGTTTGGGGGGTCTCAGCTGTCAGTGGGGCTCTTGGGATGAGGGTGTGATGAGTTTGGGGGGGTCTCAGCTGTTGGTAGGGGGGCTTGGGCTAGGGGTGTGATGAGTTTGGGGGGTCTCAGCTGTCGGTAGGGGGCTTGGGATGGGGGTGTGATGAGTTTGGGGGGTCTCAGCTGTCGGTAGGGCTCTTGAGGTGGGGGTGTGATGAGTTTGGGGGGTCTCAGCTGTCAGTAGGGGAGCTTGGGCTGGGGGTGTGATGAGTTTGGGGGGTCTCAGCTGTCAGTACGGCTCTTGGGATGAGGGTGTGATGAGTTGGGGGGGTCTCAGCTGTGGGTAGGGGGCTTGGGCTGGGGGTGTGATGAGTTTGGGGGGGCTCAGCTGTCGGTGGGGGCTCTTGGGGTGGGGGTGTGATGAGTTTGGGGGGGTCTCAGCTGTTGGTAGGGCCTCTAGGGGTGGGGGTGTGATGAGTTTGGGGGGTCTCAGCTGACGGTAGGGGGGCTTGGGCTGGGGGTGTGATGAGTTTGGGGGTCTCAGCTGTCGGTGGGGGCTCTTGGGATGAGGGTGTGATGAGTTTGGGGGGTCTCAGCTGTCGGTAGGGGGCTTGGGATTGGGGTGTGATGAGTTTGGGGGGTCTCAGCTGTGGGTAGGGGGGCTTGGGGTGGGGGTGTGATGAGTTTGGGGGTCTCAGCTGTCGGTAGGGGGCTTGGGATGGGGGTGTGATGAGTTTGGGGGGTCTCAGCTGTCGGTAGGGCTCTTGAGGTGGGGGTGTGATGAGTTTGGGGGTCTCAGCTGTCAGTAGGGGAGCTTGGGCTGGGGGTGTGATGAGTTTGGGGGGTCTGAGCTGTCAGTACGGCTCTTGGGATGAGGGTGTGATGAGTTGGGGGGGTCTCAGCTGTCGGTAGTGGGGCTTGGGGTGGGGGTGTGATGAGTTTGGGGGGTCTCAGCTGTCGGTAGGGCTCTTGGGATGGGGGTGTGATGAGTTTGGGGGGTCTCAGCTGTCGGTGGGGGCTCTTGGGGTGGGGGTGTGATGAGTTTGGGGGGTCTCAGCTGTTGGTAGGGGCTCTAGGGGTGGGGGTGTGATGAGTTTGGGGGGTCTCAGCTGTCGGTAGGGGGGCTTGGGCTGGGGGTGTGATGAGTTTGGGGGGTCTCAGCTGTCGGTAGGGCTCTTGAGGTGGGGGTGTGATGAGTTTGGGAGGTCTCAGCTGTCAGTAGTGGGGCTTGGGCTGGGGGTGTGATGAGTTTGGGGGGGTCTCAGCTGTCAGTGGGGCTCTTGGGATGAGGGTGTGATGAGTTTGGGGGGGTCTCAGCTGTTGGTAGGGGCTCTAGGGGTGGGGGTGTGATGAGTTTGGGGGGTCTCAGCTGTCGGTAGGGGGGCTTGGGGTGGGGGTGTGATGAGTTTGGGGGGTCTCAGCTGTCAGTGGGGCTCTTGGGATGAGGGTGTGATGAGTTTGGGGGGTCTCAGCTGTCGGTAGGGGGGCTTGGGCTAGGGGTGTGATGAGTTTGGGGGGGTCTCAGCTGTCAGTACGGCTCTTGGGATGAGGGTGTGATGAGTTTGGGGGGTTTCAGCTGTTGGTAGGGGCTCTAGGGGTGGGGGTGTGATGAGTTTGGGGGGCTCAGCTGTCGGTGGGGGCTCTTGGGATGAGGGTGTGATGAGTTTGGGGGGGTCTCAGCTGTTGGTAGGGGCTCTAGGGGTGGGGGTGTGATGAGTTTGGGGGGTCTCAGCTGTCGGTAGGGGGGCTTGGGCTGGGGGTGTGATGAGTTTGGGGGGGTCTCAGCTGTTGGTAGGGGCTCTAGGGGTGGGGGTGTGATGAGTTTGGGGGGTCTCAGCTGTCGGTAGGGGGGCTTGGGCTGGGGGTGTGATGAGTTTGGGGGGTCTCAGCTGTCGGTAGGGCTCTTGAGGTGGGGGTGTGATGAGTTTGGGAGGTCTCAGCTGTCAGTAGTGGGGCTTGGGCTGGGGGTGTGATGAGTTTGGGGGGGTCTCAGCTGTCAGTGGGGCTCTTGGGATGAGGGTGTGATGAGTTTGGGGGGTCTCAGCTGTTGGTAGGGGCTCTAGGGGTGGGGGTGTGATGAGTTTGGGGGGTCTCAGCTGTCGGTAGGGGGGCTTGGGGTGGGGGTGTGATGAGTTTGGGGGGTCTCAGCTGTCAGTGGGGCTCTTGGGATGAGGGTGTGATGAGTTTGGGGGGTCTCAGCTGTCGGTAGGGGGGCTTGGGCTAGGGGTGTGATGAGTTTGGGGGGTCTCAGCTGTCAGTACGGCTCTTGGGATGAGGGTGTGATGAGTTTGGGGGGTTTCAGCTGTTGGTAGGGGCTCTAGGGGTGGGGGTGTGATGAGTTTGGGGGTCTCAGCTGTCGGTGGGGGCTCTTGGGGTGGGGGTGTGATGAGTTTGGGGGGGTCTCAGCTGTTGGTAGGGGCTCTAGGGGTGGGGGTGTGATGAGTTTGGGGGGCTCAGCTGTCGGTGGGGGCTCTTGGGATGAGGGTGTGATGAGTTTGGGGGGGTCTCAGCTGTTGGTAGGGGCTCTAGGGGTGGGGGTGTGATGAGTTTGGGGGGTCTCAGCTGTCAGTAGGGGAGCTTGGGCTGGGGGTGTGATGAGTTTGGGGGGTCTGAGCTGTCAGTACGGCTCTTGGGATGAGGGTGTGATGAGTTGGGGGGGTCTCAGCTGTCGGTAGTGGGGCTTGGGGTGGGGGTGTGATGAGTTTGGGGGTCTCAGCTGTCGGTAGGGCTCTTGGGATGGGGGTGTGATGAGTTTGGGGGGTCTCAGCTGTCGGTGGGGGCTCTTGGGGTGGGGGTGTGATGAGTTTGGGGGGTCTCAGCTGTTGGTAGGGGCTCTAGGGGTGGGGGTGTGATGAGTTTGGGGGGTCTCAGCTGTCGGTAGGGGGGCTTGGGCTGGGGGTGTGATGAGTTTGGGGGTCTCAGCTGTCGGTAGGGCTCTTGAGGTGGGGGTGTGATGAGTTTGGGAGGTCTCAGCTGTCAGTAGTGGGGCTTGGGCTGGGGGTGTGATGAGTTTGGGGGGTCTCAGCTGTCAGTGGGGCTCTTGGGGTGTGATGAGTTTGGGGGGGTCTCAGCTGTCAGTGGGGCTCTTGGGATGAGGGTGTGATGAGTTTGGGGGGGTCTCAGCTGTTGGTAGGGGCTCTAGGGGTGGGGGTGTGATGAGTTTGGGGGGTCTCAGCTGTCGGTAGGGGGCTTGGGATGGGGGTGTGATGAGTTTGGGGTCTCAGCTGTCGGTAGGGCTCTTGAGGTGGGGTGTGATGAGTTTGGGGGGTCTCAGCTGTCAGTAGGGGGCTTGGGCTGGGGGTGTGATGAGTTTGGGGAGGTCTCAGCTGTCGGTACGGCTCTTGGGATGAGGGTGTGATGAGTTGGGGGGGTCTCAGCTGTGGTAGGGGCTTGGGCTGGGGGTGTGATGAGTTTGGGGGCTCAGCTGTCGGTGGGGCTCTTGGGGTGAGTGTGATGAGTTTGGGGGGGTCTCAGCTGTTGGTAGGGCCTCTAGGGGTGGGGTGTGATGAGTTTGGGGGTCTCAGCTGTCGGTAGGGGCGCTTGGGATGGGGGTGTGATGAGTTTGGGGGGTCTCAGCTGTCGGTAGGGCTCTTGAGGTGGGGGTGTGATGAGTTTGGGGGGTCTCAGCTGTCAGTAGGGGAGCTTGGGCTGGGGGTGTGATGAGTTTGGGGGGTCTCAGCTGTCAGTACGGCTCTTGGGATGAGGGTGTGATGAGTTGGGGGGTCTCAGCTGTGGGTAGGGGGGCTTGGGCTGGGGGTGTGATGAGTTTGGGGGGCTCAGCTGTCGGTGGGGGCTCTTGGGGTGGGGGTGTGATGAGTTTGGGGGGGTCTCAGCTGTTGGTAGGGCCTCTAGGGGTGGGGGTGTGATGAGTTTGGGGGGTCTCAGCTGTCGGTAGGGGGGCTTGGGCTGGGGGTGTGATGAGTTTGGGGGGTCTCAGCTGTCGGTGGGGGCTCTTGGGATGAGGGTGTGATGAGTTTGGGGGGGTCTCAGCTGTCGGTAGTGGGGCTTGGGGTGGGGGTGTGATGAGTTTGGGGGGTCTCAGCTGTCGGTAGGGCTCTTGGGATGGGGGTGTGATGAGTTTGGGGGTCTCAGCTGTCGGTGGGGGCTCTTGGGGTGGGGGTGTGATGAGTTTGGGGGGTCTCAGCTGTCGGTAGGGGGGCTTGGGGTGGGGTGTGATGAGCTTGGGGGGTCTCAGCTGTCGGTAGGGGGGCTTGGGCTGGGGGTGTGATGAGTTTGGGGGGTCTCAGCTGTCGGTAGGGCTCTTGAGGTGGGGGTGTGATGAGTTTGGGAGGTCTCAGCTGTCAGTAGTGGGGCTTGGGCTGGGGGTGTGATGAGTTTGGGGGGGTCTCAGCTGTCAGTGGGGCTCTTGGGATGAGGGTGTGATGAGTTTGGGGGGTCTCAGCTGTTGGTAGGGGCTCTAGGGGTGGGGGTGTGATGAGTTTGGGGGTCTCAGCTGTCGGTAGGGGGGCTTGGGGTGGGGGTGTGATGAGTTTGGGGGGTCTCAGCTGTCAGTGGGGCTCTTGGGATGAGGGTGTGATGAGTTTGGGGGGTCTCAGCTGTCGGTAGGGGGGCTTGGGCTAGGGGTGTGATGAGTTTGGGGGGTCTCAGCTGTCAGTACGGCTCTTGGGATGAGGGTGTGATGAGTTTGGGGGGGTTTCAGCTGTTGGTAGGGGCTCTAGGGGTGGGGGTGTGATGAGTTTGGGGGGTCTCAGCTGTCAGTGGGGCTCTTGGGATGAGGGTGTGATGAGTTTGGGGGGTCTCAGCTGTCGGTGGGGGCTCTTGGGGTGGGGGTGTGATGAGTTTGGGGGGGTCTCAGCTGTTGGTAGGGGCTCTAGGGGTGGGGGTGTGATGAGTTTGGGGGGCTCAGCTGTCGGTGGGGGCTCTTGGGGTGGGGGTGTGATGAGTTTGGGGGGCTCAGCTGTCGGTAGGGGGGCTTGGGGTGGGGGTGTGATGAGTTTGGGGGGTCTCAGCTGTCGGTAGGGGGGCTTGGGCCGGGGGTGTGATGAGTTCGGGGGGTCTCAGCTCTCTCTGGGGCTCTGGTCTGGGGCTGTGATGAGTTCGGGGGTCTCTGCCGCAGCCGACGCCGCCTCCTTCATGGTCGGTCTGGCCCGGAAGCTCCGCGGTTACTCCTGTCCCTCTGATTGGCTGGAGAAGCTTCGCGATGCCGAGCGGGAAAAGGAACGGGCCAATCGGTGAGCGCACAGGGACGGAAGGGGCGGGGCTTGGGGCCACTTCCGGTTTCGGGTGGTTCCAGTTCTAACTCGGGGAGGGGGGGTCCCAATTCCCAGTTTGAACCAGTTTCCACCCATTTCTAACTGGGAGGGGGGTTCCTCATTCCCAGTTTGGGGATTTCCAACTGGGAGGAGTCCCAATTCCCAGTCTGGACCAGTCTAAACCCCTTCCCAACTGGGAGAACTTCCCATTTCCAACTGGGAGCACTCCCCATTCCCAGTTTGAACCAGTTTCTACCCCTTTTTAACTGGGAGGGGGGTTCCCTGGGCTGGGGGAGGTTCCGGGGTGACATTGGGGTGTGTGTGTCCCCCAGGGAGAAGGCAGCCACCCCCCCCATCCCACCTGAACCCCCTGGAGCTCCAACTGGGAGCACTCCCCATTCCCAGTTTGAACCAGTTTCCACCCGTTTCCAACTGGGAGGGGTGTTCCTCATTCCCAGTTTGGCCATTTCCAACTGGGAGCAGTCCCTATTCCCAGTTTGGACCAGTTTCTACCCATTTCCAACTGGGAGAACTCCCCATGTCCAACTGGGAGGGGGCTCCCCATTCCCAGTATGGCCCAGTTTCTACCCGTTTCCAACTGGGAGGGGGTTCCCCATTCCCAGTTTGGCCGTTTCCAACTGGGAGCACTCCCAATTCCCAGTTTGGCCCAGTCTAAACCCCTTTCCAACTGGGAGAACTCCCCATTTCCAACTGGGAGCACTCCCCATTCCCAGTTTGAACCAGTTTCCACCCATTTCCAACTGGGAGGGGGGTTCCCCATTCCCAGTTTGGGGATTTCCAACTGGGAGGAGTCCCCATTTCCCAGTCTGGACCAGTCTAAACCCCTTCCCAACTGGGAGAACTCCCCAAGTCCAACTGGGAGCACTCCCCATTCCCAGTATGAACCAGTCTCCACCCATCCCCAACTGGGAGGGGGTTCCCTGGGCTGGGGGAGGTTCCGGGGTGACATTGGGGTGTATCCCCCCACCAGGGAGAAGGCGGCCACCCCCCCCCATCCCACCTGAACCCCCTGGAGCTGCTGTTCCAGCTGGACACCCTCCTGTCCCCCCAAAGTCTCCTGGTGGCCGACGGGGGCGACTTCGTGGCCACCGCCGCCTACATCGTCCGGCCCCGGCGGCCCCTGGCCTGGCTGGACCCTGGTAAGTGCCACCCCCCCCCTCAGTGTCCCCAAGGTGTCCCCAAACCCCCCTCAGTGTCCCCAAACCCCCCCTCAGTGTCCCCAAGGTGTCCCCAAACCCCCCTCAGTGTCCCCAAACCCCCCCTCAGTGTCCCCAAGGTGTCCCCAAACCCCCCTCAGTGTCCCCAAACCCCCCCTCAGTGTCCCCAAGGTGTCCCCAAACCCCCCTCAGTGTCCCCAAACCCCCCCTCAGTGTCCCCAAGGTGTCCCCAAACCCCCCTCAGTGTCCCCAACCCCCCTCAGTGTCCCCAAACCCCCCCTCAGTGTCCCCAAGGTGTCCCCAACCCCCCTCAGTGTCCCCAAACCCCCCCTCAGTGTCCCCAAGGTGTCCCCAAACCCCCCTCAGTGTCCCCAAACCCCCCCTCAGTGTCCCCAAGGTGTCCCCAAACCCCCCTCAGTGTCCCCAAACCCCCCCTCAGTGTCCCCAAGGTGTCCCCAAACCCCCCTCAGTGTCCCCAAACCCCCCCTCAGTGTCCCCAAGGTGTCCCCAAACCCCCCTCAGTGTCCCCAAACCCCCCCTCAGTGTCCCCAAGGTGTCCCCAAACCCCCCTCAGTGTCCCCAAACCCCCCCTCAGTGTCCCCAAGGTGTCCCCAAACCCCCCTCAGTGTCCCCAAACCCCCCCTCAGTGTCCCCAAGGTGTCCCCAAACCCCCCTCAGTGTCCCCAACCCCCCTCAGTGTCCCCAAACCCCCCCTCAGTGTCCCCAAGGTGTCCCCAAACCCCCCTCAGTGTCCCCAAACCCCCCCTCAGTGTCCCCAAGGTGTCCCCAAACCCCCCTCAGTGTCCCCAAACCCCCCCTCAGTGTCCCCAAGGTGTCCCCAAACCCCCCTCAGTGTCCCCAAACCCCCCCTCAGTGTCCCCAAGGTGTCCCCAAACCCCCCTCAGTGTCCCCAAACCCCCCCTCAGTGTCCCCAAGGTGTCCCCAAACCCCCCTCAGTGTCCCCAACCCCCCTCAGTGTCCCCAAACCCCCCCTCAGTGTCCCCAAGGTGTCCCCAAACCCCCCTCAGTGTCCCCAAACCCCCCCTCAGTGTCCCCAAGGTGTCCCCAAACCCCCCTCAGTGTCCCCAAACCCCCCCTCAGTGTCCCCAAGGTGTCCCCAAACCCCCCTCAGTGTCCCCAAACCCCCCCTCAGTGTCCCCAAGGTGTCCCCAAACCCCCCTCAGTGTCCCCAACCCCCCTCAGTGTCCCCAAACCCCCCCTCAGTGTCCCCAAGGTGTCCCCAAACCCCCCTCAGTGTCCCCAAACCCCCCCTCAGTGTCCCCAAGGTGTCCCCAAACCCCCCTCAGTGTCCCCAAACCCCCCCTCAGTGTCCCCAAGGTGTCCCCAAACCCCCCTCAGTGTCCCCAAACCCCCCCTCAGTGTCCCCAAGGTGTCCCCAAACCCCCCTCAGTGTCCCCAACCCCCCCTCAGTGTCCCCAAACCCCCCCTCAGTGTCCCCAAGGTGTCCCCAAACCCCCCTCAGTGTCCCCAAACCCCCCCTCAGTGTCCCCAAGGTGTCCCCAAACCCCCCTCAGTGTCCCCAAACCCCCCCTCAGTGTCCCCAAGGTGTCCCCAAACCCCCCTCAGTGTCCCCAAACCCCCCCTCAGTGTCCCCAAGGTGTCCCCAAACCCCCCTCAGTGTCCCCAACCCCCCTCAGTGTCCCCAAACCCCCCCTCAGTGTCCCCAAGGTGTCCCCAAACCCCCCTCAGTGTCCCCAAACCCCCCCTCAGTGTCCCCAAGGTGTCCCCAAACCCCCCTCAGTGTCCCCAAACCCCCCCTCAGTGTCCCCAAGGTGTCCCCAAACCCCCCTCAGTGTCCCCAAACCCTCCCCCCCTCAGTGTCCCCAAGGTGTCCCCAAACCCCCCTCAGTGTCCCCAACCCCCCTCAGTGTCCCCAAACCCCCCCTCAGTGTCCCCAAGGTGTCCCCAAACCCCCCTCAGTGTCCCCAAGGTGTCCCCAAACCCCCCTCAGTGTCCCCAAACCCCCCCTCAGTGTCCCCAAGGTGTCCCCAAACCCCCCTCAGTGTCCCCAAACCCCCCCTCAGTGTCCCCAAGGTGTCCCCAAACCCCCCTCAGTGTCCCCAACCCCCCTCAGTGTCCCCAAACCCCCCCTCAGTGTCCCCAAGGTGTCCCCAAACCCCCCTCAGTGTCCCCAAACCCCCCCTCAGTGTCCCCAAGGTGTCCCCAAACCCGCCCAGTGTTCCCAAACCCCCCTCAGTGTCCCCAAACCCCCCCTCAGTGTCCCCAAGGTGTCCCCAAACCCCCCTCAGTGTCCCCAAACCCCCCCTCAGTGTCCCCAAGGTGTCCCCAAACCCCCCTCAGTGTCCCCAACCCCCCTCAGTGTCCCCAAACCCCCCCTCAGTGTCCCCAAGGTGTCCCCAAACCCCCCTCAGTGTCCCCAAACCCCCCCTCAGTGTCCCCAAGGTGTCCCCAAACCCCCCTCAGTGTCCCCAAACCCCCCCTCAGTGTCCCCAAGGTGTCCCCAAACCCGCCCAGTGTTCCCAAACCCCCCTCAGTGTCCCCAAGGTGTCCCCAAACCCCCCCAGTGTCCTCAAACCCCCCTCAGTGTCCCCAAGGTGTCCCCAAACCCCCCCAGTGTCCCCAAACCCCCCTCAGTGTCCCCAAGGTCACCCCTCAGTGTCCTCAAACCCCCCTCAGTGTCCCCAAACGCCCCCTCAGTGTCCCCAAATCACCCCTCAGTGTCCCCAAACTCCCCTCAGTGTCCCCAAATCACCCCTCAGTGTCCCCAAACCCCCCTCAGTGCCCCCAAGGTGCCCTCAAACCCCCCTCAGTGTCCCCAAGGTGTCCCCAAACCCCCCTCAGTGTCCCCAAGGTCACCCCTCAGTGTCCCCAAACCCCCCTCAGTGTCCCCAAACGCCCCCTCAGTGTCCCCAAATCACCCCTCAGTGTCCCCAAACCCCCCTCAGTGTCCCCAAGGTCACCCCTCAGTGTCCTCAAACCCCCCTCAGTGTCCCCAAACGCCCCCTCAGTGTCCCCAAATCACCCCTCAGTGTCCCCAAACCCCCCTCAGTGTCCCCAAACCCCCCTCAGTGTCCCCAAATCACCCCTCAGTGTCCCCAAACCCCCCCTCAGTGTCCCCAAGGTGCCCCCAAACCCCCCTTCAGTGTCCCCAAGTTGTCCCCAACCCCCCCAGTGTCCCCCAAACCCCCCTCAGTGTCCTCAAGGTGTCCCCAACCCCCCCAGTGTCCCCCAAACCCCCCTCAGTGTCCCCAAGGTGTCCCCAACCCCCACCACCCCCCACAAGGGGGACACAGGCTGATGCCACCCCCACCCCCCTTGTCCCCACAGGTCCCTTCGGCACGCTGGGGGTGGGCGGTGGCTTCGCTCTGGGTGCCAAGCTCTGCCGTCCCCAGGCTGAGGTAGGGCCGGGCGGGTGGCCCTGGGGACAGGGCTGGGGACAGCAAGGCCACCAGGGTGTCCCCAAGGTGGCGGCTGTCCCCTGTCTCCTCGGGGACAGGTTTGGGTGCTCTACGGGGACGGGTCCCTGGGCTACAGCGTGATGGAGTTCGACACCTTCGTCAGGCACAAGGTGACCGTGGCACCCCAGTCCCAGTTCGGACCAGTTTCCACCCATTTCTAACTGGGAGGGAGGGTCCTCATTCCCAGTTCGGCCATTTACAACTGGGAGCAGTCCCAATTCCCAGTCTGGACCAGTCTAAACCCCTTTCTAACTGGGGGAACTCCCCATTTCCAACTGGGAGCACTCCCCAGTCCCAGTTCGGACCAGTTTCCACCCATTTCTAACTGGGAGGGAGGGTCCTCATTCCCAGTTTGGCCATTTCCAACTGGGAGCAGTCCCAACTCCCAGTCTGGACCAGTCTAAACCCCTTTCTAACTGGGGGAACTCCCCATTTCCAACTGGGAGCACTCCCCAGTCCTAGTTCAGACCAGTTTCTACCCATTTCCAACTGGGAGGGAGGTTCACCATTCCCAGTTTGGCCGTTTCCAACTGGAAGGAGTCCCCAGTTCCCAGTCTAGACCAGTCTAAACGCCTTTCCAACTGGGAGAACTCCCCATATCCAACTGGGAGCACTCCCCATTCCCAGTTTGAACCAGTTTCCACCCATTTCTAACTGGGAGGGAGTTCCTCATTCCCAGTTTGGCCATTTCCAACTGGGAGCAGTCCCAACTCCCAGTCTGGACCAGTCTAAACCCCTTTCTAACTGGGGGAACTCCCCATGTCCAACTGGGAGCACTCCCCATTCCCAGTTCGGACCAGTTTCTACCCATTTGTAACTGGAAGTTCCCCATTCCCAGTTTGGCCATTTCCAACTGGAAGGAGTCCCCAATTCCCAGTCTGGACCAGTCTAAACCCCTTTCTAACTGGGAGAACTCCCCATATCCAACTGGGAGCGCTCCCCATTCCCAGTTCGGACCCGTTTCTACCCATTGCTAACTGGGAGGGGGTCTTCCCATTCCCAGTTTGGCCATTTCCAGCTGGTGGTGGCATTGTCCCCTTGTCCCCTGCCAGGTCCCTGTCATCGCCCTGGTTGGGAACGACGCCTGTTGGAGCCAGATCTCCCGGGAGCAGGTGGCTCTGCTGGGCAGCAACGTGGCCTGTGGCCTGGAGTACCTGGGTGAGTGTCCCCACCCCTGGCCCTGGGTGTCACCACCCCCCCAGGGTGGCATCACCACCCCTTGGGGTCACCACATCTGGGTGGCAGATCATTTTTGGGGGGTGGCAACTTGTGGGACGAGGCAGCTTGGGAGGCGTTGAGGATGTTTGGTGGCATCTCTGGTGGCATCGTGGCACCTTGGGCTGGTGGCACTGTGTCACCTTGTACCCATCTCTGGTGGCACTGTGGCACCTTGGCTGGTGGCACCATGTCACCTTGGGCTGGTGGCACCGTGGCACCTTGGGCTGGTGGCACCATGTCACCTTGGCTGGTGGCACCGTGGCACCTTGTAGGCATCTCTGGTGGCACCGTGTCACCTTGGCTGGTGGCACCATGTCAACTTGGGCTGGTGGCACCATGGCACCTTGGGCTGGTGGCACCGTGGCACCTTGTACCCATCTCTGGTGGCACCGTGGCACCATCTCTGGTGGCACCATGTCACCTTGGCTGGTGGCACCATGTCACCTTGGCTGGTGGCACCTTGTCACCTTGTACCCATCTCTGGTGGCACCATGGCACCATCTCTGGTGGCACCATGTCACCTTGTCTGGTGGCACCATGTCACCTTGGGCTGGTGGCACCATGTCACCTTGTATCCATCTCTGGTGACACCGTGGCACCATCTCTGGTGGCACCATGTCACATTGTGTGGTGGCACCATGCCACCTCCTACCCATCTCTGGTGGCACCGTGGCACCTTGTAGGCATCTCTGGTGGCACCATGGCACCATCTCTGGTGGCACCATGTCACCTTGGCTGGTGGCACCGTGTCACCTTGGCTGGATTGAGCCACCTCTGGTGGCACCATCTCACCTTGTCTGGTGGCACCGTGTCACCCTGGCTGGTGGCACCATGTCACCTTGGCTGGTGGCACCATGTCACCTTGGGCTGGTGGCACCATCTCACCTTGTCTGGTGGCACCGTGTCACCCTGGCTGGTGGCACCATCTCACCTTGTCTGGTGGCACCATGTCACCTTGGCTGGTGGCACCGTGTCACCTTGGCTGGTGGCACCATGTCACCTTGGGCTGGTGGCACCATGTCACCTTGTCTGGTGGCACCATCTCACCTTGTCTGGTGGCACCGTGTCACCCTGGCTGGTGGCACCGTGTCACCTTGGCTGGTGGCACCATGTCACCTTGTCTGGTGGCACCATCTCACCTTGTCTGGTGGCACCGTGTCACCTTGGCTGGTGGCACCATGTCACCTTGGGCTGGTGGCACCATGTCACCTTGTATCCATCTCTGGTGGCACCGTGGCACCATCTCTGGTGGCACCATGTCACATTGTGTGGTGGCACCATGCCACCTCCTACCCATCTCTGGTGGCACCGTGGCACCTTGTAGGCATCTCTGGTGGCACCATGTCACCTTGGCTGGTGGCACTGTGTCACCTTGGCTGGTGGCACCGTGTCACCTTGGCTGGATTGAGCCACCTCTGGTGGCACCATCTCACCTTGTCTGGTGGCACCGTGTCACCCTGGCTGGTGGCACCATGTCACCTTGGCTGGTGGCACCATGTCACCTTGTCTGGTGGCACCATCTCACCTTGTCTGGTGGCACCGTGTCACCCTGGCTGGTGGCACCGTGTCACCTTGGCTGGTGGCACCATGTCACCTTGTCTGGTGGCACCATCTCACCTTGTCTGGTGGCACCGTGTCACCTTGGCTGGTGGCACCATGTCACCTTGGGCTGGTGGCACCATGTCACCTTGTATCCATCTCTGGTGGCACCGTGGCACCATCTCTGGTGGCACCATGTCACATTGTGTGGTGGCACCATGCCACCTCCTACCCATCTCTGGTGGCACCGTGGCACCTTGTAGGCATCTCTGGTGGCACCATGGCACCATCTCTGGTGGCACCATGTCACCTTGGCTGGTGGCACCGTGTCACCTTGGCTGGATTGAGCCACCTCTGGTGGCACCATCTCACCTTGTCTGGTGGCACCGTGTCACCCTGGCTGGTGGCACCATGTCACCTTGGCTGGTGGCACCGTGTCACCTTGGCTGGTGGCACCGTGTCACCTTGGCTGGTGGCACCGTGTCACCTTGGCTGGTGGCACCATGTCACCTTGGGCTGGTGGCACCATGTCACCTTGTCTGGTGGCACCATCTCACCTTGTCTGGTGGCACCGTGTCACCCTGGCTGGTGGCACCGTGTCACCTTGGCTGGTGGCACCATGTCACCTTGGGCTGGTGGCACCATGTCACCTTGTCTGGTGGCACCATCTCACCTTGTCTGGTGGCACCGTGTCACCTTGGCTGGTGGCACCGTGTCACCTTGGCTGGTGGCACCATGTCACCTTGTCTGGTGGCACCATCTCACCTTGTCTGGTGGCACCGTGTCACCCTGGCTGGTGGCACCATGTCACCTTGGGCTGGTGGCACCATGTCACCTTGTCTGGTGGCACCATCTCACCTTGTCTGGTGGCACCGTGTCACCCTGGCTGGTGGCACCATCTCACCTTGTCTGGTGGCACCATGTCACCTTGGCTGGTGGCACCGTGTCACCTTGGCTGGTGGCACCATGTCACCTTGGGCTGGTGGCACCATGTCACCTTGTCTGGTGGCACCATCTCACCTTGTCTGGTGGCACCGTGTCACCTTGGCTGGTGGCACCGTGTCACCTTGGCTGGTGGCACCATGTCACCTTGTCTGGTGGCACCATCTCACCTTGTCTGGTGGCACCGTGTCACCTTGGCTGGTGGCACCATGTCACCTTGTCTGGTGGCACCATCTCACCTTGTCTGGTGGCACCGTGTCACCTTGGCTGGTGGCACCGTGTCACCTTGGCTGGGTTGAGCCACCTCTGGTGGCACCGTGCCACCTTATCTGGTGCCACCACGTCACCTCATCCCATCTCTGGTGCCACCACGTCACCTGGTAGCCACGCCTGGTGCCACCCCACCTCTCTGGTGACCGCCCCACGGCCACCTCACCCTCCCCACTGACCCCGTGTCCCCCCGCCCCTGTCCCCGTGGAGGTCTCAGTGTCACCCCTTGTGTCCCCCCCCAGACTACCACGCGGTGGCCGAAGCTCTGGGTGGCAGGGGCTTCGTGGTGGGACGGCAGGACAGGGACAGGCTGGGCACCGTCCTGCGTGGCGCCCAGGACACGTGTCACCAGGGTCACCCCGTCCTCGTCAACGCCCTCATCGGCCACACCGACTTCAGGCACGGCTCCATCTCCGTCTAGGGGGGCTGGGGGGATGGGGAACCCCCCTTCCCACCCCAAAACCATCTCCAGGGGGTGGTGGGGACCCCAAAACCACATCTAAGGGGTGGTGGGGACCCCAAAACTATGTCTAAAAGGGTGGTGGGACCCCAAAACTCGTCTGTGGGGGTGGTGGGACCCCAAAACTTAGGTCTAGGGGGGTGGTGGGGACCCCAAAACTATGTCTACGGGGTGGTGGGGACCCCAAAATTGGTTTAGGGGGTGGTGGGACCCCAAAACTACATCTAAGGGGTGGTGGGGACCCCAAAACTATGTCTAAAAGGGTGGTGGGACCCCAAAATTCGTCTAGGGGGTGGTGGGACCCCAAAACTACATCTAAGGGGTGGTGGGGACCCCAAAATTGGTCTAGGGGTGGTGAGGACCCCAAAACTATGTCTAGAAGGGTGGTAGGACCCCAAGATTGGTCTAGGAGGTGGTGGGGACCCCAAAACTTATGTCTAGGGGGTGGTGTGGATCCAAAACTACATCTAAGGGGTGGTGGGGACCCCAAAATTGGTCTAGGGTGTGGTGAGGACCCCAAAACTATGTCTAAAAGGGTGGTAAGACCCCAAAATTCGTCTAGGGGGTGGTGGGGACCCAAAACTACATCTAAGGGGTGGGGGGACCCCAAAATTCATGTAGGGGGTGGTGGGACCCCAAAACTTACGTCTAGGGGGTGGTGGGACCCAAAACTACGTCTAGGGTGTGGTGAGGACCCCAAAACTATGTCTAGAAGGGTGGTGGGGACCCCAAAACTATGTCTATGGGGTGGTGGGGACCCCAAATCTATGTCTAAGGGGACGTGGGGACCCCCTTCCCACCCCAAAACCACCTCCAGGGGGTGGTGGGGACCCCAAAACTACATCTAAGGGATGGTGGGGACCCCAAAATTCGTCTAGGGGGTGGTGGGGACCCCAAAACTATGTCTAGGGGGGTGGTGGGGACCCCCTCCCACCCCAAAACCACATCTAGGGGGGTGGTGGCCCCCCAAAAGCACGTTCGCCCCCCTTGGGGTGCCCCAATGAGCTTGGTGTCCCCCACATGTCCCACCGCCCCCATGGCAATAAACGTGCGTGTGTCCCCCCCTACACCTCCTGTGTCATCAATTTGGGGTGCCAACCCCCCTCCCCTAAAAATGGGGGGATCCCCAAAATCCCCACCCCACCCTGGACCCCTCAAGACCCCCTCTCCCCCCCCAAATTTGGGGGGGCCACACACAGAAGTGCAGCGAGTGTCATTTATTGCTGGTGACAGTGACAAGGGTGGGATGGGGGGGGGGGAAAAGGGGGGCAGGGTCACCCCCCTCCTGGGTTGAGGTGGGGGAGGCGGGCAGAGGGGTGTGGGGGTCCCCCAAAAAAGGGGGTCCCCATTTGCACCCCCTCAGGGTGCTGTAACACTGCAGAGGCTTCACATTCAGCTGGTTAATACTGAGGGGGGGGGGGGGCACATTTTGGGGACCCCCCCAACCCTTAACACTGGTAGTGGGGGGATTTTGGGGGGGGGGGCGGGGTGTGATTTTTTTGGGGGGGGGGGTCCCCCATATCCACACACACCTGAAGATAAATAAAGCTCCTGTACCAAAAGACACCCCCCCCCCCAAAATTGAAGGGGGGGGCGAAAATGGGGGGGAGTGGGCTAAAAATTAGGGGGTGGCTAAAATTTGGGGGGGGGGGGTACCCCCATTAGCACCCAGATTGGGGTTGGGGGAAGGGTGTTACCCCCCCTTGGGGTGAGGAAGACCCCCCCCCCAAATGATGGAGGTCATGGACCCTTGTCGATATTGGGGGGGGGGATTTTGGGGGGGGAGGTGTTTTTTGGGGTGAGGGGGGAAACAGGCACTTGAAGGGCAAAATTTGGGGCCCCCCCTCCCCAAAAACACACTGGGGGGAGGGTTGGGGGGTGAAAGACCCCCAAACCCCCTCAATTTGGGGGTCTGGGTAGGTTTGGGGGGGGGGGAGGTAAAAAGCCCCCCCAAACCCCCTCATTTTGGGGTCCAGCTGGGATTTTGGGGGGGGGGATTAAAAAGCCCCCCCCAATCTCCCTCAATTTGGGGTTTGGGGTGGGGAGGGGCGTAAGGAGCCCCCCCAAACCCCCTCAATTTAGGCGTCTGGGTAGGTTTCGGGGGGGGGGGAGGTAAAAAGCCCCCCCAAACCCCCTCATTTTGGGGTCCAGCTGGGATTTGGGGGGGGGGGGATTAAAGAGCCCCCCCCAATCTCCCTCAATTTGGGGTTTGGGGTGGGGAGGGGGGTAAGGAGACCCCCCAAACCCCCTCAATTTAGGCGTCTGGGTAGGTTTCGGGGGGGGGGGGAGGTAAAAAGCCCCCCAAACCCCCTCATTTTGGGGTCCAGCTGGGATTTTGGGGGGGGGGGATTAAAGAACCCCCCCAATCTCCCTCAATTTGGGGTTTGGGGTGGGGAGGGGGTAAGGAGCCCCCCCCAAACCCCCTCAATTTGGGGGGGGGGGGGGCGTTCCCAGCGCTGTGCAAATCGAAGGCAACTAAAGGCAAGTGCTGCTTGGGGGGGGGGGTGTGGTTTGGTCACCCCCATGACGTCATCATGACGTCACAGGCACTGCGATGACGTCATCGATGACGTCATCACAGGCAGACATCAATCTGCTTGACCAGCTCCTGCTCAAGGTTGAAATTGGGTCCCATGAGGGTCCTTTGGTGGGGGTGGGGTGGGGGTCTTAGGGACCCCCTCCTGGTTTGATGACGTCATCATCTTCCTCCTCCTGGGTTGGGGTGGAACTGGTTCCCAGTATAAACTGGTGCTGGTCACAGATGCTCCAGTCCCCAGCGTAGCGGTTACTGGGGGGCTCTCAGGACCCCTCAGCCTGGGACGAGCCACCACGGAACCTTCTAGAAGATCCAGGTGAAGAGGTGGGACCCCCTCACCCCCCAAAATACCTCTCTGGGGGTGGGGTGGGGGTTCAGGCTCTGCCCCCCAAATTTGGGGGGGGTGGGAGCTGTGGGGACAAGAGGAGAAAGAGGTGGGGGGGGTGTCAGGAGGGTGATGGGGGGGGCCGTGGGGGGGATTTGGGGGGTCATAGAACCCCTGGAGAACCTCAAGGAGACCATGGTTGGGGGGGATGATTTTGGGGGGTCCCAGAGCCCCTGGAGACCATGGGGGGGTGATTTGGGGGGGTCATAGACCCCCTGGAGAATCTCAAGTAGACCATGGTTGGTGGGGGGATGATTTTGGGGGGGTTCCCAGAGTCCCTGGAGACCATGGGGGGGACAGGGCGGGACACAGAGGGGGGTCCCAGACCCCCTGAAGAACCTCAAGGAGACCATGGAGGGGGGGATGATTTTGGGGGGTCCCAGAGCCCCTGGAGAACCTCAAGGAGACCATGGTTGGGGGGTTACACACAGGGGGGGTCCCAGACCCCCTGGAGAACCTCAAGGAGACCATGGTTGGGGGGATGATTTGGGGGGGGTCCCAGAGCCCCTGGAGACCATGAGGGGGTGATCTGGGGGGGTCATAGACCCCCTGGAGAACCTCAAGGAGACCATGGTTTGGGGGGGATGATTTTGGGGGGGTTCCCAGAGTCCCTGGAGACCATGGGGGGGACAGGGCGGGACACAGAGGGGGGTCCCAGACCCCCTGAAGAACCTCAAGGAGACCATGGAGGGGGGATGATTTTGGGGGGTCCCAGAGCCCCTGGAGAACCTCAAGGAGACCATGGTTGGGGGGTGACACACAGGGGGGGTCCCAGACCCCCTGGAGAACCTCAAGGAGACCATGGTTGGGGGGATGATTTGGGGGGGTCCCAGAGCCCCTGGAGACCATGAGGGGGTGATCTGGGGGGGTCATAGACCCCCTGGAGAACCTCAAGGAGACCATGGTTGGGGGGGGATGATTTTGGGGGGGTCCCAGAGTCCCTGGAGACCATGGGGGGGACAGGGCAGGACACAGAGGGGGTCCCAGACCCCCTGAAGAACCTCAAGGAGACCATGGAGGGGGGATGATTTTGGGGGGGTCCCAGAGCCCCTGGAGAACCTCAAGGAGACCATGGTGGGGATGATGATGACTTGGGGGGTCCCAGCCCCCCTGGAGCACCTCCTGAGGACTATAGGGGGTAGAAGAAGGGTTCAATGGATAGTGGGGGACCCCCCTCAAATCTGGGGGGGGATTTCGGGGTGTCCACCCCCCTTCTCCTTACCTGGCCATGCCTGGAGCAGGTAGTGGAGCACCTCGATGTGCTGCTTGAAGTCCACGGCGCTGGTGGCATGGTGGGGAGGGGGTGACAAGAGGGGTTCAAGGGGGGTTTGGGGGGTTAAGGGTGGATTTGAAGGGGGGTTAAGGGGGTGCAGGGCTGGAGGGGTTTTGGGGTGCTCCTGGTTTGGGGTGAGGAGGACGGGGCCGAAGCAGACGGCGAGGTTTTGGGGGGTCATGCGGTTGATGGGGTGGTAGGAGGTCACCAGGCTCAGGTGGTCCAGGAGACGGGTCAAGGTGGCCTTTTTTTGGGGGGGTGGGGGGAGAAGGGGGCACAATGGGGAGGGGGGTGACCTCAGAACCCCCTAAATATACCCCCCATACCCCCAAAATACCCCCACACCCCCTAAAGTCCCACCCAGCCCCCTCAAATCTCCCCTCAGGCACCCTAAACATCCCCCTCCCCCATCCCCAAATCTCCTCCCCAAATCCCTCCTCAGGACCCCTAAATCCCCCCAGCACCCCTAAATCCCCTCCCAGACACCCCCCCACCCCCCAAATCCCCCCTCAGGACCCCTAAATCTCCCCAGACCCCCCAAATCCCCTCCCCAGGCCCCCAAATCTCCCCTCAGACCCCCAAAACCCCTCACAGACCCCCTAAATCCCCTCAACGTCCCCTCAAATCCTCTCCCAGACCCCCTAAATCCCACCCCAGCCCCCCAAATTCTGGCCCAGGCCCCCTAAATACCCCCCAGACCCCCTAAATCCCCTCCCCAGCCCCCCAAATATCCCCTCACGCAGCCCAAATCCCCCCAGACCCCCAAATCCCCTCACCAGAACCCCAAATCTCCCCCCCAGACCCCCAAATCCCCTCCTAGACCCCCTAAATCTCCTCCCAGACCCCCTAAATCCCACCCCAGCCCCCCAAATTCTCCCCAGGTCCCCTAAATACCCCCAGACTCCCTAAATCCCCTCCCCCAGCCCCCCAAATATTCCCTCACGCAGCCCAAATCCCCCCAGACCCCCAAATCCCCTCACCAGAACCCCAAATCTCCCCCCCAGACCCCCAAATCCCCTCCTAGATCCCCTAAATCTCCTCCCAGACCCCCTAAATCCCACCCCAGCCCCCCAAATTCTGGCCCAGGCCCCCTAAATACCCCCCAGACCCCCTAAATCCCCTCCCCAGCCCCCCAAATATCCCCTCACGCAGCCCAAATCCCCCCAGACCCCCAAATCCCCTCACCAGAACCCCAAATCTCCCCCCCAGACCCCCAAATCCCCTCCTAGACCCCCTAAATCTCCTCCCAGACCCCCTAAATCCCACCCCAGCCCCCAAATTCTCCCCAGGTCCCCTAAATACCCCCCAGACTCCCTAAATCCCCTCCCCAGCCCCCCAAATATCCCCTCACGCAGCCCAAATCCCCCCAGACCCCCAAATCCCCTCACCAGAACCCCAAATCTCCCCCCAGACCCCCAAATCCCCTCCTAGACCCCCTAAATCTCCTCCCAGACCCCCTAAATCCCACCCCAGCCCCCCAAATTCTCCCCAGGTCCCCTAAATACCCCCAGACTCCCTAAATCCCCTCCCCAGCCCCCCAAATATCCCCTCACGCAGCCCAAATCCCCCCAGACCCCCAAATCCCCTCACCAGAACCCCAAATCTCTCCCCCCAGACCCCCAAATCCCCTCCTAGATCCCCTAAATCTCCTCCCAGACCCCCTAAATCCCACCCCAGCCCCCCAAATTCTGGCCCAGGCCCCCTAAATACCCCCCAGACCCCCTAAATCCCCTCCCCAGCCCCCCAAATATCCCCTCACGCAGCCCAAATCCCCCCAGACCCCCAAATCCCCTCACCAGAACCCCAAATCTCCCCCCCAGACCCCCAAATCCCCTCCTAGACCCCCTAAATCTCCTCCCAGACCCCCTAAATCCCACCCCAGCCCCCCAAATTCTGGCCCAGGCCCCCTAAATACCCCCAGACCCCCTAAATCCCCTCCCCAGCCCCCCAAATATCCCCTCACGCAGCCCAAATCCCCCCCAGACCCCCAAATCCCCTCACCAGAACCCCAAATCTCCCCCCAGACCCCCAAATCCCCTCCTAGACCCCCTAAATCTCCTCCCAGACCCCCTAAATCCCACCCCAGCCCCCAAATTCTGGCCCAGGCCCCCTAAATACCCCCAGACTCCCTAAATCCCCTCCCCAGCCCCCCAAATATCCCCTCACGCAGCCCAAATCCCCCCAGACCCCCAAATCCCCTCACCAGAACCCCAAATCTCCCCCCAGACCCCCAAATCCCCTCCTAGACCCCCTAAATCCCACCCCAGACCCCCTAAATCTCCTCCCAGACCCCTAAATCCCACCCCAGACCCCCTAAATCCCCTCATCACACCCCCAAATCCCCCTCAGGCCCCCCAAATCCCCCTCAGGCCCCCTAAATCCCCTCCCCAAGGTCGAGCACCCCATTTTTTGGCATTTGAGGGGGTGGGGGCACCCACCTTCTCCACCTCAGGCAGGCAACGGAGCAGGGTGACGGGGTCCCTCTCTACTGGGGGGTCCAGGGGGGGTCTCTTGGCCATGGCCTCCAAGACCACGTGGTAGAGGGTGGGGGTGATGAGAGGTGTCGGAAGCTCCCTTAGATAATCCTTCAGGATCCCTATGGGGGGGACAGGGAGGTTGGTGGGGGGTGGGGGGACATCAGGGTGGTCCGGGGGTGGGGGATTTGGGGGTCTGAGGGGGAATTTGGGGGTCACTTGAGAGGATTTAGGGTGGTCTGGGGGTATTTAAGGGGTCTGGGAGGGGATTTGGGGGTCTGGGAGGTGATTTGGGGGGCCTGAGGGGGGATTTGGGGGGTCTGAGGGGGGATTTAGGGGGCTGGGAGGGGATTTAGGGAGACTGGGAGGGAATTTGGGGGGCCTGAGGGGAGATTTAAGGGTCTGTGAGGGGATTTGGGGGTCTGGGAGATGATTTGGGGGGCCTGGGGGGGGGGGTCGGGGGCCTGAGGAGGGATTTAGGGGGCTGGGAGGGGATTTAGGGAGTCTGGGAGGGGATTTGGGGGGCCTGAGGGGGAATTTGGGGGGCTGGAATGGGATTTAGGGGTCTGGGGTGGATTTAGGGGGTCTGGGGAGGGGATTTTGGGGGGTGTGTGGGGATTTTGGGGGTGTGGGGAGTAGATTTAGGGGGCTGGGGAGGGGATTTAATGAACCTGAGGGGGATTTGGGGGGTCCGGGGGAAAGTTTGGGGGTCTGGGGAGGATTTGGGGGTCCGGGGAGGATTTGGGGGGTCTGGGGAGGGTTTTGGGGTCCAAGGAGGGTTTTGGGGGTCCGGGGAGGGTTTGGGGGATCCGTGGAGGGTTTGAGGGTCTGGGGAGGATTTGGGGGTCCGGGGAGGGTTTTGAGGGTCTGGGGAGGGTTTGGGGGTCCGGGGAGGATTTGGGGGTCTGGGGAGGATTTGGGGGTCCAGGGAGGATTTGGGGGTCTGGGGAGGATTTGGGGGGGTCTGGGGAAGATTTGGGGGGTCTGGGGAGGGTTTTGGGTCTGGGGAGGATTTGGGGGTCCAGGGAGGGTTTTGAGGGTCCGAGGAGGATTTGGGGGTCTGGGGAGGTTTTTGGGGGTCCGGGGAGGGTTTTGAGGGTCCGGGGAGGATTTGGGGGTCCGGGGAGGATTTGGGGGTCTGGGGAGGGTTTTGAGGGTCCGGGGAGGATTTGGGGGTCCAGGGAGGGTTTTGGGGGTCTGGGGAGGATTTGGGGGTCCAGGGAGGATTTGGGGGTCTGGGGAGGATTTGGGGGGTCCAGGGAGGGTTTTGGGGGTCTGGGGAGGATTTGGGGGGTCCAGGGAGGGTTTTGGGTCTGGGGAGGATTTGGGGGGTCCGGGGAGGATTTGGGGGTCCAGGGAGAGTTTTGGGGGTCTGGGGAGGATTTGGGGGGTCTGGGGAGGATTTGGGGGGTCCAGGGAGGGTTTTGGGTCTGGGGAGGATTTGGGGGTCTGGGGAGGATTTGGGGGGGTCTGGGGAAGATTTGGGGGGTCCAGGGAGGGTTTTGGGTCTGGGGAGGGTTTGGGGGTCCGGGGAGAGTTTTGGGGGTCCAGGGAGGGTTTTGGGGGTCTGGGGAGGATTTGGGGGGTCCAGGGAGGGTTTTGGGGGTCTGGGGAGGATTTGGGGGGTCTGGGGAGGATTTGGGGGGTCCAGGGAGGGTTTTGGGTCTGGGGAGGATTTGGGGGTCCGGGGAGGGTTTTGGGTCTGGGGAGGATTTGGGGGGTCTGGGGAGGATTTGGGGGTCCAGGGAGGATTTGGGGGTCCGGGGAGGGTTTTGGGTCTGGGGAGGATTTGGGGGGTCTGGGGAAGATTTGGGGGGTCTGGGGAGGATTTGGGGGGTCCAGGGAGGGTTTTGGGTCTGGGGAGGATTTGGGGGGTCCGGGGAGGATTTGGGGGTCCAGGGAGAGTTTTGGGGGTCTGGGGAGGATTTGGGGGGTCTGGGGAGGATTTGGGGGGTCCAGGGAGGGTTTTGGGTCTGGGGAGGATTTGGGGGTCTGGGGAGGATTTGGGGGGGTCTGGGGAAGATTTGGGGGGTCCAGGGAGGGTTTTGGGTCTGGGGAGGGTTTGGGGGTCCGGGGAGAGTTTTGGGGGTCCAGGGAGGGTTTTGGGGGTCTGGGGAGGATTTGGGGGGTCCAGGGAGGGTTTTGGGGGTCTGGGGAGGATTTGGGGGGTCTGGGGAGGATTTGGGGGGTCCAGGGAGGGTTTTGGGTCTGGGGAGGATTTGGGGGTCCGGGGAGGGTTTTGGGTCTGGGGAGGATTTGGGGGGTCTGGGGAGGATTTGGGGGTCCAGGGAGGATTTGGGGGTCTGGGGAGGGTTTTGGGGGTCCGGGGAGGATTTGGGGGGTCTGGGGAGGGTTTTGGGTCTGGGGAGGATTTGGGGGGTCCGGGGAGGATTTGGGGGTCCAGGGAGAGTTTTGGGGGTCTGGGGAGGATTTGGGGGGTCTGGGGAGGATTTGGGGGGTCCAGGGAGGGTTTTGGGTCTGGGGAGGATTTGGGGGTCTGGGGAGGATTTGGGGGGTCTGGGGAAGATTTGGGGGGTCCAGGGAGGGTTTTGGGTCTGGGGAGGGTTTGGGGGTCCGGGGAGAGTTTTGGGGGTCCAGGGAGGGTTTTGGGGGTCTGGGGAGGATTTGGGGGGTCCAGGGAGGGTTTTGGGGGTCTGGGGAGGATTTGGGGGGTCTGGGGAGGATTTGGGGGGTCCAGGGAGGGTTTTGGGTCTGGGGAGGATTTGGGGGTCCGGGGAGGGTTTTGGGTCTGGGGAGGATTTGGGGGGTCTGGGGAGGATTTGGGGGTCCAGGGAGGATTTGGGGGTCCGGGGAGGGTTTTGGGTCTGGGGAGGATTTGGGGGGTCTGGGGAAGATTTGGGGGGTCTGGGGAGGATTTGGGGGGTCCAGGGAGGGTTTTGGGTCTGGGGAGGATTTGGGGGGTCCGGGGAGGATTTGGGGGTCCAGGGAGAGTTTTGGGGGTCTGGGGAGGATTTGGGGGGTCTGGGGAGGATTTGGGGGGTCCAGGGAGGGTTTTGGGTCTGGGGAGGATTTGGGGGTCTGGGGAGGATTTGGGGGGGTCTGGGGAAGATTTGGGGGGTCCAGGGAGGGTTTTGGGTCTGGGGAGGGTTTGGGGGTCCGGGGAGAGTTTTGGGGGTCCAGGGAGGGTTTTGGGGGTCTGGGGAGGATTTGGGGGGTCCAGGGAGGGTTTTGGGGGTCTGGGGAGGATTTGGGGGGTCTGGGGAGGATTTGGGGGGTCCAGGGAGGGTTTTGGGTCTGGGGAGGATTTGGGGGTCCGGGGAGGGTTTTGGGTCTGGGGAGGATTTGGGGGGTCTGGGGAGGATTTGGGGGTCCAGGGAGGATTTGGGGGTCCAGGGAGGGTTTTGGGGGTCCGGGGAGGATTTGGGGGGTCTGGGGAGGGTTTTGAGGGTCCGGGGAGGATTTGGGGGTCCAGGGAGGGTTTTGGGGGTCCGGGGAGGGTTTTAAGGGTCCAGGGAGGATTTGGGGGTCCGGGGAGGGTTTTGGGGGTCCGGGGAGGGTTTTAGGGGTCCGGGGAGGATTTGGGGGTCTGGGTAGGGTTTGGGGGGTCCGGGGAGAGTTTTGGGGGGTCCGGGGATGGTTTTGAGGGTCCGGGGAGGATTTGGGGGGTCCGGGGAGGATTTGGAGGGTTCCCATGAGGAATTAAGGGAGTCGGGGGGGTGTGTTGTTTTTTTGGGGGGGGTCCTGGGGGGGGGGGGGGGGTTCCCCACCTGTGATGACGTTGATGTCGGGGTACAGGTGCTGGGACAGGGTGACGCTGGCGCTGTCCCTCTCGAAGGCGTCCCGCAGCTCCTTCTTCACGGCGGCCGAGCCGCACAGGCGGTACAAGCCCACCACCCACACCCCCCCCCCCCCCCCCCCACAGCCCCCCCCAAAAATAACGGGGTGAAGGGGGGTTCAGGGGGATCCACACCCCCCTAAAATCCACCCAAACCCCCTAAAGCTCCTCCCAGGCTTGTTACATCCCACCCTCAGCCCCCCAAAGTTCACACAGAGCCGCTAAATTCACACACCCCCCACCCCCCAAAACTCAGGCCCCCCCAAATCCTCCCTAAACCCCCTAAATCCCCACCCAGACCCCCCCAAATCCCCCCCAAGCCCCCTAAATCCCCACCCAGACTCCCCAAATCCCCTCCCCAGCCCCCCAAATCCCCCCCAAACCCCCAAATTCCCTCCCAGACCCCCCTAAATCCCCTCCCAGACCCCCCCAAATCCCCTCCCCAAACCCCCTAAATCCCCTCCCCAGCCCCCCAAATCCCCCTCAAACCCCCCAAATCCCCTCCCCAGCCCCCCAAATCCCCCTTAAAACCCCCTAAATCCCCTCCTCAGCCCCCCAAATCCCCCCTCAACCCCCCTAAATCCCCACCCAGACCCCCCAATCCCCCTCAAACCCCCTAAATCCCCACCCAGACCCCCCCAATCCCCCTCAAACCCCCTAAATCCCCACCCAGACCCCCCAAATCCCCCCAAGCCCCCCAGATCCCCTCCCCCAGCCCCCCAAATCCCCCTCAAACCCCCTAAATCCCCCCCAGCTCCCCCAAATCCCCCTCAAACCCCCTAAATCCCCACCCAGACCCCCCTAAATCCCCCTCCTCAGCCCCCCAAATCCCCCTCAAACCCCCTAAATCCCCACCCAGACCCCCCTAAATCCCCTCCCCAGCCCCCCAAATCCCCCCCCAAACCCCCAAATTCCCTCCCAGACCCCCTTAAATCCCCTCCCAGACCCCCCCCAAATCCCCTCCCCAAACCCCCTAAATCCCCTCCCCAGCCCCCCCAAATGCCCCTCAAACCCCCTAAATCCCCTCCCCAGCCCCCCCAAATCCCCCTTAAACCCCCTAAATCCCCATCCAGACACCCCCAAATCCCCCCCAAGCCCCCTAAATCCCATCCCCAGCCCCCCCAATCCCCCTCAAACCCCCTAAATCCCCCCCAGCTCCCCCAAATCCCCCTCAAACCCCCTAAATCCCCACCCAGACCCCCCTAAATCCCCTCCTCAGCCCCCCAAATCCCCCTCAAACCCCCTAAATCCCCACCCAGACCCCCCTAAATCCCCTCCCCAGCCCCCCAAATCCCCCCAAACCCCCAAATTCCCTCCCAGACCCCCTTAAATCCCCTCCCAGACCCCCCCAAATCCCCTCCCCAAACCCCCTAAATCCCCTCCCCAGCCCCCCCAAATGCCCCTCAAACCCCCTAAATCCCCTCCCCAGCCCCCCCAAATCCCCCTTAAACCCCCTAAATCCCC
The DNA here is from genome assembly GCA_027925045.1 of Hypotaenidia okinawae. NCBI lineage: Eukaryota > Metazoa > Chordata > Aves > Gruiformes > Rallidae > Hypotaenidia > Hypotaenidia okinawae. The sequence goes on from BSDF01000033.1 coordinate 1,173,838, forward strand.
ATCCAGACACCCCCAAATCCCCCCAAGCCCCCTAAATCCCATCCCCAGCCCCCCCAATCCCCCTCAAACCCCCTAAAGCCCCTCCCAGACTTGTTACATCCCAGCCTCAGCCCCCCAAAGTTCACACAGAGCTGCTAAAGCCCATCCCAGACACCTAAATCCACCCCCCCAAAACTCAGGCCCCCCCAAATCCCCCTCAAACCCCCAAATCCCCTCCCAGACCCCCTAAATCCCTTCCCCAGCCCCCCAGATCCCCCTCAAACCCCCTAAATCCCCCTCCCAGACCCCCCCAAATCCTCTCCAGACCCCTTAAATCCCCTCTCCAGATCCCCCAAGTCCCCCTCAGACCCCCTAAATCCCCTCCCCAGCCCCCCAAATCCTCTCCAGACCCCTTAAATCCCCTCCCCATACTACCCAAATCCCCTCCCCAGCCCCCCAAATCCCCTCCCAGAACCCTAAATCCCCTCTCCAGCCCTCCCAAATCCCCATCAAACCCCCTAAATCCCCACCCAGACGCCCCCAAATCCCCCCCAAGCCCCCTAAATCCCCTCCCCAGCCCCCTCAATCCCCCTCAAACCCCCTAAATCCCCACCCAGACTCCCATAAATTCCCCCCAAACCCCCCAAATCCTCTCCCCAGACCCCCCAAATCCCCCTCAAACCCCCTAAATCCTCCCCAGCTCCCCCAAATCCCCCTCAACCCCCCTAAATCCCCTCCCAGACTCCCCCTAAATCCTCTACTCAGCCCCCCTAAATCCCCCCCAAACCCCCAAATCCCCTCCCCAGCCCCCCAAATCCCCCTCAACCCCCCTAAAGCCCCTCCCAGACTTGTTACATCCCAGCCTCAGCCCCCCAAAGTTCACACAGAGCCGCTAAAGCCCATCCCAGACACCTAAATCCACCCCACCCCCAAACCTCAGGCCCTCCCAAATCCTCCCTAAACCCCCAAATCCCCTCCCAGACCCCCCTAAATCCCCTCCCCAGCCCCCCAAATCCCCCTCAAACCCCCTAAATCCCCCCAAACTCCCTCCCAGACCCCCCTAAATCCCCTCCCCAGCCCCCCCAAATGCCCCTCAAACCCCCTAAAGCCCCTCCCAGACCCCCCCAAATCCTCTCCAGACCCCTTAAATCCCCTCCTCATACCACCCAAATCCCCTCCCCAGCCCCCCAAATTCCCCCCAAGGCCCCTAAATCCCCCCAGACCCCTAAATTCTCTCCTAGCCCCCCTAAATCTCACCTCAGGCCTCCTAAATCCCCTCCCCAAAACCCCAAATCCCTCCCAGACTCCCTTAAATCCCCTGCCCAGCCCCCCAAATCCCACCTCAGGACCCCTAAATCCCCTCCCAGACCCCCTAGTTTCCCCCTCAGCCCCCCAAATCCTCCTTCAGCCCCTCTAAATCTCCCCCACCACACCCCCAAATCCCCCCATGACCCCTTTAAATCCCCTTCCAGCCCCCGAAATCCCCCTTCAGCCCCCTAAATCCCCTCTCAGACCCCCCAAATCCCCCCCCAGACTCCCTAAACCCCCTCCTAAGCCCACCTAAATCCCCCTTCAGGCCCCCTAAATCCCCTCTCAGACCCCCCAAATCCCCCCTAGGGTCCCCTAAATCCCCCCAGACCCCTTAATACCCCCCCCAGCCTCCCAAACGCCCCTTCAGCCCCCGCCCTACCCCCCCCCTCACCTTCAGCCCTCGTTTCTCTATCTCAGCCAGGCATTTTTGGATGAGCAGGGGGACCTTGGTGGCCGCCTTCTCCCTCTCCACCAGCTGACCCAACTCCACCCCAAAAACTCGGGGTTCCTGCTCCCCAGGACCGTCCCACTGCTCCACCAAGGTGAATTTGGAGTAGAGGACACCCCGAGGTTGCAACCTCACCGCCAGCTGCTGAGCCCGGCAACCTACGGAGAGAGGAGCGATGATGTCATGGAGGTGACACCCAAATTGACCCCTCCTCAACCCAACCCAACCCACCCCACCCCAACCCAACCCAACCCAACCCAACCCAACTCAACCCAACTCAACTCAACCCAACTCAACCCAACTCAACCCAACTCAACCCAACCCAACCCAACCCAACCCAACCCAACTCAACCCAACCCAACTCAACCCACCCCACCCCAACCCAACCCAACCCAACCCAACCCAACCCAACTCAACTCAACCCAACTCAACCCAACTCAACTCCAACCCAACCCAACCCAACCCAACCCAACCCAACTCAACCCAACCCAACCCAACCCAACTCAACCCAACCCACCCCAACCCAACCCAACCCAACCCAACTCAACCCAACTCAACCCAACTCAACCCAACCCAACCCAACCCAACTCAACCCAACCCAACCCAACCCAACCCAACCCAACCCAACTCAACCCAACCCAACCCAACCCAACCCAACTCAACCCAACTCAACCCAACTCAACCCAACCCAACCCAACTCAACTCAACCCAACCCAACTCAACCCAACCCAACCCAACCCAACCCAACTCAACCCAACCCAACCCAACTCAACCCAACCCAACTCAACCCAACCCAACCCAACCCAACTCAACCCAACCCAACCCAACCCAACTCAACCCAACCCAACCCAACTCAACCCAACTCAACCCAACTCAACCCAACTCAACCCAACCCAACCCAACTCAACCCAACCCAACTCAACCCAACCCAACCCAACCCAACTCAACCCAACCCAACCCAACCCAACTCAACCCAACCCAACCCAACCCAACCCAACCCAACCCAACTCAACCCAACCCACCCCAACCCAACCCAACCCAACCCAACTCAACCCAACTCAACCCAACCCAACCCAACCCAACCCAACCCAACTCAACCCAACCCAACCCAACTCAACCCAACCCAACCCAACCCAACCCAACCCAACTCAACCCAACCCAACTCAACCCAACCCAACTCAACCCAACCCAACCCAACCCAACCCAACTCAACCCAACCCAACTCAACCCAACCCAACCCAACCCAACTCACTCCCAACCCAACCCAACCCAACCCAACCCAACCCAACCCAACTCAACCCAACTCAACCCAACCCAACCCAACCCAACTCAACCCAACTCAACCCAACCCAACCCAACCCAACCCAACCCAACCCAACTCAACCCAACTCAACCCAACCCAACCCAACCCAACCCAACCCAACCCAACCCAACCCAACCCAACTCAACCCAACCCAACCCCACCCCACCCACCACCCATCCCGTGGCACCTCTGAAGATGTGGGGCAGGACCACGGTGCCGTGGCAGCAGAGGCGGTTGCGGCAGGTGGTGGGATCCCAGGAGAAGACGATGACTTTGAGGTGCTGGGCACCTTCTAGCTCCAGGTTGAAGGTGTGGTTGAGCCCCAGGGACCCCGTTTTACAGGGTAGCAGAGCCGTACGAGCCCGGTTGACCGTGTCCACCTGCAACAGGCAGAAAACCTCCCGGGGTTCAGCTCTTGGTGGCTTCAAATCCTTCACTCCATGGAGGTGGACGCTCACCAAGCCGGAGACGCGCTGCCCGCACCGCCGGCGCCGGCGCCTCCCCGCAGCTGTAAGGGTGGAAAGAGGCCACATCCAACCCCAATTCTCCATCCTCAGGTTGGGGACGTCCTCCAGCTTTGGCTGGAAGTTCTGGGGAGTCCCCATCGCTCAGGTAACCCCCTTTGGAGCGGGGTGAGAGGGGCGGTGAGGCCACGCTGGTGTCTAGGTGGTAGCGGCTGATGACGTTGCTGGACTCCTCGCGGGTTTGGGAGGGTGAGGTGCCACCTTCTTGCCCCCTGGGCCGGGTTGGGTTGCGTAGGCTGAGCTTCCTCCTGAGTTCTGGAAGCTTCTTCATCTTCAGGGAGAGATGGCGGCGGACGGTACCCGGGGACTTCACCTTGGTGAGGGAAAGGCTCTTCTTGGGGCTGGTGGGGGGTGAAGGGGTGGTGGAACCCGGCCCCGAATTCGCCAGGCACGGGAGCGGCGTCTTCCCTGTGGTGGGGTGGGGTGGGGTGGGATGGGAGGGGGAAAGGAAGGGGTGAGAGAGGGTCTTTTGGAAGCTTCTAGGGGATGGTGGGGTCTGGGGGAGATCCAGGAGATGTCCTTGGGGAGGGGGAGGTACCTTCCCAGTTTACCTGGGACTGGAAGCACTGGGATGGGGAATAGGGATGGGATGGGGAGCACGGGAGCAGGAGGATGATGAGGATGGTGTACTTGGGGACAGGGACCAGCCATGGGGGGTGGGGGACACCAGGGACGGGGATCATGGGGTCTGGGGTACAGGGACCAGCCATGGGGTCTGGGGGACACCAGGGACAGGGACCATGGGGTCCAGAGGACACTGGGGACAGGGACCATCCATGGGGTCTGGGGGACACCAGGGACAGGGACCACGGGGTCTGGGGGACAGGGACCATCCATAGGGTCTGGGGGACATCAGGGACCATCCATGGGGTCTGGAGAACACCAGGGACAGGGACCACAGGGTCTGGGGGACAGGGACCATCCATAGGGTCTGGGGGACATCAGGGACCATCCATGGGGTCCAGGTGACACCAGGGACAGGGCCCATCAGCCGTGGGGACCACAGCTCCCCAAACTCCACCGGGGGGGGGTACACCAAGGAAGGCCAAAGACCTCAGAGATCTCCAGAGACAGGACCATGGGATCAGGGGCCACTGGGGACAGGGACCCTGGGGTCCAGGGGCCACACTCCTTTTGGGGAGGGCGTGACAAGGACTGTAGGGGACTGTGGGGGCCACCACGGTGTCGTCCCTCCCCTCCAAAACTCTCCCAGCCTCTCACCACAAGCTCCTGGTTCCTCCAAACCACCTCGGGGTGGGGGGTCTTCCCTCCCCATCTTTGGGGGTGACTCTGCTCCACGTCCCCTCTGGTGGTCACAGCTCCTTCCTCCTCCTCCTCCTCCTCCTCCTCCTCCTCCCATCATCTTCTTCTTCCAGGACTCCTCAAGTTGGGGGTCTTCATCCTCGGGGATGGGGTTGTACCATATCTCCCCTTGGTTGCTGGGAGATTTGGGGGGTTCCCCTCAGGTCCCCCATGGGGTTCACCTGCTTCTGGAACCTTCACTGAGGACAACACCCAGTGCCTGCTGCTCCTCTCCAAGCTCTGGAGGTAGACACCATGGCCAGGACCCCTCCCAGCACCCCCAAATTCTCCACAACCCCCTTTCACCCCTTGGTCTTCATCCACTGGTGGGTCTTCCTCCTCCTCCTCCTCCTCCCTCCTCCTCCTCGGGTTCAAGCCCAGAGGTGGGATCCAGCTCTTTGGGATCTACTGGATCTTGGGGGGGTTGGTTTGGGGGGTCTCTCGTTGCGGCCGCCAGCGCAGAGGAATGGGGACCAGTTTGGTTTGCGGGGTGTTACTGGGGGTGGGTCTGGGGGTGACGCTTGGGGATCCACCGGTGAATCGGGGTGCTGATGGGGGGGTCTGGGAGGGGAGGGGGGAAGGGAAAGCAACCGGGATTTAGGGGGTGGGGGGGATCCCCAAAACATCAACCCCTCCACACCCCCATTACCCCTCCCAAATCCACAACCACCCCAAATGGGATCCCCCCCCCCAAATTTACCCAGACCCCCCCCAAACCCACCCCCATCACCCCCCCAAACCTGTTACCATCCCAAATGGGATCCCCCCCAAGTTTACCCAGACCCCCCCAAAATTACCCATCCCCCCTCCAAACCCACCCCCATCACCCCCCCCCAAACCTGTTACCGTCCCAAATGGGATCCCCCCCCCCAATTTACCCAGACCCCCCCCACAGACCCCTCATCATCCCCCAAATCCATGACCACCCCAAATGAGATTCCACCCCCCAATTAACCCAGACACCCCCCCCAAGGTTGTCCACCCCCATCCCTCACCCTGGCACCCCAGGATATCTCCCCCTCTCCCAGCTTGACACCCCCCCCCCCAAAATGTGAGGTGGGAGCACCCCCAATTCCTCTAGGGAACAGATTTGGGGGGGGGGTGATGGGGGGGTCCTTTCCTTGGAGGAAGAGGGGGTCCCTTCTTTGGGGGGGGGGGTGATGGGGGGGTCCTTTCCTTGGAGGAAGAGGGGGTCCCTTCTTTGGGGGGGGGGATAGGAGGGGTTTTGGGGTGATGTGGGGGGGGGTCCGTTCACTCCAGGGTGGTGATGGGGGTCCCATCCTTGGGGGGGGGGCACATATAAAGGAGCCCCCCAGGATGATGGGTTCCCTTTGGGGGGGGTCTCTTCCTTGGGGGGGGGGGGGTCACACAACCCCCCCCCCAGGGTGATGGGTTCCCTTTGGGGGGGTCCCTTCCTGGGGGGTGTGGGGGGTGTCACACAAGCCCCCCCCAGGGTGACGGGTTCCGTTTGGGGGGGTCCCCTTCCTGGGTGATGGGTTCCCTTTTGGGGGGGTCCCTTCCTTGGGGGGGGGGTGAGGGTCACACAAGCCCCTCCAGGTTAATGGGTTCCCTTTGGGGGGGTCCCTTCCTGAGGGGTGGGGGGGTTCTCACACAAGCCCCCCCAGGGTGACGGGTTCCCTTTGGGGGGGTCCCTTCCTGGGGGGTGGGGGGGGTGTGTCACACAACCTCCCCCCAGGGTGATGGGTTCCCTTTGGGGGGGTCCCCTTCCTGGGTGATAGGTTCCCTTTTGGGGGGGTCCCTTCCTGGGGGTTGGGGTGGGGGATGTCACACAAGCCCCCCCAGGGTGACGGGTTCCCTTTGGGGGGTGTCCCTTCCTGGGGGGTGGGGGGGTTCTCACACACGCCCCCCCAGGGTGACGAGTTCCCTTTGGGGTGGGGGGGGGTGTCCCCTTCCTGGGTGACGGGTTCCCTTTGGGGGGGTCCCCTTCCTGGGTGATAGGTTCCCTTTGGGGGGGTCCCTTCCTGGGGGGTTGGGGGGGTTCTCACACAAGCCCCCCCAGGGTGACGGGTTCCCTTTGGGGGGGTCCTTCCTGGGGGTTGGGGGGTTCTCACACACGCCCCCCCCAGGGTGATAGGTTCCCTTTGGGGGGGTCCCCTTCCTGGGTGTAAGTTTCCCTTTGTGGGGGTCCCTTCCTGGGTGGGGGGAGGGGGTGTCACCAAGCCCCCCCCCAGGGTGACGGGTTCCCTTTGGGGTGGGGGATGGGAGGGGGGTGTCCCCTTCCTGGGTGATACGTTCCCTTTTGGGGGGGTCCCTTCCTGGGGAGTTGGGGGGGGGGTTCACACATGTCCCCCCCAGGGTGACGGGTTCCCTTTGGGTTGGGGGGTGGGAGGGGGGTGTCCCCTTCCTGGGTGATACGTTCCCTTTTGGGGGGGGTCCCTTCCTGGGTGGGGGGAGGGGGGTGTCACACAAGCCCCCCCCCAGGGTGACGGGTTCCCTTTGGGGTGGGGGGATGGGAGGGGGTGTCCCCTTCCTGGGTGATACGTTCCCTTTTGGGGGGTCCCTTCCTGGGGAGTTGGGGGGGGGTTCACACATGTCCCCCCCCAGGGTGACGGGTTCCCTTTGGGGTGGGGGGTGGGAGGGGGGTGTCCCCTTCCTGGGTGATACGTTCCCTTTTGGGGGGGGTCCCTTCCTGGGTGGGGGGAGGGGGTGTCACACAAGCCCCCCCCAGGGTGACGGGTTCCCTTTGGGGTGGGGGGTGGGAGGGGGGTGTCCCCTTCCTGGGTGATAGGTTCCCTTTTGGGGGGGGTCCCTTCCTGGCTGATAGGTTCCCTTTTGGGGGGGGTCCCTTCCTTGAGGGGGGTGTCCGGGGGTGGGGGTGGGGGAGGGGTGTCCGGGGGAGGGTTCCCCCTTCCCCAGCCTTGGGGGTGTCCGTACCTCGATCCTTGGCGTCCGGCTTCTTCCCCCGAGGGCGGTCGCGGCCCCTGAGGCGGGAGAAGGTCCTTCTGAGGAGCGGTTCCGCCATCACCCTCACTCACCAGGGCTGAGGCGGGCTGTGTGTGTGTGTGTGTGTGTGTGGGGAAGGGGGGTAAATTTGGGGGGGGGGGGGGGGCGAACAGCCTCCCCCTTATCCCTGAGGCTTCTTCGGGTTTATTTCTCCTCAGCCCACCCCCTTTAGGCACCCCAAAGATGTCCCCTCGGCCTCTTTCTGTGCCCCCCCCCACCCCCTCCTCCTCCGCCTCCCTTTCGCCTCAGCTCGGCGGGGCCTGGAGCGGCGGCTCCGCCATCCCGCGGCGAGAATTCCTGGGATGCCGCCGGCAGTGCTGCCGGGAGCTGTAGTCCGGAACCGGGCTGGGGACAGGGCGGGGAGATCATCCAGTGTGTCCCCCCTCCCCAAAAACTCCCTTCATACCCAGGGATACCCCCCCAAAAAACGAGCGGGAAGCCCCTCCGCCTCAGGTTGGGGATTGGAAGGGAAATTGGGGGGGATCTCAGAGGGGATTTAGAGGGTATGAGGGGATTTGGGGGGTCTGGGGAGGGGATTTAGGGGGTCTGGGGAGGGGATTTAGGGGGTATGAGGGGATTTGGGGGGTCTGGGGGGGGATTTAGGGGGTCTGGGGGCATTTGGGGGGCTAGGGGAGGGGATTTGGGGGGTATGAGGGGTATTTGGGGTCTGGGAGGGGATTTAGGGGATATGGGGGGATTTGGGGGGCTGGGGAGGAATTTAGGAGGTCCCTTCCTCCCCAAAAATTCCCTTCATACCCAGGGATACCCCTCCAAAACGAGGGGGAAGCACCCCCTTTGGATAGGCAGGACATCTCCCCCCTATACACACCTCCTCCGCCTCACACAGAGCAGGATAGCTACCCGGGCCTGCCGCCTCAGGTTGGGGGGGGGGGGGATTGGAAGGGAAATTGGGGGGTTTGGGGGGGTCTCAGAGGAGATTTAGAGGGTATGAGGGGATTTGGGGGGTCTGGGGAGGGGATTTAGGGGGGCTAGGGAGGGGGATTTAGGAGGTATGGGGGCCTTTGGGGTCTGGGAGGGGATTTAGGGGGCATGGGGGGATTTAGGGGGGCTGGGGAGGAATTTAGGGGGTCTCTTCCTCCCCAAAAATTCCCTTCATACCCAGGGATACCCCCCTAAAACGAGGGGGAAGCACCCCCCGCTTTGGATAGGCAGGACATCTCCCTCCCTCACACACACAGAGCGGGATAGCTACCCGGGCCTGCCGCCTCAGGTTGGGGGGGGGGGGATTGGAAGGGAAATTGGGGGGTTTGGGGGGGTCTCAGAGGGGATTTAGAGGGTATGAGGGGATTTGGGGGGTCTGGGGAGGGGATTTAGGGGTTCTGGGGAGGGGATTTAGGGGGTATGAGGGGGGATTTAGGGGGGCTGGGAGGATTGGGGGAGCTAGGGAGGGGATTTAGTGGGTATGAGGGGCATTTGAGAGTTTGGGGGGGGGGATTTAGGGGACATGGGGGGATTTGGGGGGGCTGGGGAGGGGATTTAGGGGATCTGGGGGGGCCATTCAGGGGGAGTCCTGGGAGGTATTTTGGGGGGGGTAGGGAATCCAGAGAGTATTTTGGGGACTGTCACTCCCAGTGTCCCCTGTGCCCCCCCAGATCACCAGTTCAGCTCGTCACTCATCACACGTGTTTATTACCCCACAGGCACCCCGTACCCCAAATTTCCCTTGGAGATCCATCCATGGACCCCCAAAAAGCCCCCCTGAAGGTAGGGGGGGGATTTGGGGGGTAGCAGAGGGGTTGAGGTGTGCTGCACCCCGGCGTGCTTCAGGTTGGAGGTGGCAAGTAGAGAACGAAGGGTGGGAGAAGCACCAAACACCCCCCCACCTCCCAGCTCCCCAACTTCTTTGGGGGGGTAGTGGGTGCTTGGGAGGAGGGTGGGGTGTGGGGGGGTGTTTTGGGGTGCTCAGGGGTGCCCCTCACACACCCAGAGGAGCTGGGTGGTGCAGGGGGTGTCGTACCACTCGCCGTCCTTCCTCACGGCCGCGCAGTTCTCCTGGGGTCCCCCGTTGGGTTCATCCCTGTGCCAAAAGCTGCTCCCCACACCCCACACCCCCAAAATTTGGGGATTAGAGGGGGGGTGGTGGTGTCCAGATAGCCCCCTCTGTGTCGTGTGTCCCCCCCCAAATCCCCATCCCCCAAAACCCCCCCAGGTTCTACCTGCTATCCCTGGGGATGATGGTCCCGTTGGCCCCTTTCCAGGTGCCCTCAGCCTCCTCATCCCGAATCCCGAGCCAGGAGGAACCTTGGAGCTGGGTCTGGATGTGATCCTAGGGGGGGGGAACCCCAAAGTAGCGTCACCCCCATAGCAGAGCCCCTCCCCCCGTCCAAGATGCTGTATCCCCTTACCTACTGCCCTGGAATCATGGGGTGGGGGAGTATTAGTGCTGGGGGGTAGTTTGGGGGGCTTTGGGGTGGGAAGGGGAGCATTTGGGTGGGGGTCTCAAAGGCTGGGGGAGAGTTTGGGGGGCTCAAGGGCTGGGGGAGAGTTTGGGGAGGCTCAAGGGCTGGGGGTCTTAGCGCTGGGGGCTACTTGTCGGGGGGGGCTTTGGGGTGAGAAGGGGGAGGATGAGCATTTGGGGGGGCTTTGGGGTGGGAGGGGGAGCGTTTGGGTGGGGGTCTCAAAGGCTGGGGGAGAGTTTGGGGGGCTCAAGGGCTGGGGGAGAGTTTGGGGGGGGGGCTTTGGGGTGGGAGGGGGAGCGTTTGGGGGGCTCAAGGGCTGAGTTTGGGGGGGTTTCAAGGGCTGGGGGATAATCTGGGGGGGCTTTGGGGTGGGAGGAGGCAGGGTGAGCTTTTGGGGGGGCTCAAGGGCTGGGGGAGAGTTTGGGGGGGGGGCTTTGGGGTGGGAGGGGGAGCGTTTGGGGGGCTCAAGGGCTGAGTTTGGGGGGGTTCAAGGGCTGGGGGATAGTTTGGGGGGGGGCTTTGGGGTGGGAGGGGGAGAGTTTTGGGGGGCTCAAGGGCTGAGTTTGGGGGGGTTTCAAGGGCTGGGGGATAGTCCGGGGGGGCTTTGGGGTGGGAGGAGGCAGGGTGAGCTTTTGGGGGGGCTCAAGGGCTGGGGGATAGTTTGGGGGGGGGGCTTTGGGGTGGGAGGGAGAGCATTTTGGGGGGCTCAAGGGCTGAGTTTGGGGGGGGTTCAAGGGCTGGGGGATAGTTTGGGGGGGGGGCTTTGGGGTGGGAGGAGGCAGGGTGAGCGTTTGGGGGGGCTCAAGGGCCAGGTTTTGGGGTGGGGGGGGTCCCATTTCTAAAAGGTTTAAGCCTCCTTGGGGGATCCAGATTATTTTAAACCCAGGATATATAGAATTAGAGCTGGATTAGGGACCAGGACTGGGGTTAGGACCAGCTTAACTTGATCTTAATTCCAGATATTTAGGGTTAGGGTGCTATTTGGGGGTCCCTACCTCCTTATGCCCCCCCAAATCTTCTTGGGGATACCACCCCCCCTTCCCCTCACCTTCTCCTGGGGGTTATCCACCTCCAAGAGCCTCGTCTCCAGCTCGGAGCAGAACCGCTGAGCGTTGGGCCAGGAATTGAAGGTTTTGGAATAAAAATAGCAGGAATTCCCAAAATAAACCCAGTTTTTAGGGCAGGGGGGCAACCTGGGGGGGTAAAAAATGGGGGTCACCCTCCGAAATCCAAAGATCCCCCCAAATGGAGCCGCGATTCGGGGTGCTGAGCATTTCCTTGGAGTTAAATCCGGCTATTTGGGGTTAGGACGGGCTTAGAGGAGGTGGGTTTAGCTTTAGGGGGGTGGGTTTAGCTTTAGGGGAGGTGGGTTTAGCTTTTGGGGGGTGGGTTTAGCTTTAGGGGAGGTGGGTTTAGCTTTTGGGGGAGGTGGGTTTAGCTTTAGGGGAGGTGGGTTTAGCTTTAGGGGGGTGGGTTTAGCTTTAGGGGGGTGGGTTTAAGCTTTAGGGGGGTGGGTTTAGGGTTTGGAGGGGTCCGTTGAAGGGTTACAGCGGGGTTGGAGTTAGGACTAAGCTTAATTAGGCTTAAATTTAAGGCTAAGGCTGAGTTAAGCGTTAGGACCGAGCTGGGCTTAAAGCTAGTCTAGGCTTAATTTAAATCCTTTATGGTTAGGGTTAGGACTAGTAGTAGTACTAACTAGTACTAGTACTATCTAGCTTAGTACTCTCCGGGGTCACTTAGGTTTAGGCTAAATCACCCTAAACATTCAATCCTTTAGGGTTAGGACTAGTACTAACTAGTACTGGTACTAACTAACACTGGTACTAACTAGTACCAGTCCTAACTAGCTTAGCACTCCCCAGAGTCGCTTAGGTTTAGCCTAACTCACCCTAAATCTAGCTTTAGGCCTTGTTTAAGACCCCACTGCAGTTTAAACCGAGCTTAAACCATACCCACGCCCACTTAGGTCTGAATTTAACCCATCTTTAAGCTTAAGCAAAGCGGGTTAAGCTGGTCTTAAAGAGGTTTTAGGCCTCACATGAGCAGGAATAGGCGTCTCCCTTAGGACTAGTACTAGTCCTAACCCTAACTAGTACCAACTAATCCGAACCCTAACTAGGGTTAGGACTAGTACTAGCTAGTACTAATGAGTACTAACTAGCTTAGTACTCCCCAAGGTCACTTAGGTTTAGTCTAAGCCACCCTAAACATTCAATCCTTTAGGGTTAGGACTAGTACTAACTAGTACTGGTACTAACTAATACCGGTACTAACTAATACCGGTACTAACTAGCTTAGCACTCCCCAGAGTCGCTTAGGTTTAGCCTAACTCACCCTAAATCTAGCTTTAGGCCTTGTTTAAGACCCCACTGCAGTTTAAACCGAGCTTAAACCATACCCACGCCCACTTAGGTCTGAATTTAACCATTTTAAGCTTAAGCAAAGCGGGTTAAGCTGGTCTTAAAGAGGTTTTAGGCCTCACATGAGCAGGAATAGGCGTCTCCCTTAGGACTAGTACTAGTCCTAACCCTAACTAGTACCAACTAATCCGAACCCTAACTAGGGTTAGGACTAGTACTAGCTAGTACTAATGAGTACTAACTAGCTTAGTACTCCCCAAGGTCACTTAGGTTTAGTCTAAGCCACCCTAAACATTCAATCCTTTAGGGTTAGGACTAGTACTAACTAGTACTGGTACTAACTAATACCGGTACTAACTAATACCGGTACTAACTAGCTTAGCACTCCCCAGAGTCGCTTAGGTTTAGCCTAACTCACCCTAAATCTAGCTTTAGGCCTTGTTTAAGACCCCACTGCAGTTTAAACCGAGCTTAAACCATACCCACGCCCACTTAGGTCTGAATTTAACCATTTTAAGCTTAAGCAAAGCGGGTTAAGCTGGTCTTAAAGAGGTTTTAGGCCTCACATGAGCAGGAATAGGCGTCTCCCTTAGGACTAGTACTAGTCCTAACCCTAACTAGTACCAACTAATCCGAACCCTAACTAGGGTTAGGACTAGTACTAGCTAGTACTAATGAGTACTAACTAGCTTAGTACTCCCCAAGGTCACTTAGGTTTAGTCTAAGCCACCCTAAACATTCAATCCTTTAGGGTTAGGACTAGTACTAACTAGTACTGGTACTAACTAATACCGGTACTAACTAATACCGGTACTAACTAGCTTAGCACTCCCCAGAGTCGCTTAGGTTTAGCCTAACTCACCCTAAATCTAGCTTTAGGCCTTGTTTAAGACCCCACTGCAGTTTAAACCGAGCTTAAACCATACCCACGCCCACTTAGGTCTGAATTTAACCATTTTAAGCTTAAGCAAAGCGGGTTAAGCTGGTCTTAAAGAGGTTTTAGGCCTCACATGAGCAGGAATAGGCGTCTCCCTTAGGACTAGTACTAGTCCTAACCCTAACTAGTACCAACTAATCCGAACCCTAACTAGGGTTAGGACTAGTACTAGCTAGTACTAATGAGTACTAACTAGCTTAGTACTCCCCAAGGTCACTTAGGTTTAGTCTAAGCCACCCTAAACATTCAATCCTTTAGGGTTAGGACTAGTACTAACTAGTACTGGTACTAACTAATACCGGTACTAACTAATACCGGTACTAACTAGCTTAGCACTCCCCAGAGTCGCTTAGGTTTAGCCTAACTCACCCTAAATCTAGCTTTAGGCCTTGTTTAAGACCCCACTGCAGTTTAAACCGAGCTTAAACCATACCCACGCCCACTTAGGTCTGAATTTAACCATTTTAAGCTTAAGCAAAGCGGGTTAAGCTGGTCTTAAAGAGGTTTTAGGCCTCACATGAGCAGGAATAGGCGTCTCCCTTAGGACTAGTACTAGTCCTAACCCTAACTAGTACCAACTAATCCGAACCCTAACTAGGGTTAGGACTAGTACTAGCTAGTACTAATGAGTACTAACTAGCTTAGTACTCCCCAAGGTCACTTAGGTTTAGTCTAAGCCACCCTAAACATTCAATCCTTTAGGGTTAGGACTAGTACTAACTAGTACTGGTACTAACTAATACCGGTACTAACTAATACCGGTACTAACTAGCTTAGCACTCCCCAGAGTCGCTTAGGTTTAGCCTAACTCACCCTAAATCTAGCTTTAGGCCTTGTTTAAGACCCCACTGCAGTTTAAACCGAGCTTAAACCATACCCACGCCCACTTAGGTCTGAATTTAACCATTTTAAGCTTAAGCAAAGCGGGTTAAGCTGGTCTTAAAGAGGTTTTAGGCCTCACATGAGCAGGAATAGGCGTCTCCCTTAGGACTAGTACTAGTCCTAACCCTAACTAGTACCAACTAATCCGAACCCTAACTAGGGTTAGGACTAGTACTAGCTAGTACTAATGAGTACTAACTAGCTTAGTACTCCCCAAGGTCACTTAGGTTTAGTCTAAGCCACCCTAAACATTCAATCCTTTAGGGTTAGGACTAGTACTAACTAGTACTGGTACTAACTAATACCGGTACTAACTAATACCGGTACTAACTAGCTTAGCACTCCCCAGAGTCGCTTAGGTTTAGCCTAACTCACCCTAAATCTAGCTTTAGGCCTTGTTTAAGACCCCACTGCAGTTTAAACCGAGCTTAAACCATACCCACGCCCACTTAGGTCTGAATTTAACCATTTTAAGCTTAAGCAAAGCGGGTTAAGCTGGTCTTAAAGAGGTTTTAGGCCTCACATGAGCAGGAATAGGCGTCTCCCTTAGGACTAGTACTAGTCCTAACCCTAACTAGTACCAACTAATCCGAACCCTAACTAGGGTTAGGACTAGTACTAGCTAGTACTAATGAGTACTAACTAGCTTAGTACTCCCCAAGGTCACTTAGGTTTAGTCTAAGCCACCCTAAACATTCAATCCTTTAGGGTTAGGACTAGTACTAACTAGTACTGGTACTAACTAATACCGGTACTAACTAATACCGGTACTAACTAGCTTAGCACTCCCCAGAGTCGCTTAGGTTTAGCCTAACTCACCCTAAATCTAGCTTTAGGCCTTGTTTAAGACCCCACTGCAGTTTAAACCGAGCTTAAACCATACCCACGCCCACTTAGGTCTGAATTTAACCATTTTAAGCTTAAGCAAAGCGGGTTAAGCTGGTCTTAAAGAGGTTTTAGGCCTCACATGAGCAGGAATAGGCGTCTCCCTTAGGACTAGTACTAGTCCTAACCCTAACTAGTACCAACTAATCCGAACCCTAACTAGGGTTAGGACTAGTACTAGCTAGTACTAATGAGTACTAACTAGCTTAGTACTCCCCAAGGTCACTTAGGTTTAGTCTAAGCCACCCTAAACATTCAATCCTTTAGGGTTAGGACTAGTACTAACTAGTACTGGTACTAACTAATACCGGTACTAACTAATACCGGTACTAACTAGCTTAGCACTCCCCAGAGTCGCTTAGGTTTAGCCTAACTCACCCTAAATCTAGCTTTAGGCCTTGTTTAAGACCCCACTGCAGTTTAAACCGAGCTTAAACCATACCCACGCCCACTTAGGTCTGAATTTAACCATTTTAAGCTTAAGCAAAGCGGGTTAAGCTGGTCTTAAAGAGGTTTTAGGCCTCACAGGAGCGGGAACAGGCGTCCTCCTTGCTTCCGTGGACAACCCAGCGGCTCCACTCGCCGTCGCCGGTGTAGAGCATCACCACCCGCTTCCGGTTGTTGCCGTAGTTGAAGTAAAACTGGGTCCCAACTAAGGCCAACAACCCCCCGGGGCGACATTCCCAGCCTTGGAGGCCTTGGGCAGGCTTCTCCTGACAGGGTTCCAACCTTAAGACCACCAGGTTGGAGCTGAGGGGTGCAGCCACGCACCTCCGGCTCCCCAAATTCCTCAGCAGGTGCCCGGGGAGCCACTGGAAGAGCTGGGCGGCCATGTTGGGCCTACACGGCGAGGCCGTGAGGTGGTGGTTGGGGGTGGCCTCCACGCAGAGCCCGTGGGCTTCGTTGTACAGCTGGAAGGCCTGGGAGGCTGGGGAAAGATCTAGAAGGGGGCGGGGATGGGATTTGGGGGGGGGGGTTAAGGGCATTATGGGGGGGGTTAGGGGCATTATGGGGGGGGAGAAGGGGGGAAGGGGGGAAGGGGGGGCACGCACCCGGTTGTGGAGGCGCCTTCGTCTTCTCGGCTTCCAGGGTCGCTGTCAGGGAGGCAACTTGGGGGGGATAGAGAGGAGATGGGGGGGGACACCCCCTGTTATGAGGCAACTTGGGGGGGGGGGACAGAGAGGAGATGGGGGGGGACACCCCCTGTTATGAGGCAACTTGGGGGGGACAGAGAGGAGATGGGGGGGACATCCCCTGTTATGAGGCAACTTGGGGGGGGGGGACAGAGAGGAGATGGGGGGGGACACCCCCTGTTATGAGGCAACTTGGGGGGGGGGGACAGAGAGGAGATGGGGGGGGACACCCCCTGTTATGAGGCAACTTGGGGGGGGGACAGAGAGGAGATGGGGGGGGACATCCCCTGTTATGAGGCAACTTGGGGGGGGGACAGAGAGGAGATGGGGGGGGGACATCCCCTGTTATGAGGCAACTTGGGGGGGACAGAGAGGAGATGGGGGGGACACCCCCTGTTATGAGGCAACTTGGGGGGGGGACACCCCCTCTTATGAGGCAAATTTGGGGGGGGGGGAGGTGCCCCCTGTCACTGAGGTAAATTGGGGGGGGCACCCCTGTCATGGAGGTAATTTGGGGGGGAAGGGACATGACACCCCCTGTTATGAGGCAAATTTGGGGGGGGCACACACCCTGTCACTGAGGCAAATTGGGGGGGGGGCACCCCTTGTCATGGAGGCAAATTGGGGGGGGGACAGAGAGGAGATGGCGGGGGGAACAACCCCTGTTATGAGGCAAATTTGGGGGGGGCACCCCTGTCACTAAGGCAAATTGGGGGGGACACCCCCCGTCACTGAGGCAAATTGAGGGGGGGAGGACGATGACACCCCTGTCATGGAGGCAAATTGGGGGGGACAGAGAGGAGATGGGGGGGGAACAACCCCTGTTATGAGGCAAATTTGGGGGGGGGGGGGAGGTGCCCCCTGTCACTGAGGCAAATTGGGGGGGGGGGCACCCTGTCACTGAGGCAAATTGGGGGGACACACACCCTCTGTCACTGAGGCAAATTTGGGGGGGGCACCCCCTGTCATGGAGGCAATTTGGGGTGGGGGGAGGATGATGACACCCCTGTTATGAGGCAAATTGGGGGGCACACACCCTGTCACTGAGGGAAATTGGGGGGGGCACCCCTGTCATTGAGGTAATTTGGGGGCGGGGCACCTTGTCACGGAGGCAAATTGGGGGGGGGCACCCCCTGTCACTGAGGCAAATTTGAGGGGGGCACCCCTTGTCACAGAGGCAAATTGGGGGGGGACCCCTGTCATGGAGGCAATTTGGGGTGGGGGGCGGGACATGACACCCCTGTTATGAGGCAAATTTGGGGGGGGGGACAGAAAGGAGATGGGGGGGGACACCCCCTGTTATGAGGCAAATTTGGGGGGGGGGGGAGGGAGGTGCCCCCTGTCACTGAGGTAAATTGGGGGGGGGCACCCCTGTCATGGAGGTGATTTGGGGGGGGGGGCACCTTGTCAGTGAGGCAAATTGGGGGGACACACACCCCCTGTCACTGAGGCAAATTTGGGGGGGGGGGGGGCACCCCCTGTGATGGAGGCAAATTTGGGGGGGGGACACACACACCCCCAGACACCCCCCATCACCACAGCAGGGATGGAAGGTGCTGTGGGACCCCCCCAAACCCCCCCAGCACCCCAATAACCACCCCTCTTCCCCCTCCTCTTCCTTCCAGCATCGTGCCCCCCCTTCCCCCCCCCCCCCAAATTAAAGGGGGGGGTCCCCCAGCCCCCCTACTCACTGCGCTGCGATCCCATGGTGACCAGGAGGACGTTGACCACCAGTGACACCCCCAAAATCCCCGCCCCCCCAGCACCAGCTTCTTCTCCCTGGAGCACCCACTGGGTGCCGGGGGGGTGCCGAGGGATCCCGCTTTGGGACGGGGGGAATTTGGGGGTTCAGGGGGGTTCTTCTCCCTTAGGATGGGGGGGATGGGGTCCAGGGGTTCGTAGGGGTTCTCCTCGGGGGGGTCCGGGGTGCTGCAGGCTGGGGGTGATGGTATTGGTTTTGGGGGGGGGGGGGGTGTCCCTGGGGGTTCCCCTCTGGCAGTAGGATGGGGGAGTCACCCCCTTTTTGGTGACACCCCATCTCAAGGTGTCTTTAGCCTTCCCCCCCCCTCCCCCTCCAAAATGGGGTGGGGGGCACCTTTGGGGGTCCTTGGATATTGGGGGGGGTGGTGGGAGAGTGTCTCCTGGGGGGGTCACCAAGCACCCCAGGGACTCCCCTTCCCCCCCATCTCAGGGATCCCCCTCAGAGACACCCCCCAACCCATGGGTGCCACACCCCAACTTGGGGATCCCTCCCCCCACCCATGGGTGCCACCCTCCATCTGGGGGATCCCCTCCTCAGACACCCCCCCACCCATGGTTGGGCCCCCTTTCCATGCCCCCCCCATGGGTGACCGCCCCAACTGGGGGATCCCCCCTCAGACACCCCCCCACCCATGGTTGGGCCCCCTTTCCATGCCCCCCCCACCATGGGTGCCCCCCCATCTGGGGGATCCCCCCCTCAGACACCCCCCCAACCCACGGGTTGGCCCCCTTTCCATGCCCACCCCTCCCCCCACCATGGGTGACCCCCCATCTAGGGGATTCCCCCCACCCACCCATGGGTGCCCCCCCATCTTGGGGATCCCCTTTTCTCCATGGGTGCCCCCTCCACCTGGGGGGTGCCCCACCCCACCCATGGGTGCCACCCCCCATCTGAGGGATCCCCCTCAGACCCCCCCACCCCCCTCATCGGTGCCCCCCTCCCCCATCTCAGGGATCCCCCCACCCCCCACCCATGGGTGCCACCCCAATCTTGGGGATTCCCCCCACCCCACCCCATGGGTGTCACCCCCCATTTCGGAGACACCCCCACACACACACCCCCCCCCACCCCTCACCCCAAACCAGCACCCCAGGGTGCCCCCCACCTTCCTCAGCGCCCAGCACCCGGGTGATGTTGCCGTACATCATGCTGGTGGCACCCCAAAACTGGGTCCCCAGCGGGTGTCACCACCCAGAGACCCCACAGGAAATGGTGGGGGGGGGGGGGGGGGCCCTCCCTGAGCACCCAGCACCTCCCTCCCTGCACCCCAATGGGTGCTGGCAGAGCCACCCTGGGGTGCCCGTGGAGGAAGGAAGTTGGGGGGGGGGTCAGAGTTTGGGGGGGGTTGGTGGCCACAGGGGGAGGGTGCTCACCCCCCCACCCCCCTTTTTTGGAAGGGCTGGGTGCTATCAGCACCCACCAGCCCCGGCCACAGCTTCCCGGCACCCGGTTTGGGGGGGGGGGCAGGGGGAAGGGGGGGATCCCTGGTGCTGCAGGGTGGGGGCGGGGTGATGGGTGTGCTGGGGGTCCCTTGGGTGTCCCAGGGCTGTCCCAGGTGTCCCATGGGTGTCACTTGGGTGTGTCCTGGGTGTCCTGGGTGTCCCCTAAGTGTCCCAGGTGTCCCTTGGGTGTCCCAGCTGGCCCATGGGTGTCCCAGAGGTGTCCCAGGTGTCCCATGGGTGTCCCATGAGTGTCCCAGGTGTCCCTTAGGTGCCCCAGATGTCCCATGAGTGTCCCATGGGTGTCCCATGGGTGTCCCAGGTGTCCCTTGGGCGTCCCATGGGTCCCTTGGGTGTCCCCTACGTGTCCCTTTGCTGTCCCATGGCTGTGCCAGGTGTCCCATGATTGTCCCAGAGGTGTCCCAGATTGGGACACCCATGGGACACTTGGGTGTCCCATGAGTGTCCCAGGTGTCTCTTGGGTGTCCCCTAGGTGTCCCATGGGTGTCCCCTAGGTGTCCCATGTGTCCCTTGGGTGTCCCAGCTGGCCCATGGGTGCCCCAGAGGTGTCCCAGATGTCCCTTGGGTGTCCCCTAGGTGTCCCATGAGTGTCCCATGGGTGTCCCCTGGGTGTCCCCTGGGTGTCCCATGAGTGTCCCAGGGGTGTCCAAGGTGTCCCATGGGTGTCACAGGGGTCCCTTGGGTGTCCCCTAGGTGTCCCTTTGCTGTGCCAGGTGGCCCATGGGTGTCCCCTGGGTGTTCCAGATGTCCCTTGGGTGTCCCTTGAGTGTCCCATGAGTGTCCCAGGTGTCTCTTGGGTGTCCCCTAGGTGTCCCATGGGTGTCCCATGAGTGTCCCCTGGGTGTCCCTTGGGTGTCCCTTGGGTGTCCCAGATGTCCCATGGGTGTCCCAGGTGTCCCTTGGGTGTCCTACATGTCCCTTGGGTGTCCCATGGGTGTCCCAGATGTCCCATGAGTGTCCCAGGTGTCCCATGGGTGTCACAGGGGTCCCTTGGGTGTCCCCTAGGTGTCCCCTAGGTATCCCATGGCTGTGCCATGTCCCATGAGTGTCCCATGGGTGTCCCATGGGTGTCCCATGAGTGTCCCAGGGGTGTCCTGGGTGTCCCATGGCTGTGCCAGGTGTCCCTTGGGTGTCCCCAAAGAGTGGCACCCATCACCCCCTCCCCCCCCAAACCCCATCCCCACCTGACACCTTGGGTGCTGTTGTCTTCTCCTTCCCCCACATTTGGGACCCCCAGAGGTGGGGGTGAGGGGGGGGGGTGAGGGGGTGTGTGGGGGGGTATTTAAAGCTTAATTAAGACTAATTGCTTAAATAATTAATTATAATTAATAAAAACAACCCAAAAAAGGAGCTAATTAGCAATGTACAGTCGTCACGGCCCCCTCCTTCCCCCAAGGGGGGGAGAGGATTTGGGGGGGGGAGTTTGGGGGGGGGGGTTTCCAGTGCAACAGTACAGAATGGGGGGGGGGGGAAACAGGGGGGGTCCCAGAGCCGCCCCCCACCTTGTGGGGACGAAACTGGGGTGGGGGGACACACCCCATGGGAAAGTGCTGTGGTGCTGGGGGGGTGGGGGAGGATTTTGGGGGACACCCCCCTGGGGTAGGGAGGGGACACCCCCTAGGGACAGAAGGGACACCCCCTGGGTCCTCAGGGGTGTTGGGGGGGAGGTGGTAGGGTTTGGGGGGAGGGTCAGGAATGGGGTACGGAGGGGACACCCCCTGGGGTACAGAGGGGACACCCCCTGGGTCCTCAGGGGTGTTGGGGGGGGGTTATAGGGTTTTGGGGGGGGTCAGGAATGGGGTCCAGAGGGGTCCCGGGTCGGGGCGGTGCCGTAGGGTCTTCTCTTCATCCTGGGGATGAGATGGAGGGGGGTGTTGGGGGGGGTGGTGTTGGGATGGAGACACCCTGAGGTGGGGGTGGGGGGGTCTTCTCCATGGGTGGGAGCAGGATGGGAGCCAGGAACAGAACCAGGGCACCCTCAGGACCACCCAATTTGGGAGGTCTCCATGACCCCAAGAACAGGGTCTAGACACCCTCAGGACCCCCCAAACTGAAGACCACCCAATCTTGTTCTCCATGACCCCAGGAACAGGGTCTAGACACCCTCAGGACCCCCCAAACTGAAGGCAACCCAATTTGGGAGGTCTCCATGACCCCAAAACCAGGGTCTAGGCACCCTCAGGCCCCCCAAACTGAAGACCACCCAATCTTGTTCTCCATGACCCCAGGAACAGGGTCTAGACACCCTCAGGACCCCCCAAACTGAAGGCAACCCAATTTGGGAGGTCTCCATGACCCCAAAACCAGGGTCTAGACACCCTCAGGACCCCCCAAACTGAAGACCACCCAATCTTGTTCTCCATGACCCCAGGAACAGGGTCTAGACACCCTCAGGACCCCCCAAACTGAAGGCAACCCAATTTGGGAGGTCTCCATGACCCCAAAACCAGGGTCTAGACACCCTCAGGACCCCCCAAACTGAAGACCACCCAATCTTGTTCTCCATGACCCCAGGAACAGGGTCTAGACACCCTCAGGAC
The DNA here is from genome assembly GCA_027925045.1 of Hypotaenidia okinawae. NCBI lineage: Eukaryota > Metazoa > Chordata > Aves > Gruiformes > Rallidae > Hypotaenidia > Hypotaenidia okinawae. The sequence continues at coordinate 1,196,048 of BSDF01000033.1, forward strand.
CCCCCAAACTGAAGGCAACCCAATTTGGGAGGTCTCCATGACCCCAAAACCAGGGTCTAGACACCCTCAGGACCCCCCAAACTGAAGACCACCCAATCTTGTTCTCCATGACCCCAGGAACAGGGTCTAGACACCCTCAGGACCCCCCAAACTGAAGGCAACCCAATTTGGGAGGTCTCCATGACCCCAAAACCAGGGTCTAGACACCCTCAGGCCCCCCAAACTGAAGACCACCCAATCTTGTTCTCCATGACCCCAGGAACAGGGTCTAGACACCCTCAGGACCCCCCAAACTGAAGGCAACCCAATTTGGGAGGTCTCCATGACCCCAAAACCAGGGTCTAGGCACCCTCAGGTCCCCCCAAACTGAAGACCACCCAATCTTGGTCTCCATGACCCCAAGTCCAGGGTCGAGACACCTTGAAGACCCCCCAAACTGAAGACCACCCAATTTTGGAGGTCTCCATGGCCCCAAAACCAAGGTCTAGACACCCTCAGGACCCCCCAAACCCAATTTGGGAGGTCTCCATGGCCCCAAGAACAGGGTCTAGACACCCTCAGGACCCCCCAAACTGAAGACCACCCACTTCTTGAGGTCTCCATGGCCCATATACCTCCAAGTCCAGGGTCGAGACACCCTGAAGACCCCCCCAAACCCTCCTGGACACCCCACCCCCCCAAATTTCGATCCAGGAGCACTCACAGCCTCCAAGGTGCCCGTGGTGGTCCAGTCCGAGGGGGCGAAGGCGTCCTCCTCCCCACGTGCCACCTCCAGCCCCTCGTCCTCGTACTCGGTGAGGTAGTCAGACTCCTCTGGAAGGGGTGGGGGGCGTGGCAGGATGGGGTTGAGGAGGAGGGGGGTACAAAGTCAGGACAACCCCCCTCCCCTCCCCAAAATCCCCCTGTCCACCCTGGAGAACCCCAAGCTGGAGCTCACCATCGGCGTGTCCATCGGACAGGTAGGGTTTGGCCGGCTCGATGCGGGACACGATCTCAGCCAGGTCGGTGAAGCCGGCGCTGGGACAGGTGAGGACCTGAGGGGGGAGGAGAAGGTCCCATGGGGGGAGGGGTTCAAGGTGGGTGGGGGGAAGGGGGCTTCTTCTCCCCCTGAGGAGACCCCTCAAATCCCCATCTCCCCCGCCCCGAGCTGTGTGAGAGGGTGAGGATGGAGGTGGGACGTGAGGATGGAGGTGGGATGAGGAAGGGTGGCGGGGGATATGGAGAGGGCAGGAGGAGGTGGGGGGAGGGGGTGGGACAGGAGATGGGTGAGGAGGGGACAGGAGATGGACAAGGGGACAGATGGACCGAGGAGGGGACAGGAGATGGGTGAGGAGGGGACAGATGGACCAAGGGGACAAAGAGATGGATGAGGAGGGGACAGGAGATGGATGAGGCGGGGACAGATGGACCAAGGGGACAAAGAGATGGGGAGTGGGAGAGGAGATGGACCAAGGAGGGGACAGGAGATGGATGAGGAGGGGACAGGAGACAGATGAGGAGGGGACAGGAGAGAAGGATGAGGAGGGGACAGGAGAAGGATGAGGAGGGGACAGAAGGATGGACCAAGGGGACAGGAGAAGGACCAGGGGGACAGAAGGATGGACCAAGGGGACAGGAGAAGGACCAGGGGGACAGGAGGATGGACCAAGGGGACAGAAGGATGGACCAAGGGGACAGGAGAAGGACCAGGGGGACAGAAGGATGGACCAAGGGGACAGGAGAAGGACCAAGGGGACAGGAGGATGGACCAAGGGGACAGGAGGATGGACCAAGGGGACAGAAGGATGGACCAAGGGGACAGGAGAAGGACCAGGGGGACAGGAGGATGGACCAAGGGGACAGGAGGATGGACCAAGGGGACAGGAGAAGGACCAGGGGGACAGAAGGATGGACCAAGGGGACAGGAGAAGGACCAAGGGGACAGGAGGATGGACCAGGGGGACAGGAGGATGGACCAAGGGGACAGGAGAAGGACCAGGGGGACAGGAGAAGGACCAGGGGGACAGGAGGATGGACCAGGGGGACAGGAGGATGGACCAAGGGGACAGGAGGATGGACCAAGGGGACAGGAGAAGGACCAGGGGGACAGAAGGATGGACCAAGGGGACAGGAGAAGGACCAAGGGGACAGGAGGATGGACCAGGGGGACAGGAGGATGGACCAAGGGGACAGGAGAAGGACCAGGGGGACAGGAGGATGGACCAAGGGGACAGGAGGATGGACCAAGGGGACAGGAGAAGGACCAGGGGGACAGGAGAAGGACCAGGGGGACAGGAGGATGGACCAAGGGGACAGGAGAAGGACCAAGGGGGACAGAAGGATGGACCAGGGGGACAGGAGGATGGACCAGGGGGACAGAAGGATGGACCAAGGGGACAGAAGGATGGACCAAGGGGACAGGAGAAGGACCAGGGGGACAGGAGGATGGACCAAGGGGACAGAAGGATGGACCAAGGGGACAGGAGAAGGACCAGGGGGACAGAAGGATGGACCAGGGGGACAGAAGGATGGACCAAGGGGACAGGAGAAGGACCAGGGGGACAGGAGAAGGACCAAGGGGACAGGAGAAGGACCAAGGGGACAGGAGGATGGACCAAGGGGACAGAAGGATGGACCAAGGGGACAGGAGAAGGACCAAGGGGACAGGAGGATGGACCAAGGGGACAGGAGGATGGACCAAGGGGACAGGAGGATGGACCAAGGGGACAGGAGAAGGACCAGGGGGACAGGAGGATGGACCAAGGGGACAGGAGGATGGACCAAGGGGACAGAAGGATGGACCAAGGGGACAGGAGAAGGACCAAGGGGACAGAAGGATGGACCAAGGGGACAGGAGAAGGACCAAGGGGACAGGAGGATGGACCAAGGGGACAGGAGAAGGACCAGGGGGACAGGAGGATGGACCAAGGGGACAGGAGAAGGACCAAGGGGACAGGAGAAGGACCAAGGGGACAGGAGGATGGACCAAGGGGACAGGAGAAGGACCAAGGGGACAGGAGGATGGACCAAGGGGACAGAAGGATGGACCAAGGGGACAGGAGAAGGACCAGGGGGACAGAAGGATGGACCAGGGGGACAGAAGGATGGACCAAGGGGACAGGAGAAGGACCAAGGGGACAGGAGGATGGACCAAGGGGACAGAAGGATGGACCAAGGGGACAGGAGAAGGACCAGGGGGACAGGAGGATGGACCAAGGGGACAGAAGGATGGACCAAGGGGACAGGAGAAGGACCAAGGGGACAGGAGAAGGACCAGGGGGACAGGAGGATGGACCAAGGGGACAGGAGGATGGACCAAGGGGACAGAAGGATGGACCAAGGGGACAGGAGGATGGACCAGGGGGACAGGAGGATGGACCAAGGGGACAGAAGGATGGACCAAGGGGACAGGAGAAGGACCAAGGGGACAGGAGAAGGACCAAGGGGACAGGAGGATGGACCAAGGGGACAGGAGAAGGACCAGGGGGACAGGAGGATGGACCAAGGGGACAGAAGGATGGACCAAGGGGACAGGAGAAGGACCAAGGGGGACAGAAGGATGGACCAAGGGGACAGGAGAAGGACCAGGGGGACAGAAGGATGGACCAAGGGGACAGGAGAAGGACCAAGGGGACAGGAGAAGGACCAGGGGGACAGGAGGATGGACCAAGGGGACAGGAGAAGGACCAAGGGGACAGGAGGATGGACCAAGGGGACAGAAGGATGGACCAAGGGGACAGGAGAAGGACCAAGGGGACAGGAGAAGGACCAGGGGGACAGGAGGATGGACCAAGGGGACAGGAGAAGGACCAGGGGGACAGGAGAAGGACCAAGGGGGACAGAAGGATGGACCAAGGGGACAGGAGAAGGACCAGGGGGACAGGAGGATGGACCAAGGGGACAGGAGAAGGACCAGGGGGACAGGAGAAGGACCAGGGGGACAGGAGGATGGACCAAGGGGACAGGAGAAGGACCACAGTGGAGTGAGAGTCACCAAGACGCTGGTGAGGTCCAGGAGGCCACCAAGGGCGACGGGACAGACAGAGGGGCCAAGGGACAAGCAGGAGATGACTTGAGGGGCCAAGGGGGGACCTCGACCTTGGGGTGTCCCACCCCAGGATGTCCCACCCCAGGATGTCCCACCCCCACCCAGGGGTGCTCACGTCCATGCGCTTGCTCTCGTAGAAGTCGGCCGAGCGCCGGTCCTTCACCATCTCCTCGATGATGTCACCGCGACTCCAACCATCGAAGACCACCTTGCCGTGCTGGTAGCCCACCTCCTGGGGAGGTGGGGGGGAGGAGAAGACACAGCTCATGGGTGGTCCCAGCAATATCCCCCCCCCCCCAAAAATGATGGGGTGGGGTGGGGGGGGGCATCTCCACAAGCGCGGTCTAGGTGGTTGAGTTGATGGGTGGTGGGGACAAGGCAGCTGGTGGGCCAGGGGATGGGATGGGATGGGATGGGGATGGGGATGGGGTGGGGATGGGGATGGGGATGGGGATGGGATGGGGATGGGATGGGGATGGGGATGGGGATGGGATGGGGATGGGATGGGGATGGGGATGGGAATTGGAATTGGATGGGGATGGGGATGGGATGGGATGGGATGGGATGGGGATGGGATGGGGATGGGATGGGGATGGGGATGGGGATGGGGATGGGGATGGGGATTGGGATGGGGATGGGGATGGGATGGGATGGGATGGGGATGGGGATGGGGATGGGGATGGGATGGGGTGGGGATGGGGATGGGATGGGATGGGGATGGGGATGGGGATGGGGATGGGATGGGATGGGGATGGGGATGGGGATGGGGATGGGATGGGATGGGGATGGGATGGGATGGGGATGGGATGGGATGGGGATGGGGATGGGGATGGGGATGGGGATGGGGATGGGATGGGGATGGGATGGGGATGGGATGGGGATGGGGATGGGGATGGGATTGGGATGGGGATGGGGAGGGGATGGGATGGGGATGGGGATGGGGATGGGATGGGATGGGGATGGGGATGGGGATGGGGATGGGATGGGATGGGGATGGGGATGGGATGGGATGAGGATGGGGATGGGATGGGATGGGATGGGATGGGATTGGGATGGGGATGGGATGGGATGGGGATGGGAGGGGATGGGGATGGGATGGGGATGGGGATGGGGATGGGGATGGGATGGGGATGGGGATGGGATGGGATGGGGATGGGGATGGGATTGGGATGGGGATGGGGATGGGGATGGGATGGGGATGGGGATGGGATGGGGATGGGATTGGGATGGGATGGGGATGGGGATGGGATGGGATGGGGATGGGGATGGGGATGGGATGGGGATGGGATGGGGATGGGATGGGGATGGGATGGGGATGGGGATGGGGATGGGGATGGGGATGGGATGGGGATGGGGATGGGGATGGGATGGGGATGGGGATGGGGATGGGGATGGGGATGGGATGGGGATGGGATGGGGATGGGATGGGGATGGGGATGGGGATGGGGATGGGGATAGGGATGGGGATGGGGATGGGGATGGGGATGGGATGGGGAAGGGATGGGGATGGGATGGGATGGGGATGGGGATGGGGATGGGATGGGGATGGGGATGGGGATGGGGATGGGGATTGGGATGGGGATGGGATGGGGATGGGGATGGGATGGGATGGGGATGGGGATGGGATGGGGATGGGATGGGGATGGGGATGGGATGGGGATGGGGATGGGGATGGGATGGGATGGGGATGGGATGGGGATGGGATGGGGATGGGGATGGGGATGGGATGGGGATGGGATGGGGATGGGATGGGATGGGGATGGGGATGGGGATGGGATGGGGATGGGATGGGGATGGGGATGGGATGGGATGGGGATGGGATGGGGATGGGATGGGGATGGGATGGGGATGGGATGGGGATGGGGATGGGGATGGGGATGGGATGGGGATGGGGATGGGATGGGATGGGGATGGGATGGGGATGGGATGGGGATGGGATGGGGATGGGATGGGGATGGGGATGGGGATTGGAATTGGATGGGGATGGGGATGGGGATGGGGATGGGATGGGGATGGGGATGGGGATGGGATGGGATGGGGATGGGATGGGGATGGGATGGGGATGGGAGGGGATGGGATGGGGATGGGAGGGGATGGGGATGGGGATGGGGATGGGGATGGGATGGGGATGGGGATGGGATGGGGATGGGATGGGATTGGGATGGGGATGGGATGGGATGGGGATGGGAGGGGATGGGATGGGATGGGATGGGGATGGGGATGGGGATGGGGATGGGGATGGGGATGGGGATGGGATGGGGATGGGATGGGATGGGGATGGGGATGGGGATGGGGATGGGATTGGGATGGGGATGGGGAGGGGATGGGATGGGGATGGGGATGGGGATGGGGATGGGGATGGGATGGGATGGGGATGGGGATGGGATGGGGATGGGATGGGGATGGGATGGGGATGGGGATGGGGATGGGGATGGGGATGGGGATGGGGATGGGAGGGAGGGATGGGATGGGGATGGGGATGGGGATGGGGATGGGGATGGGGATTGGGATGGGGATGGGATGGGGATGGGGATGGGATGGGGATGGGGATGGGATGGGGATGGGGATGGGATGGGATGGGGATGGGATGGGATGGGGATGGGATGGGGATGGGATGGGGATGGGATGGGGATGGGATGGGGATGGGATGGGATGGGGATGGGGATGGGGATGGGGATGGGGATGGGATGGGATGGGATGGGGATGGGGATGGGATGGGATGGGATGGGGATGGGATGGGGATGGGATGGGGATGGGGATGGGATGGGATGGGATGGGGATGGGATGGGGATGGGGATGGGATGGGGATGGGGATGGGGATGGGATGGGGATGGGGATGGGATGGGGATGGGATGGGGATGGGATGGGATGGGGATGGGGATGGGATGGGATGGGGATGGGGATGGGGATGGGGATGGGGATTGGGATGGGGATGGGGATGGGATGGGATGGGGATGGGGATGGGGATTGGAATTGGATGGGGATGGGGATGGGGATGGGATGGGATGGGATGGGGATGGGATGGGGATGGGATGGGATGGGGATGGGGATGGGGATGGGATGGGGATGGGATGGGATGGGGATGGGATGGGATGGGGATGGGGATGGGATGGGATGGGATGGGATGGGGATGGGATGGGGATGGGGATGGGGATGGGGATGGGGATGGGATGGGGATGGGGATGGGATGGGATGGGGATGGGGATGGGGATGGGGATGGGGATGGGATGGGGATGGGATGGGGATGGGATGGGGATGGGATGGGGATGGGGATGGGATGGGGATGGGGATGGGATGGGGATGGGATGGGGATGGGATGGGGATGGGGATGGGGATGGGGATGGGGATGGGATGGGGATGGGATGGGGATGGGATGGGGATGGGATGGGGATGGGATGGGATGGGGATGGGATGGGGATGGGATGGGGATGGGGATGGGATGGGGATGGGGATGGGATGGGGATGGGATGGGGATGGGATGGGGATGGGGATGGGGATGGGGATGGGGATGGGATGGGGATGGGATGGGGATGGGATGGGGATGGGATGGGGATGGGATGGGATGGGGATGGGATGGGGATGGGGATGGGGATGGGGATGGGATGGGGATGGGATGGGGATGGGATGGGGATGGGGATGGGGATGGGGATTGGGATGGGGATGGGGATGGGATGGGATGGGATGGGGATGGGGATTGGAATTGGATGGGGATGGGGATGGGGATGGGATGGGGATGGGATGGGGATGGGGATGGGATGGGATGGGGATGGGGATGGGGATGGGGATGGGGATGGGGATGGGGATTGGAATTGGATGGGGATGGGGATGGGGATGGGATGGGGATGGGATGGGGATGGGATGGGATGGGGATGGGGATGGGGATTGGAATTGGATGGGGATGGGGATGGGGATGGGGATGGGATGGGAATCTCCCGCACCATCTCTCCCACCTCCCCACCACCTCCCCCACCTCCCCACCATCTCCCCCACCATCTCCCCCACCTCCCCCACCTCCCCCCATCTATCCACCTTCCCACCATCACCCCCACCATCTCCCCCACCTCCCCCCATCTCCCCCACCTCCCCACCACCTCCCCCACCTCCCCACCACCTCCCCCACCTCCCCACCATCTCCCCCACCATCTCCCCCACCTCCCCACCATCTCCCCCACCTCCCCACCATCTCCCCCATCATCTCTCCCATCTCCCCCACCTCCCCTCCATCTCCCCCACCATCTCCTCCACCTCCCCACCATCTCCCCCACCTCCCCACCATCTCCCCCACCATCTCCTCCATCTCTCCACCAGCTTCTCCACCTCGCCACCATCTCCCCCACCTCCCCACCACCTCCCCCCATCTCCCCCACCACCTCCCCCCTCCCCACCATCTCCCCCACCATCTCCTCCACCTCCTCACCATCTCCCCCATCATCTCCCCCACCTCCCCACCATCTCCTCCACCTCCCCACCACCTCCCCCACCTCCCCCCCATCTCCCCCACCATCTCCTCCATCTCTCCACCAGCTTCTCCACCCCCCACCATCTCCTCCACCTCCCCACCATCTCCCCCACCTCCCCACCATCTCCCCCACCTCCCCACCATCTCCCCCACCTCCCCACCATCTCCCCCACCTCCCCACCATCTCCCCACCATCTCCCCCATCATCTCCCCCACCTCCCCACCATCTCCACTACCATCTCCTCCACCCTCCCACCATCTCCTCCACCATCTCCCCCACCACCTCCCTCATCATCTCCCCCCACCTCCCCCACCTCCCCCCCCCAGACTCACGTAGATCTCATCGAACTTCCCAAAGTCCATGGTCTTGAAGCGGTCGATGGGCGGCCGGATGTACTCGCAGTAGGAGCTGGACTTCACCACCTCCAGCTGCCGCACGCACGACACGTAGGCCAGGCGGGACTGGATCTCGGCCATGTCCGGCACCTGCAGGGGCACCAGGCCCTCAGCACCCTCCCCAACAGCTCCTCCATCTCCCCAACAGCTCCTCCATCTCCCCAACAGCTCCTCCTCCCCAACAGCTCCTTCATCTCTTCACCAGCTCCTCCTCCCCAACAGCTCCTCCATCTCCCCAACAGCTCCTCCATCTCCCCAACAGCTCCTCCTCCCCAACAGCTCCTCCTCCCCAACAGCTCCTCCTCCTCCCCAACAGCTCCTCCTCCCCAACAGCTCCTCCATCTCCCCAACAGCTCCTCCATCTCCCCAACAGCTCCTCCATCTCCCCAACAGCTCCTCCTCCCCAACAGCTCCTCCTCCCCAACAGCTCCTCCATCTCCCCAACAGCTCCTCCTCCCCAACAGCTCCTCCATCTCCCCAACAGCTCCTCCATCTCCCCAACAGCTCCTCCTCCTCCCCAACAGCTCCTCCTCCTCCCCAACAGCTCCTCCTCCCCAACAGCTCCTCCATCTCCCCAACAGCTCCTCCTCCTCCCCAACAGCTCCTCCATCTCCCCAACAGCTCCTCCATCTCCCCAACAGCTCCTCCATCTCCCCAACAGCTCCACCTCCCCAAACGAGCTCCTCCTCCCCAACAGCTCCTCCTCCCCAACAGCTCCTCCATCTCCCCAACAGCTCCTCCATCTCCCCAACAGCTCCTCCTCCCCAACAGCTCCTCCTCCTCCCCAACAGCTCCTCCTCCCCAACAGCTCCTCCATCTCCCCAACAGCTCCTCCATCTCCCCAACAGCTCCTCCTCCCCAACAGCTCCTCCTCCCCAACAGCTCCTCCTCCCCAACAGCTCCTCCATCTCCCCAACAGCTCCTCCATCTCCCCAACAGCTCCTCCTCCCCAACAGCTCCTCCTCCCCAACAGCTCCTCCTCCTCCCCAACAGCTCCTCCTCCCCAACAGCTCCTCCATCTCCCCAACAGCTCCTCCATCTCCCCAACAGCTCCTCCTCCCCAACAGCTCCTCCTCCTCCCCAACAGCTCCTCCTCCCCAACAGCTCCTCCATCTCCCCAACAGCTCCTCCTCCTCCCCAACAGCTCCTCCTCCTCCCCAACAGCTCCTCCTCCCCAACAGCTCCTCCATCTCCCCAACAGCTCCTCCTCCTCCCCAACAGCTCCTCCATCTCCCCAACAGCTCCTCCTCCCCAACAGCTCCTCCATCTCCCCAACAGCTCCTCCTCCCCAACAGCTCCTCCTCCCCAACAGCTCCTCCATCTCCCCAACAGCTCCTCCTCCCCAACAGCTCCTCCATCTCCCCAACAGCTCCTCCTCCTCCCCAACAGCTCCTCCTCCCCAACAGCTCCTCCATCTCCCCAACAGCTCCTCCTCCCCAACAGCTCCTCCATCTCCCCAACAGCTCCTTCTCTCCACCAGCTCCTCCTCAACCCCACCATCTCCTCCATCTCCCCACCATGTCCTCCACCTCCCCACCAGATCCTCCACCCCCCACCAGCTCCTCCATCTCCCCACCAGCTCCTTCATCTCCCCACCAGCTCCTCCTCCTACCCACCAGCTCCTCCTCCACCCCACCAGCTCCTCCACCTCCCCACCAGCTCCTCCACCTCCTCCACCTCCCCAAACCAGCTCCTCCTCAACCCCACCAGCTCCTCCATCTCCCCACCAGCTTCTACACCTCCCCACCAGCTCCTCCTCAACCCCACCAGCTCCTCCTCCTCCCCACCAGCTCCCCCATCTCCCCACCAGCTCCTCTTCCACCCCACCAGCACCTCCTCCTCCCCCCAGCTCCGTCTCCTCACCAGCTCCTCCTCAACCCCACCAGCTCCTCTGTCTCCCCACCAGCTCCTCCTCCTCCCCACCAGCTCCTCCACCTCCCCAAACCAGCTCCTCCTCCCCACCAACTCCTCCATCTCTTCACCAGCTCCTCCTTCTCCCCACCAGCTCCTCCTCCCCACCAGCTCCTCCATCTCTTCACCAGCTCCTCCTCCTCCCCACCAGCTCCTCCTCGTCCCCACCAGCTCCTCCTCCTCCCCACCAGCTCCTCCACCTCCCCAAACCAGCTCCTCCTCCCCACCAACTCCTCCATCTCTTCACCAGCTCCTCCTTCTCCCCACCAGCTCCTCCTCCCCACCAGCTCCTCCATCTCTTCACCAGCTCCTCCTCCTCCCCACCAGCTCCTCCTCCTCCCCACCAGCTCCTCCTCGTCCCCACCAGCTCCCCCATCTCCCCACCAGCTCCTCCATCACCCCACCAGCTCCTCCATCTCTTCACCAGCTCCCCCATCTCTCCACCAGCTCCTCCTCCTCCAACCAAGCTCCGTCTCCTCACCAGCTCCTCCTCCACCCCACCAGCTCCTCCACCTCCCCCCAGCTCCCTCGTCTCCCCACCAGCTCCCCCATCCCCCCACCAGCTCCCCCACCTCCCCACCAGCTCCCCCACCTCCTCCACCTCCCCAAACCAGCTCCTCCTCCATCCCACGAGCTCCTCCACCTCCATCTCCCCCACCTCCCCACCAGCTCCTCCACCTCCCCACCAGCTCCTCCTCCATCCCACCAGCTCCTCCACCTCCCCACCATCTCCTCCACCTCCCCACCATCTCCAGGACCTTCAGGAGGCCCTTTCACCTTGACTTTCTCAGCCCAAGGGTTGAGCCGTTTCCAGAGGAGCCACCAGCCAGACAAGCTGTCCCCGTAGTTGCAGAGGTCGGTCTCGTCCTGGCTGCCCACGTCGATGGCGATCACCGTCTTGGCGCCCATGTTTCGGGCGATGTCAGCTGTGGGGTGGGGTGGGGATGGGTGGAGATGGGTCAGGAGTGTCATGGTTTCCTCCCCCCACCCATCCACCCAAGGTCTGAACCCGTAGCAAGATGTGGTGGCCACCAGCCAAGACTTGGTGGGCACCAGCCAAGGCGTGGTGGCACCAGCCAAGATGTGGTGGTGGCACCAGCCAAGACTTGGTGGCACCAGCCAAGACTTGGTGGGCACCAGCCAAAACTTGGGGGTGGCACCAGCCAAGGTGTGGTGGTGGCACCAGCCAAGGCGTGGTGGCACCAGCCAAGACTTGGTGTTGGCACCAGCCAAGGTGTGGTGGTGGCACCAGCCAAGGTGTGGTGGTGGCACCAGCCAAGACTTGGTGGCACCAGCCAAGACTTGGTGGCACCAGGCAAGGCGTGGTGGCACCAGGAGGGGGTGGAGGTGATGGGATTCATCACCCCAGCTTGAGCTTGGATGGATGGCTGGCAAAGCCATGCTGGAGCTCATGGTGGGATGAGGGGTGTCCCATGGGTGCTGGAATTTGGGGTGGGGTGGGGTGGGTGGTTGGAGCTTGGCAGAGCGGTGATGCAACTGGGTGGGCGTGCTGGTGTGATGGGAGGGCAGCAGGCAGGGTGGGGTGGGGTGGGGAGGAGGATGGAGATGCCCCAGGAGGACACTCAAAGGGGTGAGGACACCAGGAGCTGATGAGAGGTGGATGATGGAGGCATCTCATGCATGGAGGAGGATGGAGATACCCCAGGAGGACACCAGGAGCTGATGAGAGGTGGATGATGGAGGCACCTCCTGCATGGAGGAGGATGGAGATACCCCAGGAGGACACCAGGAGCTGATGAGAGGTGGATGATGGAGGCACCTCCTGCATGGAGGAGGATGGAGATACCCCAGGAGGACACCAGGAGCTGATGAGAGGTGGATGATGGAGGCATCTCCTGCATGGAGGAGGATGGAGATACCCCAGGAGGACACCAGGAGCTGATGAGAGGTGGATGATGGAGGCATCTTGTTCATGGAGGAGGATGGAGATACCCCAGGAGGACCACCAGGAGATCATGAGAGGTGGATGATGGAGGCATCTTGTTCATGGAGGAGGATGGAGATGCTCCAGGTGGGCACCTGGTCTCCAAAAGATGCTGCAAGGTGGTGGAAGGTTGGAGATGAAGGGCGATGAAGAGGAGGACACCCAGTGCTGATGACATCAGGAGATGCAGGAGGGAGGGAGGTGGCTTGGACTTGAAGGATGAGGGACACTCGGTGTCAAAGATGCCACCACGAGATAGCTGGAGGTGACAGGAGGTGGCCAGCACACAAATGGGGGTAGAGATGCCCCAGGGAGGTGTCCCCAGGGCTGAAGGCACCAGGAGAAGATGAGGCAGGATGGACAACGGTGGCTTCCACATCAAGGTGGCCCAGGAAGGCACCTGGTGCCACCAAGAGCTGGTACAAGAGAGATGGGGGTGTCTGGAAGGTGGAGAAGGACAGGGACACCCAAGGAGGGCACCTGGAGCTGGGAACATCAAGAGGGGATGGTTCAAGGTGGACAGAGGTGACACAGACACCCAAGAGGACACCAAAGATGGTGGGGGAAGGAGCGAGAGGTGGCCTGGAGGAGTCCCAGAGGTGACTTGGAGGAGGCCAGGGATGCCCATGGAGAACAAGCCAATACTGAGGCCCATCAGGAGAAGGTGGATGAAGGATGGAAGAAGGTGGTTGGCACCTACGGGGCATGGAGATGCTCTGGGAAGGTCCTGAGGACATGGAAGAGGGGACACAAGGGTGACACCTTGATTTCCACGTGTGGGGAAGGATGAAGGTTGGTTGGGAAGCCACCTGGTGCTGGTGACACTGAGACTTGAGGCAAGGACCACGTGGCTTCTGGTGGCACGTGAAGGGAGGAGGAGGAGGATGAAGATGCCCTCAGAAGATGCTCAACACCCACAGAGATGATTGGACAATGAAGGGATGAGTCTTGCATGGGAAGCAAGAAGATGCCCATGGGGGGTGCTGAGGACACCCAAGACACCATGGCAAGATGGCTGAACATCTTCTTGGGTGCTAAAGATGACCAAGACACCCCAGGAGAGACCCACCAAGCGTGCCACCCTCCAGAACCCAACCTCTCAAGCCGCTGAGAACCCATCTCAAGCTTGGGCCACCCTTAGGGGTGGGGGTAGGGAGGGCAAAGACCTGGTTGGGTGGTGGCTTTGGTGGGTGTCGAGTTGCTACTTGCCTGGTAGGTTGTTGATGTAACCACCATCCATGAGTAAGTTGCCGTCCTTGGGGTCACAGAGGGGTGGTAGGTACCCCGAAAGGGTCATGCTGGCTCGCACGTACCGCCAGAGCGAGCCTACACCAGGTGGGAACAAACCAATGAGCTGTGGAGAACCCAAGAACCTCCCCCCCAACCCAAGGTGGGGTGGAGGTGGAGAGGAGGAGGTGGGGGCTGCCCCTTTCGCCCCTGCCAGAGTTTTGGGCCATCTACACCTCCTCATGGGTGTCCATCACGAGGACACCCAGTGAGTGGTAGAGGGACCCAGCGCACACCTTGACTGGTTGGGTGGGTGGGTGGGTGGTTGAGTGGGTGGTTGGGTGGGCGGGTGGGAGGTTGGTTGGGTGGTTGGTTGAGTGGTTGGTTGGGTGGGTGGTTGGTTGAGTGGTTGTTTGGTTGAGTGGTTGGATGGGTGGGTGGGTGGGTGGGTGGGTGGGTGGTTGAGTGGGTGGGTGGGAGGTTGGGTGGTTGGGTGGGTGGTTGAGTGGTTGGGTGGGTGGTTGGGTGGTTGAGTGGTTGGTTGGGTGGGTGGGTGGTTGAGTGGTTGGGTGGGTGGGTGGTTGAGTGGTTGGGTGGGTGGGTGGTTGCATGGGTGGGTGGTTGCATGGGTGGGTGGTTGAGTGGTTGGGTGGGTGGTTGAGTGGTTGTTTGGTTGGGTGGTTGAGTGGTTGGTTGGGTGGTTGGTTTGGTGGTTGTTTGGTTGAGTGGTTGGGTGGGTGGGTGGTTGGGTGGGTGGTTGAATGGTTGAGTGGTTGAGTGGGTGGGTGGTTTGGTGGGTGGGTGGTTTGGTGGGTGGGTGGTTTGGTGGGTGGGTGGTTGGTTGAGTGGGTGGGTGGTTGCATGGTTGGGTGGTTGAGTGGGTGTTTGAGTGGTTGGTTGGTTGGGTGGTTGAGTGGTTGGTTGGGTGGTTGTTTGTTTGAGTGGTTGTTTGGTTGAGTGGTTGGTTGAGTGGTTGGTTGGTTGAGTGGGTGGGTGGTTGGGTGGGTGATTGAATGGTTGGGTGTTTGAGTGGTTGGTTGTTTGTTTGATTGGTTGGTTGGTTGGTTGGTTGGTTGGTTGGTTGGCTGGTTGGCTGGTTCAAACCTCGGGTGGGACGTGGTTTCTTTGGGGTGGTGGGGAGGAGGTTGGCTGGGGATGGCGGGGTGTTTCTGGGGGTGTCCCCACCAGCGAGCGGAGATGCTGACCTGGGACATTGTTAACATAGCAGCCATCCACCAGCCAGTGGCTGTCCTTGGGGTCGCAGAGCGGTGGTAGGTAGGGGGTGTAGGACGCACTGGCTCGGACGTAGCGCCAAAGGCTGCCTAGGGGAGGGAGAGGACATGGTCATGGCCACCATGGCCATGGGCAGGGAGGGAGGGAGGGAAGGGGAAGGTGGGACATGCCCGAGCTACCTGGTTCTGGGTGATTGAGGAGGAGGGGGGACACACACAACCGGAGCCCCCTCCTTCCTCTTCCTCCCAAGACCAAGGGGATGGACCTCACCCATGAGGGGATGGGGGAGGATTGGGGGGGAGATGTTCTCCAGAAGGTTAGGGGTGGTGAGTGGGGGTTAGTTGGGGTTAAAGAGGTGGGAGGAGGGCGAGCCAGGCCCCTGAGGAGCCGCCTCCTTGGGCGGCTCAATGTCCCAGGTGAGCTCCAGACACCAGGCAAGGAGGAGGGGCAGCCACCACCACGTCCCCACCACCACCACCACCACCATGTCCCCACCACCACCACCAGATCCCCAAGGCCACCACGTTGGCCCCACCACCGTATCTCCACCACCACCACCACCACATCTTCTCTGCCACCATGGCATCACCACCACCACCACCATGGCATCATCCCCACCATGCCATCATCTCCACCACCACCACCACATCCCCACCACCACCACCACGGCATCACCCCCACCATGCTATCATCACCCCCACCACCACCACATCTTCTCTGTCACCATAGCATCATCACCACCACAGCATCTTCCTCACCATGGCATCATCACCACCACATCCCCACCACCATCATGGCATCATCCCCACCACCACCACCATCACCACCACCACCACCATCACCATCACCACCACCACCACCACCACCACTACATCTTCTCTGTCACCACAGCATCACCACCACCACCCCCACCACGGCATCACCCCCACCACCACCACCACATCCCCACCACCATGACCTCCCCCTCACTGCCACCGCGTCCCCGTGCTCCCCATGCCGTCAGCGTGGGTTACTGGGGTTAGTGGTGAGCAGATGTTAAGAGGGGTGGAGGACACATGCATGGTTGGGGTTCTACACCCTGATTCTGCCCCCAAAACCCCACCAAGGGTGTAGGGCACAGCCAGATCTCCAGGAGGACCTTGATCCTGGTTGGGGTGTCCCCAGCACCAGGTGGATTTGGGATGCCACCAGCTCTCCCCACCCCCACCCTGTGGAGCTCTTACCATCTGTGTGGACCCTCATGGCTGAGGCGGTGATGTCGGTGGTGATGTTGAAGTAGGGCAACCACAGGTCCTGGAAGGACAAGGTTGGGGTGGGTGATGCCGTGGAGGTGTCGGTAGGGTGGGGAGTTGGTTGAGTTTGGTGGGTGAAGAC
This sequence comes from Hypotaenidia okinawae, assembly GCA_027925045.1. Lineage (NCBI taxonomy): Eukaryota > Metazoa > Chordata > Aves > Gruiformes > Rallidae > Hypotaenidia > Hypotaenidia okinawae. The sequence goes on from BSDF01000033.1 coordinate 1,212,620, forward strand.
CTTGGGGAGGGGGTGGTGGTGGTCCATGGGTGGTACCCACCTCGATCTGCTTGTCCTGGAAAACCTTGTTGATGCTGGTGTTGAAGGCTGAACCAGAGAACATGGAGGTGATGGGGTAGGTGAGGTCCAGGACGGTCTCAAACACCGAGTTCATGCTCTGGAGGTGGAGGAGGAGGAGGAGGAGGAGGAGGAGGAAGATGAGCAAGAAGGAGAGAAGGAGGAGGGGGAAGAAGAACAAGGAGAGGAGGAGAAAAATGAGCAAGAGGACTATGAGGAGGAGGAGGAGGAAGATGAAGAAGAGGAGAGAAGAAGGAGGAGGAGGAAGATGAAGGAGAGAAGGAGAAGGAGGAAGATGAAGAAGAGGAGAGAAGGAGGAAGATGAGCAAGAGGAGAGGAGGAGGAGGAAGAAGAACAAGGAGAGAAGGAGGAGCAGGAGAAAGATGAGCAAGAGGAGAGGAGGAGGAGGAGGAGGAAGATGAAGGAGAGAAGGAGGAGAAGGATGAAGAAGAGGACAGAAGGAGGAGGAGGAGGAGAAAGATGAGCAAGAGGAGAGGAGGAGGAGGAAGATGAAGGAGAGGAGAGGAGGAGGAGGATGAGCAAGAGGAGAGGAGGAGGAAGAAGATGAGCAGAAGGAGAAGAGGGTGGAGGAAGAGGAGGAAGGAGAAAGAGGGGGAGGAAGATGAACAAGGAAGGAGAGGAGGAGGAGGAGGAGGAAGATGAGCAAGGAGAGAAGGAGGAGGAGGAGGAAGATGAACAAGAAGGAGAGGAGGAGGAGGAGGAGGAAGAAGAAGAAAAGGAGAAGAAGGTGGAGGAAGAGGAGGAAGGAGAAAGAGGAGGAGGAAGATGAGCAAGGAGAGGAGGAGGAGGAAGATGAGCAGAAGAAAAGGAGAAGAAGGAGGAGGAAGAAAGAGGGGGAGGAAGAGGAGGAGGAAGAGGAAGAAGAGGAGGAAGAAGAGGAGGAGGAAGAGGAGGAGGAAGAGGAGGAGGAAGGGGAGGAGGAAGGGGAGGAGGAAGGGGAGGAGGAAGGGGAGGAGGAAGGGGAGGAGGAAGGGAGGAGGAAGGGGAGGAGGAAGGGGAGGAGGAAGGGGAGGAGGAAGGGGAGGAGGAAGGGGAGGAGGAAGGGAGGAGGAAGGGGAGGAGGAAGGGGAGGAGGAAGGGGAGGAGGAAGGGGAGGAGGAAGGGGAGGAGGAAGGGGAGGAGGAAGGGGAGGAGGAAGGGGAGGAGGAAGGGGGGAGGAGGAAGAGGAGGAGGAAGAAGAGGAGGAGGAAGAGGAGGAGGAAGAGGAGGAGGAAGAGGAGGAGGAAGAGGAGGAGGAAGAGGAGGAGGAAGAGGAGGAGGAAGAGGAGGAGGAAGAGGAGGAGGAAGAGGAGGAGGAAGAGGAGGAGGAGGAGGAAGAGAAGGAGGAAGAGAAGGAGGAAGAGAAGGAGGAAGAGAAGGAGGAAGAGAAGGAGGAAGAGAAGGAGGAAGAGGAGGAGGAAGAGGAGGAGGAAGAAGAGGAGGAAGAAGAGGAGGAAGAAGAGAAGGAGGAGGAGGAAGAAGAGGAGGAAGAAGAGGAGGAGGAAGAGGAGGAGGAAGAGGAAGAGGAAGAAGAGGAGGAAGAGGAGGAGGAGGAAGGCAGAGGCGGGGAGGGGGGCAGGGGGCAGCACCCACCTTGGCCCACTCGCGCGCCCGCTGCTTGGTGCGCACGGCGCTGCGCTCCTCCGCGTACAGCGCCCCGATGAAGGCGCCGATGGAGGTGCCACCCACCAGGTCGATGGGGATCCCGGCCTCCTCCATGGCCTTGAGCACCCCGATGTGGGAGCAACCCCTGGGAGGGGGACAGGCAGGAGAGGGGGTGGTTAGGGAGAGGGAGAGGGGGATGGAGGGGAGGGAGGGAGGGAGGGGGGAGGAGGGAGGGAGGGGGGTGGAGAGAGGGAGGGAGGGATGAGTGGGGAGGGAGGGAGGGAGGGATGGAGGGAGGGAGGGAGGGAGAGAGGGAGGGAGGGGGGATGGAGGGAGGGTGGGTGGGAGGGAAGGAGGGTGGGAGGGAGGGTTGGAGAGAGGGAGAGAGGGAGGGATGGTGGGATGGAGGGAAGGAGGGTTGGAGAGAGGGAGGGAGGGATGAGGGAGGGAGGGATGGTCGGATGGAGCGAGGGAGGGAGGCATGGAGGGAGGGGTGGAGGGAGGGAAGGAGGGTGGATGGATGGAGGGAGGGATGGAGGGAGGGAGGGAGGGATGGAGGGAGGGAGGGATGGATGGAGGGAGGGAGGGAGGGAGGGAGGGAGAGAGGGAGGGAGGGAGGGAGGGAGGGATGGAGGGATGGAGGGAGGGAGGGAGGGAGGGAGAGAGGGAGGGAGGGAGGGAGGGAGGGATGGAGGGTGGGGTGGAGGGAGGGAAGGAGAGTGGGTTGGAGGGAAGGAGGGTTGGAGGGAAGGAGGGTAGGAGGGTGGGAGGGAGGGAGGGAGGGAGGGAGGGAAGAGGGAGGGTGGGTGGGAGGGAGGGAGAGATAGTGTGGCGGAGGGAGGGAGGGATGGAGGGATGGATGGAGGGAGGGAGGGAGGGAGGGAGGGAGGGATGGAGGGAGGGAGGGAGGGAGGGCTGGCTGGCAGAAGACCCTCCCCCCAGCCCAGCCGAGCACCCACCTGGCCCCGCCCCCTCCCAGCACCAGGCCGATGGTGTTCCCCGTGAGGCCCCGCGCCAGGCGGGAGAAGTCGCTGTGTCGGTCGGCGCTCCGAGCAAAGACCTTCTCGTACATCTCCCTCTGCCAGGGGGGACACCGGGGGGTGACACTGGGGGATGGGGACACCCAGGGGGATGGGGACACCCAGGGGGGATGGGGACACCCAGGGGGATGGGGACACCCAAGGGGTGATGGGGACACCCAGGGGATGGGGACACCCAGGGGATGGGGACACCGGGGGGATGGGGACACCCAGGGGGGATGGGGACACCCAGGGGGTGACACTGGGGGGATGGGGACACCGGGGGGATGGGGACACCCAGGGGGATGGGGACACCCAGGGGGTGACACTGGGGGGATGGGGACACCGGGGGGATGGGGACACCCAGGGGGATGGGGACACCCAGGGGGTGACACTGGGGGGATGGGGACACCGGGGGGATGGGGACACCCAGGGGGATGGGGACACCCAGGGGGTGACACTGGGGGGATGGGGACACCGGGGGGATGGGGACACCCAGGGGATGGGGACACCAGGGGGTGACACTGGGGGGATGGGGACACCGGGGGGATGGGGACACTGGGGGATGGGGACACTGGGGGATGGGGACACCAGGGGGAGGATGGAGACACCCAGGGAGATGGGGACACCCAAGGGGTGATGGGGACACCAGGGGATGGGGACACCCAGGGGATGGGGACACCCAGGGGATGGGGACACTGGGAGGTGACACCGGGGGATGGGGACACCGGGGGATGGGGACACCCAGGGGGATGGGGACACCCAGGGGGTGACACTGGGGGGATGGGGACACCGGGGGGATGGGGACACCCAGGGGATGGGGACACCCAGGGGGTGACACTGGGGGGATGGGGACACCGGGGGGATGGGGACACTGGGGGATGGGGACACTGGGGGATGGGGACACCAGGGGGAGGATGGGGACACCCAGGGAGATGGGGACACCCAAGGGGTGATGGGGACACCCGGGGGATGGGGACACCGGGGGGATGGGGACACTGGGGGGTGACACCGGGGGATGGGGACACCGGGGGGATGGGGACACCCAGGGGGATGGGGACACCCAGGGGGTGACACTGGGGGGATGGGGACACCGGGGGGATGGGGACACTGGGGGATGGGGACACCAGAGGGAGGATGGGGACACCCAGGGGGAGGATGGGGACACCCGGGGGGATGGGGACACCCGGGGGGATGGGGACACCCAGGGGGGATGGGGACACCAGGGGGACGGTGACACCACTGGGCCACCCAGCTCACCCAAAGAGGGAGAGAGAGAGGGGGAGAGGGAGAGAGAGGGGGAGAGGGGAGGAAGGGGGTGGGAGGGAGGGGGAGGAGGGGAGGAGGGAGAGGGGGAGAGAGGGAGGGGGGAGAGAGGAGAGAGGGGGAGGAGGGAGGGGAGAAGGGGGAGAGGGGAAGAGGGGGAGGGGAGAGGGGGAGGGGAGAGGGGGAGAGGGGAGGGGGAGGGGAGACGGGGGAGGAGAGGGAGAGGGAGAGGGAGAGGGAGGGGGAGGGTGTAGGGTGGAGGGGGAGAGAGGGAGGGGAGGGGGGCTGAGGGGGAGAGGGGAGAGGGGGGAGAGAGAGAGACGGGGGAGAGAGAGGGAGGGGAGGGGGCAGGGGGAGGGGAGAGGGGGGGGCTGAGGGGGAGAGGGGAGGGGGAGAGGGGAGGGGGGAGAGGGGAGAGGGGAGGGGAGGGGGAGGGAGGAGAGGGGGAAAGGGGGGAGGGAGGGGGAGGGAGGAGAGGAGAGGGAGAGAGGGAAGAGGGGGAGGGGGAAGAGGGGGAGGAGGGGAGAAGGGGTGGGAGGGGAAGAGGGGAGAGGGGAGAGGGGAGAGGGGAGAGGGGAGAAAGAGGGGGGAGGGGAGAGAGGGAGAGGGGGAGGGGAGAGGGGAGAGGGAGGGGGGAGAGGGAGGGGGGAGAAGGAGGCGGGAGAGAGGGAGAGAGAGAGAGGGGAGAGGGGAGAAGGGGGAGAGGGGAGAGAGGGGGAGAGAGGGAGAGAGGGGGAGAGGGAGAGGGGGAGAGGGGGAGGGGAAGAGGGGGAGAGGGAGAGGCCCCCCCCCGTACCAGCTTGGCGGGGCCGCGGCGCGAGAAGACCCTGCGCGGGCAGCGGATGTGCAGGTGCCCCGAGCACCAGCTGCGCATGTTGAGCCACTCGACGGTGCGCGCGGGGCCCGGCCCGTCCTCGCGGTGCAGCAGGACCAGCTGCTTCAGCGCCCGCACGGCCGTGTGCTCCAGCATCTGCTCCAGCTGCACCCAGCACAGCATCTCCTACCCCATCATCTCCAACCCCATCCCACCATCTCCAACCCCATCCCACCACCTCCTACCCCATCAACCCCATCCCACCATCTCCAACCCCATCCCACCATCTCCAACCCCATCCCACCATCTCCAACCCCATCCCATCATCTCCAACCCATCATCTCCAACCCCATCCCACCATCTCCAACCCCATCCCACCATCTCCAACCCCATCATCTCCAACCCCATCATCTCCAACCCCATCCCACCATCTCCAACCCCATCCCACCATCTCCAACCCCATCATCTCCAACCTCCTACCATCATCCACCCCATCCCACCATCTCCAACCCCATCCCATCATCTCCAACCCCATCAACCCCATCCCACCATCTCCACCCCATCCCATCATCTCCAACCCCATCCCATCATCTCCAACCCCATCAACCACCATCCCACCATCTCCAACCCCATCCCACCATCTCCAACCCCATCCCATCATCTCCAACCCCACCAACCCCATCCCATCATCTCCTACCCCATCCCACCCTCTCCAACCCCATCGCATCATCTCCAACCCCATCCCATCATCTCCTACCCCATCAACCCCATCCCACCATCTCCTACCCCATCATCTCCAACCCATCATCTCCAACCCCCATCCCACCCATCTCCAACCCATCATCTCCAACCCCATCCCACCATCTCCAACCCATCATCTCCAACCCCATCCCACCATCTCCAACCCCATCCCACCATCTCCAACCCCATCCCACCATCTCCAACCCATCATCTCCAACCCCATCCCACCATCTCCAACCCCATCCCACCATCTCCAACCCCATCCCACCATCTCCAACCCCATCCCACCATCTCCAACCCATCATTTCCAACCCCATCCCACCATCTCCAACCCCATCCCACCATCTCCAACCCCATCAACCCCATCCCACCATCTCCAACCCCATCCCACCATCTCCAACCCCATCCCACCATCTCCAACCCATCATCTCCAACCCCATCCCACCATCTCCAACCCCATCCCACCATCTCCAACCCACCATCTCCAACCCCATCCCACCATCTCCAACCCCATCCCACCATCTCCAACCCCATCCTCACCATCTCCAACCCATCATTTCCAACCCCATCCCACCATCTCCAACCCCATCCCACCATCTCCAACCCCATCCCATCAACTCCAACCCCATCCCACCATCTCCAACCCCATCCCACCACCTCCAACCCCATCAACCTCATCCCACCATCTCCCACCCCATCCCATCATCTCCAACCCCACCATCTCCAACCCCATCCCACCATCTCCAACCCCATCATCTCAACCCCATCCCATCATCTCCAACCCCACCATCTCCACCCCATCCCATCATCTCCTACCCCATCATCTCCAACCCCATCCCACCATCTCCAACCCCATCATCTCCAACCCCATCAACCCCATCCCACCATCTCCACCCCATCCCATCACCTCCACCCCATCCCACCATCTCCAACCCCATCCCACCATCTCCAACCCCATCCCACCATCTCCAACCCCATCCCACCATCTCCAACCCCATCCCACCATCTCCAACCCCATCCCATCACCTCCAACCCATCCCACCATCTCCTACCCCACCCCATCCTCTCCTACCCCACCCCATCCTCTCCAGCCCCACCATCTCACCTCACCCAAGGCTGGTTCTTGGTCACCCAACCCCACGATGAGGATACAGTCAGCTTGGCGGATACAACGGACGGTCCACGGGGTCAGGGTACAGTCGGTCTGGTAGAGGACAATGCGGTGGATGTCCTCTTGTTGGGCCAACCAACCTGACAGGCGGTACTCCTGGATGCTGCCAAGATGGAGGAGGTCAACCGGTGGCAGGGTGTTGGGTCAACCCCAGGATGGTCCTTTCAATGGGAGTTACCTGTCCAGGGCTGAGGAACCCAGGCGGGCGCGGATGATGTCACTGGTGAGGAGCAGCGTGGGACCTGGGGGTGTTGGGGACGTGGTCACCCACTGTGGGGCTGTAGTCACCCACCGTGGGGCTGTAGTCACCCACTGTGGGGCTGTGGTCAACCATGGTGATGTAGGGTTCTGATCATCACCATCATCCCACGGTGGCTTCCATGCCATGGGACCACAGTCACAACCACACCACGGCCACCACCACGCCACGGGGCTGTGATGGTCACCATATCACAGTGCCCACCATGCCACAAGACCACAGTCACCATCATGCCATGGCCACCACCACACCACAGGGCTGTGATGCTCCCCATCCCATGGTGCCCACCACGCCACAAGACCACGGTCACCTCCACGCCGCGGCCACCACCATCATGTCATGGCCACCACCACACCACTGGGCTGTGATGGTCACCATATCACGGTGCCCACCATGCCACAAGACCACAGTCACCATCATGCCATGGCCACCACCACACCACAGGGCTGTGATGCTCCCCATCCCATGGTGCCCACCACGCCACAAGACCACGGTCACCTCCACGCCACGGCCACCACCATCATGCCACGGCCACCACCATGCCACGGGGCTGTGATGCTCCCCATCCCATGGTGCCCACCACGCCACAAGACCACGGTCACCTCCACGCCACGGCCACCACCATCATGTCATGGCCACCACCACACCACTGGGCTGTGATGGTCACCATATCATGGTGCCCACCATGCCACAAGACCACGGTCACCTCCACGCCACGACCACCACCATCATGTCGTGGCCACCATCATGCCACGGCCACCACCACACCACGTGGCTGTGATGCTCCCCATCCCATGGTGCCCACCACGCCACAAGACCATGGTCACCTCCACGCCACAGCCACCACCATCATGCTATGGCCACCACCATGCCATGGGGCTGTGATGCTCCCCATCCCATAGTGCCCACCATACCATGGGACCACGGTCACCATCATGTCATGGCCACCACCACGCCACGGGCCTGTGATGGTCACCATATCACAGTGCTCACCATGCCACAAGACCATGGTCACCTCCACGCCACGGCCACCACCATCATGTCATGGCCACCATCATGCCATGGCCACCACCTCCACGCCACGGCCACCACCACGCCGTCACTCACCGATGGCGTTGAGCGCGTGCTTGAGCTCCAGCGTGAAGGCCGCCATGGGGACGTCATCACCCACCGGCAGCACCGCCACGGTGGACAAGTTGCTGGTGGGGTTGGTGGGCTCTGAGCTGGAGGCCATACCCAAGCCAGAACCTGCATGGATAGAGACCACAGGGTGGTGGACGCCTTCCAGGTGCTGCTTGGCTGGTGGCCACCAGCCCTGGAGAGGACATCCCTTTGGGGCTCACTTGAAAAGGGGCCACGGAGCTGCTGGAGGTTCCCCAAGATCTTCTGGCTCAGGAGGTGGATGAGGCGGGTGACGACCTGTGGGGACCAAGGATGGGTCACCAGACCTGGCAGGGACTTGCCAAGCTAAGGACTCGTTGACACCCCCTGAGATGGGGGTTCCACGTGTCTCATCTCCACGCCACGGCCACCACCATCATGCCATGGCCACCATCATGCCATGGCCACCACCGCACCACAGGGCTGTGATGGTCACCATCCCATGGTGCCCACCACACCACAAGACCATCATCACCTCTATGCCATAGCCACCACCATCATGTCATAACCAGCACCACACCATGGAGCTGTGACGGTCACCATCCCATGGTGCCCACCACGCCACAAGACCACAGTCACCTCCATGCCACAGCCACCACCACCGTACCATGGTCACCACCACACCACATGGCTGTGATGGTCCCCAACCCATGGTGCCCACCATGCCATGGGACCACGGTCACCTCCATGCCATGGCCACCACCACATCACAGGGCTGTGATGCTCCCCATCCCATGGTGCCCACCACGCCACAAGACCACAGTCACCTCCACACCATGGCCACCACCACACCATGGAGCTGTGATGGTCACCATGTCATGGTGCCCACTATGCCACAAGACCACGGTCACCTCCACACCATGGCCACCACCACACCACGGGGTTTACCTGGGGGTATCTACGCTTGATGTTGTTCAAGGTGCCTTCAGGAAGCTTGGCCAACTCCGTGTCCCGGACCGCATGGACCGTGGTGGCACGGGGTTGCCGGGTGAGAGCTTCCACCTAGAGAAGACAACGTTAGAGCTATGATATACTGGCCAAAATGGACAAGGTGTCCAAGGTGTCCCACTCCCTTTGGGGTCCTTGACATGGTCCTCACCACCCCGATGAGGTCCCCCCGGCCGTACTCCCCGATGAGCTCCTTCTTCCCGCTGCCCTTCTGGATAACGGAGCGGAGACGCCCGTTGAGCGCGATGTAGGTACAGTCTGACTTGTCACCCTGCCTGGAGAGGACACCACCGGCAAGAAGACATAGAATCATAGAAGTTCTAGGGGTGGGAAGGGACCTCCAGAGCCCATGGGGTCCAACCCTCTGCCAAAGCAGGGTCCCTAGGACAGGGCTGGAATCTCTCCAGAGAAGAAGACTCCACACCCCCTGGGCAGCCTGGCCCAGGGCTCCCTCAGCCTCACTGGGAAGAAGTTCTTCCCCATGTTGGTGGGGAACCTCCTGTGGTCCAACATGAGCCCACCACCCCTTGTCCTGTCCCCACAGACACTGAGAAGGGGCTGCCCATGTCCCCCTGGGTCCCACCCTTCAGCTCTTGGTGAACATCAATAAGGTCCCCCTTTTAGTCTTCTTCTCTCCAGCCATTCCTCACAGGGGAGATGCTCCAGGTCCTTCAGCATCTCCATAGCCTCCTCCAAGCCCTTCATCCCCCTCCTCTGGCCTCTCTCCAGGAGATCCCTGTCCTTTTCATCCCAGGGAGCCCAGAACTGGACCCAACACTCCAGGTGGGGCCTGAGCAGGGCAGAGCAGAGGGGAGGATCCCCTCCTGGGACCTCTGTGCCCTGTCCTAGGGAGATGCTTTGGTAGGGGGTTGGACCCGATGATCTCTGGAGGTCCCTCCCAACCTCTGGGGTTCTATGATCCCACCCCTCTTATCAAACTAGCCAAGGTGGGCATCCATAAGTGGGGTTCCTCTACCTGTAGAGAGCCCGCCCGGCTTCCACCGCCATCCAATCGATGGCGAAGTCCATCTGCCGCACGAAGGGCGACATCCGGGCGGCCACGGTGTGGGCCACGCTCAGCACCACGCTGGGCTGCTCCCTCATGATCCTACGGGGCCCAAGAGGAGTTGAGGAGAAGGTGGGGGTGGAGCCCTTTCTTCAAACGACCCCCATCTCCCACCCCATCCCCACCCACCAACCCCTGGTTGGCACCAGGTCTTGGGGGACCCACTCGTAGAAGTCGGACTTGGAGATCTTGAGGAAGGTGCAGTCACGGTTGGCTTTGATGGTGAAGATGAGGGGTTCACCAGTGAGGACGGCCAGTTGTCCCACCATCTCCCCAGGTTGGGTCAAGAAGAGGCAGACGTCCTCTGCCTTGTCAATCATCCGCTGGTAGACGTGGAGACAACCATAGAGCACGAAGTGGAGGCTGACGTCCTGTCAAAGTCACCCCTTGTCACCTCTTGGAGACCACCTGGGACCTTCTCCCAAAACACTGGAGGTGGTTCCTGTCCCCAAGCCTGGTCAAGAAGAGTAGGACCCCCCAGCGCATGAACCTGTCCAACTGACCCCATACCACCTCTTGGAGACCACCTGGGACCTTCTCCCAAAACACAGGAGGTGGTTCCTGGCCCCAAACCTGGTCAAGAAGAGTAGGACCCCCCCCCCAGAGCATGAACCTGTCCAACTGACCCCATATCACCTCTTGGAGACCACCTGGGACCTTCTCCCAAAACACAGGAGTTGGTTCTAGGGGTGGTTCCTGTCCCCAAGCCTGGTCAGGAAGAGTAGGACCCCCCAGAGCATGAAGTGGAGGTGATGTCCTGTCAAAGTGACCCCTTGGAGACCACCTAGGACCTTCTCCCAAAACAAAGGAGGTGGTTCCTGTCCCCAAGCCTGGTCAGGAAGAGTAGGACCCCCCCAGAGCATGAACCTGTCCAACTGACCCCTTGTCACCTCTTGGAGACCACCTGGGACCTTCTCCCAAAACACAGGAGGTGGTTCTAGGGGTGGTTCCTGTCCTCAAGCCTGGTCAGGAAGAGTAGGACCCCATGGAAGTCCAGGGATGGGGTGGGGGTGGACGTGATTCCACCCCAAAACCAGACTCACCTGGTCTCCTTGACGGGCAATGACTGTCCCAGCTTTGGCATGATGGAGCAAGACCCGGTTGTTGAGGAGAGAAGGGTCCTAGAAGAAAGAAGGGGACCACCTGAGGTGATGAGGACCAGCATGAGGAGACAGAGGAGCACCCCAAGGCCACGGGGACCCCCACGAGGAGATGGGAACTCATTAGAAAGCAGCAGGAGGAGAAAGAGGACCACCCCAAGGTGATGAGAGTACCGCAAAGCGATGGAGACCACCACGAGGAGATGATGAGGAGCATCCCAAAGAGGTGGAGGGAATCACCTTGAGGCCATGGGGACCACCACAAAGGGGTAAGGATCCACCACAAAGCGATGGGGACCCACCACAACACCACGAGGAGCCCCCACAAGATCATGAGGACCCCCACAAGACCACGAGGAGCCCCACAAGACCATGAGGAGCCCCCAGAAGACCATGAGGAGCCCCACAAGACAATGACTCACCCAACTGGACCTCCTCACCTCCACCTTCATGAGCTTGACCAGCTCCCTCTTGGCAGCCTCGAAGATGGCGCTGGTCTGGCGCCCCTGGTAGGGCCCGAAGGGACAGTCGCTGGTGGCCGCGTCGTCCTGGCAGCAGCTGTAGTGGTGGATCCCAGACGGCTGCTCCTCCACCGTCACCGACTTGCGCTCCTTGGGCTCGTGGGAGATGGACTTCAAGGGGGTGGTAGAACATCTCCAGGCAGCAGCCAGGCAGCCAGCCATCTCCATCCATCCTTCCACCCATCATCCATCCATCCATCCATCCATCATCCATCCATCATCCATCCATCCATCATCCATCCATCCATCCATCATCCATCCCTCCATCCATCCATCCATCCATCCCCCATCCATCCCTCCCTCCATCCCTCCATCATCCATCCATCATCCATCCCTCATCCATCCATCATCCATCCCTCATCCATCCATCATCCATCCATCCATCCCTCCATCCATCCCTCCATCCATCCATCATCCATCCCTCATCCATCCCTCCATCCATCCCTCATCCATCCCTCATCCATCCCTCCATCCATCCCTCCATCCATCCCTCCATCCATCCCTCCATCCATCCTCCATCATCCATCCATCATCCATCATCCATCCATCCATCCCTCATCCATCCATCCATCCCTCCATCCATCCCTCCCTCCATCCATCATCCATCCATCCATCCAGCATCCATCCATCATCCATCCCTCCATCCATCCATCCATCCCTCCATCTATCCATCCATCCATCCATCCATCCTTCCATCCATCCATCATCCCTCCATCCATCCATCCATCCTTCCATCCATCCATCCATCCCTCCATCCATCCATCATCCATCCATCCATCCATCCCTCCATCCATCATCCATCCATCCATCCATCCCTCCATCCCTCATCCATCCCTTATCCTCCATCCCTCATCCACCCATCATCCCTCACCCATCATCCTCCCACCCCTCCATCCTTCCATCCCTCCTTCCCTCCCGCCCCCATCCCTCCCTCCATCCCATCATCCCTCCCTCCCTCCACCCCTCCAGCGGGACCTCCAGGTGGGACAGGGCGCTGCCAGCTCCCACCTTACCCTGGAGAAGGCGGCCATGGGGCCGGTGCTGTCCTCCTGCAGCGACACCGAGATGCGCCCGCGCTCGTAGGCCATGTCGAAGTCGGAGCGGGGACCCTTCTGGATACCTACGGTGGAGAGGAAAGTCTGGGGGGTCACCAGTGTCCATGATGGAGATGGCATGACCATCTCTCCATCCATTCAACACCCATCCATCCATCCATCATCCATCCATCCATCACCCATCCATCCATCCCTCCATCCATCCATCCCCCATCCATCCCCCATCCATCCATCCATCACCCATCCATCCATCCATCCATCCATCATCCATCCCTCCATCCATCATCCATCCATCCATCCCCCATCCATCCCCCATCCATCCATCCATCCCCCATCCATCCATCCCCCATCCATCCATCCATCCATCATCCATCCATCCATCCCTCCATCCATCCCTCCATCCATCCCCCATCCATCCATCCATCCATCCATCCCCCATCCATCCATCCATCCATCCTCCATCCATCCATCCATCCATCCTCCATCCATCCTCCATCCATCCATCCATCCATCCTCCATCCATCATCCATCCATCCATCCATCCATCCATCATCCATCCATCCATCCATCCATCCATCCATCATCCATCCATCCATCCATCCCCCATCCATCCATCCCCCATCCATCCATCCCCCATCCATCATCCATCCATCCACCCATCCCTCCATCCATCCCTCCATCCATCCATCCCTCCATCCATCCCTCCATCATCCATCCATCCCTCCATCCCTCCCTCCATCCATCCCTCCATCAGTCATCCATCCATCCCTCCATCCCTCCATCCATCCCCAGCCACCCTGCAAGTCCTGGTGGGGCTCCCTGATGATGAATGGATGGATGGATGGATGGATGGATGGATGGATGGATGGATGACTGATGGAGGGATGGAGTAGGACCATGAGGACCACCCCCCAACCTCACCCCCACCCTCTCACCCACCTGAGATATCCACTGGCATGGAGATGCAGCGGCTCAGCAGCGGCGGCGCCGTGGTCTCCACACCACCAGCTTTCAGGGGGTCGGCTGCGAGGTGAGACCACCCTGAGCACCACCACTCATCACACCAGCACCCAACCACGCTAGGGGGGACCACCTTGAAGCCATGGGGACCACCACCAAGGGGTAAGGACCCCCCACAAGACCACGAGGAGCCCCCACAAAGCAATGGGGATCCACAAGACCACAAAGACCCCCAACAAGACCACGAGGAGCCCCCCACAAGACCACAAGGAACCCCCACAAAGCAATGGAGATCCACCACAAGACCACAAGGAGCCCCACAAGACCACAAAGACACCCCACAAGACCACAAGGAACCCCCACAAAACAACGGGGACCCACCACAACACCAGGAGGACCTCCCACAAGACCCCCACAAGACCACAAGGACCCCCCTCCAACACCAGGAGGACCCACCACAAGACCACGAGGAACCGCCCCCCACCCTACCACATGGGTGCATGTGTGTGTGTGTGTGGGGGGTGTCCCATCACCCCCTCTCCAGGTCCTACCAGGTTCTCTACCCTCATCGGTGCCACCAAGGCCCCTCTTGCCGTGGCGGACGGGGCTGGTCCGTGCGGCGTGGCCGGCTTGGGGGAAGAGCCGTAGAGGTTGCATGTCCTAGAGAAGATGAGGGGTCACCCAAGAGAGGTAGTGGTCCAAATTTGGGTTCCACCACCACTCCTCCCACCCTCAACTCACGTGGCTGAAGAGCTCGTTGGTCAAGCCCAGGTAGTTGTGCAGGGCCAAGAAGGTGACACGTTGGAGCCTCACCATGATGATCTAAGAAGCCATGAAAATGAAAAAAGGGGGTTGAGATGCCTTCAACCCCAAAGGACCACCCCATCCCACCCCACCCCACCTCTCCTGAGCCAGAATCACCTGCACCACCCGCACCAAACTCTCTGGGTACTTCTCAAAGACAGCTGAGAAGGCTTCAACTGGCAGCTGGAGCACGGTGGAGTCTTCTGCTGCCCGGGCACACACGGTCCGATAGGGACGTTGGTGGCCCTAAGGTGACAGGTTGGCGGAGTTGGTGGCCTGGTTGGGATGGGGATGTCCACTGGGTATGGGGACGGTGGCAGCTTGGAGATGGTGAAGGGTGGTGGTGGCACCGGGTTGTTTGGGGGCTGCTTGGGGTCAGGGATGGTGGCGGTGGGGTTGGGAAGGGGTTGGGGATGATGGTGGGTGGGGCTTGGGGATGGCCAGTGTTGGGTTGGTGGGGCTTGGGGATGGTCACTGTTGGGCTGGTGGGGCTTGGGGATGGTCACTGTTGGGCTGGTGGGGCTTGGGGACAGCTGGTGGGGCTTGGGGACAGCTGGTGGGGCTTGGGGATGGTCAGTGTTGGGTTGGTGGGGTTTGGGGACAGCTGGAGGGGCTTGGGGATGGTCAGTGTTGGGTTGGTGGGGCTTGGGGACAGCTGGTGGGGCAAGGGGATGGTCAGTGTTGAGCTGGTGGGGCTTGGGGACAGCAACAATTGGGCTTGGGGATGGCCACCATTGTGCTGCTGGGGCTTGGGGACAGCTAGGAATGGCCACCATTGGGCTGGTGGGGCTTGGGGACAGCTGGTGGGGCAAGGGGATGGTCAGTGTTGGGCTGGTGGGGCTTGGGGACAGCTGGTGGGGCTTGGGGATGGTCACTGTTGGGTTGGTTTAGTGTCCCTGGGGCCACCCCCACCCAACCTTAGGGGGTGCTGAGGTCCCACCCCACCCCTGGGTCCCAGCGTCACCGTGATGACATCCAGGATGCTGAGCAGGCTGTGGACACTGTCCCCAGGGAACACCTCCTTCATCACCATCTCCTGCCCGTCCTGGGGGAGCAGAGACCAGTGAGGGGGGAGGGAGGGAGGGAGGGAGGGAGGGATGGAGGGAGGGAGGGATGGGTGGGTGGATGGAGGGATGGAGGGAGGGAGGGAGGGAGGGATGGAGGGAGGGAGGGAGGGAGGGATGGAGGGATGGAGGGAGGGATGGAGGGATGGAGGGAGGGATGGATGGAGGGATGGATGGAGGGAGGGAGGGAGGGATGGAGGGAGGGAGGGAGGGATGGAGGGAGGGAGGGAGGGATGGAGGGAGGGATGGATGGATGGATGGATGGGTGGATGGGTGGATGGATGGATGGATGGATGGAGGGAGGGATGGAGGGAGGGATGGAGGGAGGGATGGAGGGAGGGAGGGAGGGAGGGAGGGAGGGAGGGATGGAGGGATGGAGGGATGGATGGAGGGATGGATGGGTGGATGGATGGATGGATGGATGGATGGATGGGTGGAGGGATGGGTGGAGGGATGGGTGGAGGGATGGGTGGAGGGATGGGTGGAGGGATGGAGGGAGGGATGGATGGAGGGATGGGGGGATGGGGGGATGGAGGGGGGATGGAGGGATGGGGGGATGGATGGATGGATGGATGGATGGATGGGAGGATGGAGGGAGGGATGGGGGGATGGATGGAGGGATGGATGGATGGATGGGTGGATGGAGGGATGGGGGGATGGATGGGTGGATGGATGGATGGATGGATGGGTGGAGGGATGGGTGGAGGGATGGGTGGAGGGATGGGTGGAGGGAGGGAGGGAGGGAGGGAGGGATGGGGGGATGGAGGGGGGATGGAGGGATGGATGGGAGGATGGAGGGAGGGATGGGGGGATGGATGGAGGGATGGATGGATGGATGGAGGGATGGGGGATGGATGGATGGATGGAGGGAGGGAGGGAGGGAGGGAGGGCTGGGTGCCTCCCCCAGCCCCTGCCCTGCCCCGCACCGGCTCGCAGAGGCACAGCTCCAGCTTCCCCTCCTGCAGCACGTAGATGCTGGTGTCGGGCTGTCCCGGCCGGAAGACGCAGTCGCCCTGTTGCACCCGCAGCAGCAGCATGTGACGGCACAGCTCCAGGAAGAGGGGCTTCTCAAAGTGACCCAGCACCCTGCGGGGACAGGGGGGCACTGGGGGGGGGGGCACTGGGGACGGGGGCACTGGGGACAGGGGACCCAGCACCCTGTGGGGGGACACTGGGGACAGGGAAACACTGGGGACAGGGGGGAACACTGGGGACAGGGGCACTGGGGACAGGGGGGGCACTGGGGACGGGGGGGGCACTGGGGACAGGGGGGGGCACTGGGGACGGGGGGGGCACTGGGGGGGGGGGCACTGGGGACGGGGGGCACTGGGGACAGGGGGCACTGGGGACAGGGGGGAACACTGGGGACAGGGGCACTGGGGACGGGGGGGCACTGGGGACGGGGGGGCACTGGGGACACTGGGGGCACTGGGGACACTGGGGGCACTGGGGACACTGGGGACAGGGGGGGCACTGGGGACAGGGGGGCACTGGGGACAGGGGACCCAGCACCCTGCTCAGGGGCACTGGGGACAGGGAAACACTGGGGACAGGGAGGGGACACTGGGGACAGGGGCACAGCACCCTGCGGGGACTGGGGGGGACACTGGGGACAGGGGACACTGGGGACAGGGGCACTGGGGACGGGGGGGACACTGGGGACGGGGGGGACACTGGGGACGGGGGACCCAGCACCCTGTGGGGGGACACTGGGGACAGGGAAACACTGGGGACAGGGGGGAGACATTGGGGACAGGGGGGACACTGGGGACAGGGGGGACACTGGGGACAGGGGCACAGCACCCTGCGGGGACAAGGACACTGGGGACAGGGGACACTGGGGACAGGGGACCCAGCACCCTGCTCAGGGACGGGGTGACACTGGGGACAGGGGACCCAGCACCCGGTGTGGGGATGGCTCCTGGTCCCCAGGGATGGCTCCCGGTCCCCAGGGATGGCTCCTGAAGCCCCTGACCCCCAGGGATGGCTCCTGGACCCCAGGGATGGCTCCTGAAGCCCCTGGTCCCCAGGGATGGCTCCTGACCCCCAGGGATGGCTCCCGGTCCCCAGGGATGGCTCCTGAAGCCCCTGACCCCCAGGGATGGCTCCTGGACCCCAGGGATGGCTCCTGAAGCCCTGGTCCCCAGGGATGGCTCCTGACCCCCAGGGATGGCTCCTGGACCCCAGGGATGGCTCCTGAAGCCCCTGGTCCCCAGGGATGGCTCCTGACCCCCAGGGATGGCTCCCGGTCCCCAGGGATGGCTCCTGAAGCTCCTGGACCCCAGGGATGGCTCCTGGTCCCCAGGGATGGCTCCTGAAGCCCCTGGTCCCCAGGGATGGCTCCTGACCCCAGGGATGATGGCTCCTGACCCCCAGGGATGGCTCCTGAAGCCCCTGGTCCCCACCCCAGCCCCTCACCTGACGTTCTTGAGCATGTAGAGGACCTCAGAGGGGAGGTGGGAATTGGCCACGTCGAATTCGGTCAGGTCGGCTTCCAGCACCGAGGGGGGAGGTTCCTTCAGCTGCAGGGTGGGCAGCTCCTTCTGGATCCTCAGGAACCTTGAAGGACAAGGTGGTGACACCAAGGACAAGGCCACCACCCCCTCCCCTCTCTCTAAACCTCCTGGGGGGGTGCTGGTGGCACCTCACTTTTTGGCAATGTTGAGCATCTTCAGCTTCTTCTTCATCCGGGGCCGGGAGGTGCTGGAGATGGTGGTGTCCACCAAGGAGGAGGTGGATTGGGACACCTTAAAAAATGAGGGGTGGGGGCAAAAAATGAAGGGTGGGGGAGGGAGATATGACCCATAGGTGCCACCAGGTGCCACCAGGTGCCACCAGAAGGTGCCACCAGCTCTCCTGGAAGGGTCACCTTGCGCATGATCTTGCGGCCGTAGAAGAGCATCTTGTCCCGCTTGCGGAAGCGATATTTGGGGGTCCCCTGGGTGGGCACCTCTGGGTGGGAAGGAGGGGGTTGGGGATACCCCAAGCTTGGGGTTGTCACCTCCCCACCCCTCCCCTGTGCCTGTCCTGTGGTCACCCTCGCCCTGTCAACTCACTCTTCAGGCGCCAGCGGCGTGCCAGGACGGCGGCGGCGGCGAGGAGGAGGAGGAGGAGGAGGAGGCTGAAGGTCAACATGGTGGCCAGGACCTAAGGGGACAGGGGAGGGGACGTCCCCAAAAAGGATGGTCACTTGATGTCCCCATAGGAATGGGGACAAGTGTTTGGGGTGGGGGGAAGGGGAGGTGGTGGTGGTGAGCTTGGTGGGGTGGGGGGACTTGGGGACACAGTGGGGTCACTTCAGGGGGTGGTGGGGGACCAGGGTGCCACCCCTTGGGGACATGGGGACACGTTGGGGTCACCTCAGGGGTGTGGAGATGAGTTTGGGTCCCCTCAGGGTGCTGAGAAGCTCTGGGGACCAGGATGCCACCCCTTGGGGACATGGGGACATGTTGGGGTCACCTCAGGGGGTGTGGGGACAAGTTTGGGTCCCCTCAGGGTGATGAGCAGGGTTGGGGACCAGGGTGTCACCCCTTGGGGACATGGGGACAGCTGGTGTCCCGGGGGGTGTGGGGGGGACCAGGGTGCCAACCCCTTGGGGACATGGGGACACGTTGGGGTCACCTCAGGGGGTGTGGGGACAAGTTTGGGTCCCCTCAGGGGTGCTGAGTAGGGTTGGGGACCAGGATGCCACCCTGTGGGGACATGGGGACACACTGGGGTCACCTCAGGAGGTGAGGGGGGACCAGGGTGCCACCCCTTGGGGACATGGGGACACATTGGGGTCACCTTGGGGGGTGTGGGGACAAGTTTGGGTCCCCTCAGGGTGCTGAGCAGGGCTGGGGACCAGGGTGTCACCCCTTGGGGACATGGGGACAGCTGGTGTCCCGGGGGGGACACAGGGGGGTCACTCACCACCCCGGGGGGCAGCTGCTCCTCAGCAAAGAGTCTGGGCAGCGCGGCCACCAGCGACGTGTCCTGAGGGGGGGACAAGGGGGGACCCTGGTGACACCCCTGGATTTGGGGGGACACACACAGATTGGGGGGGACACACACTGTCACCCCCTCAGCCAGGGGGTCCTACCTCTGGCTCCTCCTGGGGCTCCGAATCCATCCTGGGGGGGGGGTGGGGGGGCTCCCCCCTGTGAAAAGGGGGGAGGGGGGCAATGAGACCCCAGGGGGGAATTTGGGGAGGTGGAGGGGGGCAGAAATTTGGGGGGAAGGTGAGGGGGGACTTGGGGGGGGGGGGGATTAAGGGGGGTAAATTGAGGGGGGAGAATTGGGGGAGGGGGTAAATTGGGGGAGGGGGGAACTGGGGGGGTTGAAAGTGGGGGGGAGAGAAAGGGGGGGCAGGTGGGGGGGGCATGGGGGAGGTAAAGTCGGAGGGAGAATTAGGGGGGTGAACTGGGGGGGAGAGAAAGTGGGGGGGAAAGGGGGGAGAAAGGGGGTGGGGAGAAGGGGGTAGAAATTGGGGGGAGGTGGCGGGGGGACTTGGGAGAGAGGGCAATTAAGGGGGGTAAATTGAGGGGGGAGAATTGGGGGGGGGGTAAATTGGGGGGGGGGAACTGGGGAGTGAACCTGGAGGGGAACTGGGGGGTTGAAAGAAAGGGGGCGGGAGAAAGGGGGGGAGAAAGTGGGGGGGGACTTGGGGGGGGGGGGAATTAAGGGGGGTAAATTGAGGGGGAGAATTGGGGGGGGGTAAACTGGGGGGGGGGAACTGGGGAGTGAACCTGGAGGGGAACTGGGGGGTTGAAAGAAAGGGGGCGGGAGAAAGGGGGGAGAAAGTGGGGGGGGGACTTGGGGGGGGGGGGAATTAAGGGGGGGTCAATTGAGGGGGGAGAATTGGGGGGGACAATTGGGGGGTAAATTGGGGGGGGAACCTGGAGGGGAACAGGGGGGTTGAAAGTGGGGGGGGCGAAAGTGGGGGGGGGAAGTGGGGAAGTGGGGGGGGAAGTGGGGGGGAGAAGTGGGGGGGAGAAGTGGGGGGGTGACTTGGTGGGGGGGGAATTAAGGGGGGTAAATTGAGGGGGAGAATTGGGGGAGGGATAAATTGGGGGGGGAACTGGGGGGGAACCTGGAGGGGAACTGGGGGGGTTGAAAGAAAGGGGGGGAGAGAAAGGGGGGGGAGAAAGGGGGGGAGAAAGGGGGGGAATTAAGGGGGGTAAATTGAGGGGGGACAATTGGGGGGGACAATTGGGGGGGACAATTGGGGGGGACAATTGGGGGGGTGAACTGGGGGGGGAACCTGGAGGGGAACTGGGGGGTGAAAGTGGGGGGTGGAGAAAGTGGAGGGGGGAAGTGGGGGGGAGAAAGTAGGGGGGGGGGAAGTGGGGGGGGAGAAAGTGGGGGGGAGGTGGGGGGGACTTGGGGGGTGGGAATTAAGGGGGAGTAAATTGAGGGGGGAGAATTGGGGGGAGGGGTAAATTGGGGGGGGGAACTGGGGGGTGGGGAAACCGGGGTTGCGGGGGGGGAGAAAGGTTGGGGGGAAATTGGGGGGGGCAATTGGGGAGGGAAATTGGGGGGGGGAAATTGGGGGGGGGGGCCAAATTGGGGGGGGGGAATTATGGGGGGGGCCCCCCTATGTTTTTTGGGGGGGATTTAGTGCCCCCCCTTCTCCCCCCCTCCCCCAGTTTTGAGGAAGTGGCAGGAGGAAGAGGCCCCTGGGGGTGACCAGGGAGGAGGGGGAGGGGGGGGGGTAAATTTGGGGGGGGGGACAGGGACAGACACCCACCCAGGTGTTACCCCCCCCCCCAGTTCCCCCCCCCACTGCCCTTCCCAAGGGCACCCTGGGGGGGGGGGAGGTGACAGTGGCACCGGTGGGGGGGGACATCCTCGTGGGTGACACGTCACCCCCCCCCCCAAAATCCCCCCTGACCCCCCCCCAAACCCTCTACCCCCCTGGAACCCCTCAACACCCCCCTGAACCCCCCTACCCCCCCAATCCCCTCCCCTCCAGCAGATATTGCCCCCCCCCCGCCTGCCTTGCCCCCCCCCAAATCACCCTTGTCCCCCCCCAAACTGCCCTTGCCCCCCCCAAATCACCCTTGCCCCCCCCCCCAAACCCACCCCTGGCCCCTCCCCAGCCCCCCCCCCCAATTCTACCACCCCCCAAGGCCCAATTTCCCCCCCCCCAGCCGATATTACCCCCCCAAACCGCCCCCCACCCCTCAACTCCCTTCTTCCCCCCCCAGCCTAATTTCTCCCCCCCCACTAATTAACACCCCCCCACTAATTAACACACCCCCCCCAGGCTAATACTGCCCTCCCCTAATTAATACCCCCCTCCCTAATTAAGACCATCCCCCCAATTAATATCCCCCCCCATATTAATCTCGCCCCCCCCCCAACCTGTTCCCCCCACCCCCAGGCTCATATCGCCCCCCCCCAATTAATATCAGCCCCCCTAATTAATATCGGCCCTCTATAATTAATATGGCACCCCCCTAATTAATATCACCTCCCCCAGGCAAATATCCCCCCCCCCAATTAATATCGCCCCCCCCCCCAGCCTGTTTCCCCCCCCCCGGCTCATATCGCCCCTCCCCCTCAATTCATATCGCCCCCCTAATTAATATCGGCCCCCCCCAGCCTAATATCACCCCCCCCCAATTAATATCCCCTCCCAGCCTGTTTCCCCCCCACTCCCAGGCTCATATCGACCCCCCCAATTAATATCGCCCCCCCCCAGCCTAATATCACTCCCCCTAATTAATATCACCCCCCCAGGCAAATATCCCCCCCCAGCCTGTTTTCCCCCCCTCCAGGCTCATATTGCCCTCCCCTCAATTAATATCGCCCCCCTAATTAATATCACCCCCCCAGGCAAATATCCCCCCCCCCCCAATTAATATCACCCCCTCTAATTAATATCCCCCCCCCCAGGCTCATATAGCCCCCCCCTCAATTAATATCGCCCCCCTAATTAATATCGCCCCCCCCCAGCCTATTATCGCCCCCCCCCCCAGTGGGGGGGGCTGATGGTGCCTCCCAACCCCCCCCCCAGTGTTACCAGCCCCCTGACATGGCGGGGGGGTTAACTGCCCCAAGGGGGGTTAATAGGCCCCCCAGCCCCCCCCCCATCACTCACCAGCCGCCGGTCGCTGCCCCAGGCCCCGTTCCGGCCCCGTCGGTACCGGCAGCCCCCGGGTTGGGGGGGTGGGGGGGGGTCACGGTGCCTTTAAAGCTGCCCCCCCCCCCCGGCGTGACGTCACGAAAAGGCGGAGCCGCCATCTTGGGAAGGTCAAAGCTGGGGCGGGTGGGGGGAGGGGGAAGGCGGAAGTAGCCTGGGCGCCATCTTGGGCGCGGCGGTGATGTCATCAAGGCGCGACAAGAGGGGGAGGAGGGGAAGGGGTGGCGGCCATGTTGGGAGTGGCGGGGGAAGGGGAAGGGGGGGACACGGACACCTCCCCCGGCACCCCAAGGTGAAAGCACCCACTGCCTGTGTCCCACACACCCCTAATTACCCCCCCCCCCCCCCGGCACCCCGGGGTGCTGGGACCCACTGCGTCCCCCCAAAACCCCCCCAAAGTGGCAGCACCCACTGCCCCCCTCCCTGGGGTGCTGGGACCCCCCCCCCCCCCAGTCCCCCCCAGGGCACCCCAAAGTGACAGCACCCATTGCCCCCGGTCCCTGGGGTGCTGGGACCCACCCCCAGCCCCCCAAACCCCCCAGGCACCCCAAAGTGACAGCACCCACTGCCCCCTTCCCTGGGGTGCTGGGACCCCCCCCAGTCCCTCCCCCCGGGCACCCCAAAGTGACAGCACCCACTGCCCCCCGTCCCTGGGGTGCTGGGACTCACCCCCAGCCCCCCAAACCCACCCCCTACCCCTAAGTGACAGGCACCCACTGCCCCCCAAAGCCCCCCGGGCACCCCAAAGCGACAGCACCCACTGCCCCCCTCCCTGGGGTGCTGGAACCCCCCCCCCCCAGTCCCCCCCAGGGCACCCCAAAGTGACAGCACCCATTGCCCCCCGGTCCCTGGGGTGCTGGGACCCACCCCCAGCCCCCCAAACCCCCCCAGGCACCCCAAAGTGACAGCACCCACTGCCCCCCTCCCTGGGGTGCTGGGACCCCCCCCCAGTCCCCCCGGGCACCCCAAAGTGACAGCACCCACTGCCCCCTCGTCCCTGGGGTGCTGGGACCCACCCCCAGGCCCCCCCAAACCCACCCCCTACCCCTAAGTGACAGGCACCCACTGCCCCCTCAAAGCCCCCCCGGGCACCCCAAAGTGACAGCACCCATTGCCCCCCGGTCCCTGGGGTGCTGGGACCCACCCCCAGCCCCCCCAAAACCCCCCAGGCACCCCAAAGTGACAGCACCCACTGCCCCCCTCCCTGGGGTGCTGGGACCCACCCCCAGGCCCCCCCAAACCCACCCCCTACCCCTAAGTGACAGGCACCCACTGCCCCCTCAAAGCCCCCCCGGGCACCCCAAAGTGACAGCACCCACTGCCCCCCACTCCCTGGGGTGCTGGGACCCATCCCCAGCCCCCCCAAACCCACCCCCTACCCCTAAGTGACAGGCACCCACTGCCCCCCCAAAGCCCCCCGGGCACCCCAAAGTGACAGCACCCACTGCCCCCCCATCCCTGGGGTGCTGGAACCCCCCCCCAGTCCCCCCCAGGGCACCCCAAAGTGACAGCACCCATTGCCCCCCGGTCCCTGGGGTGCTGGGACCCACCCCCAGGCCCCCAAACCCTCCCCCCACCCCAAAGCGACAGCACCCATTGCCCCCCGGTCCCTGGGGTGCTGGGACCCCCCCCAGTCCCCTCCCTGGGGCACCCCAAAGTGACAGCACCCACTGCCACCCCCTCCCTGGGGTGCTGGGAGCCACCCCCAGCCTCCCCACCCCCCCCAATTATACCCCCCAATTACCCCCTCCCTCCCCCAATTACCCCCCCAATTACCCCGCCCTCCCCAATTATACCCCCCTCCCCCAATTACTGCCCCCCCTAATTATACCCCTCCCCCTCCCCACCCCAAGAGACTGGGACACACTCCCAGCCCCCCAGCACCCTAGGGTGCTCTCCCCCCCCCCCCCCCCCAAAAAAAACCAGCCCAGACACCCTCTTCACCCACATCTCTTTATTCCCCCACCGTGGGGGGGACCCCAAAAATGCACCCCCCCCAAAAAAAAAACAGGGAGGGGGGCAACACCCACCCCCACCCCTCCAAAACACCCCCCCCCCCCCAAAGCTGAGACTGGCCACAACTCAGTCCATAAATGAGGCACATCCAGAGCACCCCCCCCACCCTGTGACACCCCCAATTTGGGGTGAAATTTGGCCTTTGGGGACGTTCCCCAGGGGTTGGGGACAAGGGACAGGGACAGGGAGGTGTCCCCAAGGCAGCCAAGGGGGTGCCAGGGTTTGGGGACACCCCCCAGGGCTTGGGGACAGGGAAATGTCCCCAAGGCAGTTAAGGGGGTGCCAGGGTTTGGGGACACCCCCAGGGCTTGGGGACAAGGACAGGGAGGTGTCCCCAAGGCAGTTAAGGGGGTGCCAGGGTTTGGGGACCCCCCCAGGGCTTGGGGACACCCTCTAGTGCTTGGGGACAAGGACAGGGACGTGTCCCTGAGGGGGGTTGGGGACAGGGAGGTGTCCCCAAGGTAGTTAAGGGGGTGCCAGGGTTTGGGGACACCCCCCAGGGCTTGGGGACACCCCCCAGGGCTTGGGGACAAGGACAGGGACGTGTCCCCAAGGCAGTTAAGGGGGTGCCAGGGTTTGGGGACACCCCCCAGGGTTTGGGGACAGGGATGTGTCCCTGAGGGGGTGAGGGGACACAGGGCTTGGGGGACTCCCCCAGGGCTTGGGGACAGGGAAATGTCCCCAAGGTAGTTAAGGGGGTGCCAGGGTTTGGGGACCCCCCCAGGGCTTGGGGACACCCTCTAGTGCTTGGGGACAAGGACAGGGACGTGTCCCTGAGGGGGTGAGGGGACACAGGGTTTGGGGACACCCCCCAAAGTTTGGGGACACCCCTCAGGGCTTGGGGACAAGGACAGGGACGTGTCCCTGAAGGGGGGTTGGGGACAGGGAGGTGTCCCCAAGGCAGCCAAGGGGACACAGGGCTTGGGGTGACCCCAAAACCCCTCAGAGGGACCCACACTGAGGGGTCTGGGGGGGTTTGGGGACCCTTCCCTCCTGTTTTGGGGTGCTGGGGGGTCCCAATCCCCCATGGGTGTCCCCAGAAGGGTTGGGGGTCCCCAATCCCCCATGGGTGTCCCCAGAAGGGTTGGGGGTCCCAAGCACCCATGGGTGTCCCCAGAAAGGTTTGGGGGACCCCTGAGTCCTCCAGGGGGGTAAAAGCAGCTGGTAAAATAAGTTAAAAGCTCTTGGGGGGTCCTGGGGGGGTCCTGGGGGGGTTTGGGGGGTCCTGGAGCCCCCCCTCATGTTTTGGGGTGCTGGGGCGGGGGTCCATGGGTGGTGGGGTCCTCACTCAGTTCACCAGGAGAGCGTTGTCTTGGAGAGGAGCCCTGTGGGGGGAACTGGGATGAACTGGGGGGCCAGGAAAAGGAGGGGGGCAGGAAAAGGGAGGGGGAGGGGGGGGGCCAGGAAAAGGGGGGGGGCAGGAAAAGGAGGGGGGGCAGGAAAAGGAGGGGGGGCCAGGAAAAGGAGGGGGGCAGGAAAAGGGGGGGGCAGGAAAAGGGGGCAGGAAAGGGGGGCAGGAAAAGGGGGGGCAGGAAAAGGGGGGGCAGGAAAAGGGGGGGGCAGGGGCAGGAAAAGGAGGGGGGGCAGGAAAAGGGGGACAGGAGTGTCCCAGAGCACCCCAACCTCCCCTGAGATGAGCCCATGGGACCCTAAAGCACCCCCCCATCCTCTCCCCCCCCCAAATCTGGGTGTCCCCCCCTCACCTCTCACAGCAGCAGAAGAGGGAGCAGGAGGCGCTGTCCCGCCGGTACTTCCCAGACTTGGGGCTGTCCTGGCACTGGGAGATGTAGGTGTGAAGCTGGGAGATGATGGGACCTTCACCCTCACACTGGTGCTGCCAGGAGAGACACACCCCAAAAAGTGAGTCAAAGCTGGGGGGATTCACCCCAAAAACCCCATCCTGAGGTCCTCACCATGATGGTCTCCTAGATTTGGGTGGGGAAACTGACCCAAAAATGGGATGATCCACCCCAAAACCCCATCCTGAGGTCTTCACCTTGATGATCTCCTAGATTTGGGTGAAGAAACTGACCCAAAAATGGGATAATCCACCCCAAAAACCCTGTCCTGAGGTCCTCACCTTGATGGTCACATAGATAAACACCCATTTTGGGAGGGGAACTGACCCAAAAATGGGATGATCCACCCCAAAACCCCATCCTGAGGTCCTCACCTTGATGGTCTCCTGGCCTTGGGAGGGGAAAATGACCCAAAAATGGGATGATCCACCCCAAAAGCCCATCCTGAGGTCCTCACCTTGATGTTCTCATAGACTTGGGAAGGGAAAGTGACCCAAATTTGGGATTATTTGACCCAAAATGGGATATTCCCCCAAAACACCCATCTTGAGGTCCTCACCTCGATGGTCTCCTAGATTTGGGTGGGGAAACTGACCCAAAAATGGGATGATCCACCCCAAAACCCCATCCTGAGGTCTTCACCTTGATGGTCTCCTAGATTTGGGTGGAGAAACTGACCCAAAAATGGGATAATCCACCCCTAAAACCCATCCTGAGGTCCTCACCTTGATGCTCTCATAGACTTGGGAAGGGAAAGTGACCCAAAAATGGGATTATTTGACCCAAAATTAGGATGATCCACCCCAAAAGACCATCTTGAGGTGGTCACCCTGATGGTCTTCTAGACACCTTGATGGTCTCCTAGATTTGGGAGGGGAAAATGACCCAAAAATGGGATGATCCACCCCAAAACCCCATCTTGAGGTCCTCACCTTGATGTTCTCATAGACTTGGGAGGGGAAAATGACCCAAAAATGGGATGATCCACCCCAAAAGCCCATCCTGAGGTCCTCACCTTGATGTTCTCATAGACTTGGGAAGGGAAAGTGACCCAAATTTGGGATTATTTGACCCAAAAATGGGATATTCCCCCAAAAACACCCATCTTGAGGTCCTCACCTCGATGGTCTCCTAGATTTGGGTGGGGAAACTGACCCAAAAATGGGATGATCCACCCCAAAACCCCATCCTGAGGTCTTCACCTTGATGGTCTCCTAGATTTGGGTGGAGAAACTGACCCAAAAATGGGATAATCCACCCCTAAAACCCATCCTGAGGTCCTCACCTTGATGCTCTCATAGACTTGGGAAGGGAAAGTGACCCAAAAATGGGATTATTTGACCCAAAATTAGGATGATCCACCCCAAAAGACCATCTTGAGGTGGTCACCCTGATGGTCTTCTAGACACCTTGATGGTCTCCTAGATTTGGGAGGGGAAAATGACCCAAAAATGGGATGATCCACCCCAAAACCCCATCTTGAGGTCCTCACCTTGATGTTCTCATAGACTTGGGAGGGGAAAATGACCCAAAAATGGGATGATTCACCCCAAAAGCCCATCCTGAGGTCCTCACCTTGATGTTCTCATACACTTGGGAAGGGAAAATGACCCAAAAATGGGATTATTTGACCCAAAAATGGGATATTCCCCAAAAAACCCATCTTGAGGTCCTCACCTTGATGTTCTCCTAGATTTGGGTGGAGAAACTGACCCAAATTTGGGATTATTTGACCCAAAATTAGGATGATCCACCCCAAAACCCCATCCTGAGGTCCTCACCTTGATGTTCTCCTAGATTTGGGTGGAGAAACTGACCCAAAAATGGGATGATCCACCCCAAAACCCCATCCTGAGGTCCTCACCTTGATGGTCTCGTAGGAGCCGGTGATGAGGGCGATGAAGAGGCTGAGCACCATGTAGATGAAGAGGCTGATGAAGGTGTAGAGGTACACCTGGCTGAACAGCCACACCAAGTAGCTGTTCTGCTGCATCTCCGCGAAGGTGACGAACATGTCGTCCCCGTTGATGAGGGAGAAGAGGCACTCGGACACCATGGACAGGGACCTGAACTGGGAGGAGAGAGGAGATAAGAGGAGATGAGAAGCTTGGGAGATAGCTGGAGGAACCACCTAGCTTCCTCTTCCAACCCAGGTTGGGTGCTCCTTGGTGGGGCACAAACCCTCCTTGGTGGGGCACAAACCCTCCTTGGTGGGTTCTCCTCCATCCCCATGTCCATCTCTTCCCAAATTTGGGGTGGGGGGACCACTGGGATGGAGGAGAGAAGAGATAAGAAGAGATAAGAGGAGATGAGAAGCTTGGGAGGTAGCTGGAGGAGCCACCTTGCTTCTCCTTCCAACCCAGCTTGGGTGCTCCTAAAATGGGGAGTAAATGCTCCTCCAAGGTTTCTCCTCCATCCCTGTGTCCATCTCTTCCCAAATTTGGGGTGGGGGGACCACTGGGATGGAGGAGAGAAGAGAAGAGGAGATGAGAAGCTTGGGAGATAGCTGGAGGAACCACCTAGCTTCCTCTTCCAACCCAGGTTGGGTGCTCCTTGGTGGGGCACAAACCCTCCTTGGTGGGTTCTCCTCCCTCCCTGTGTCCATCTCTTCCTAAATTTGGGGTGGGGGCACCACTGGGATGGAGGAGATAAGACGTTTGGGAGAGAGCTTGAGGAACCACCTAGCTTCCTCTTCCAAGCCAGGTTGGGTGCTCCTAAAATGGGGAGTAAATGCTCCTCCAAGGTTCCTCCTCCATCCCCGTGTCCATCTCTTCCCAAATTTGGGGTGGGGGGACCACTGGGATGGAGGAGAGAAGAGATAAGAAGCTTGGGAGATAGCTTGAGGAACCACCTAGCTTCCTCTTCCAACCCAGGTTGGGTGCTCCTTGATAGGGCACAAACCCTCCTTGATGGGTTCTCCTCCATCCCCATGTCCATCTCTTCCCAAATCTGGGGCGGGGGCACCACTGGGATGGAGGAGAGAAGAGATAAGAAGAGATAAGAGGTAATGAGAAGCTTGGGAGATAGCTGGAGGAGCCACCTAGCTTCCTCTTCCAACCCAGGTTGGGCGCTCCTTGATGGGGACTAAAGCTCCTTGATGGGTTCTCCTCCCTCCCCGTGTCCATCTCTTCCCAAATTTGGGGTGGGGGGACCACTGGGATGGGGGAGGAGCCTCTACAGAGCCAAGACTTGGACACCATGGAGAGGGATTGGAACTGGGATGAGATAAGAGATAAGAAGTTTGGGAGATAGCTGGAGGAACCACCTTGCTTCTCCTTCCAACCCAGCTTGGGTGCTCCTAAAATGGGGAGTAAATGCTCCTCCAAGGTTCCTCCTCCATCCCTGTGTCCATCTCTTCCCAAATTTGGGGTGGGGGGACCACTGGGATGGAGGAGAGAAGAGATAAGAAGCTTGGGAGATGGTTGGAGGCACCACGTTGGTGGTTCTCCTTCCAGGTTAGGTGCTCCTTGATGGGGAGTAAAGCTCCTTGATGGGTTCTCCTCCCTCCCTGTGTCCATCTCTTCCTAAATTTGGGGTGGGGGGACCACTGGGATGGGGGAGGAGCCTCCACAGAGGTGGTACCTTGACGTGGTAGGGTCCCAAGACGATCCATCCACAGAAGCAGTAGCCCAGGTAGATGACAGCCACGCAGCAGCAGAAGCGGATGACGTTGGGTAGGGCCACCCGTAAGGTGACGATGAGGATCTGGGTTTGGGAGAGGAACAAGAAGAACCCCACCCCTTACTGGGACCTCTTCTCCCTGTGTCCCATGGGAGATGGGGGGTGGGAGGTGAAGGGTGGTTAGAACATCTCAGGTGACCCTAAAAGTCCTCAGTGGAGGAGTTGAGGTGGTGGGATCAAGCTGAGCTTGGAAGGAAGCTGATGACCACCACTGATGGTGGTCTCCAGAATTTGGGGAGGGGGGGACATCCCTCCCCTCACCTTCTCCCCACCCTCCTTCTCCTGGGTGTTACTCACGTTGTATTTCTGGAAGAAGGTGAGGTAACGGATGACCCCCACCCAAACCAGGAGGGTGGAGGTCCCCAGCAGGATGCTGCAGACGTCGTAGCTGGCGAAGTTCTACCAAGGAGAAGAAGAGGCATGGAGATGTGGTCACCAAAGTTCCCCCCAAACACCATCCCAAAGGGCAAAGGGAAGGAAGGAGGGAGGAATTTTGGGGTCCTCCTTGATCCAGGACCCCTCTGGAGGGACATCTGTCTCTTAATCCATGGTCACAGCTTCACCAGGGGTGGAGAACCCATGGAGAACCCTCAGGAGAAGCATCACCAGGGGTGGAAACCACGTGGAGAACCCCCAGGAGAGGGTTTTTAACCCAAAACCGTTCCCACCCCAGCAGCTCCTGGATCTCTCAGACCTTCCAGCTTGTTCCCCAGTAATCCCAGTAACCTTGGACTCGATTCCAATCTTCATGATGGTTCCTAAGATGGTGAGGACGTCACTGATGACCAGGAGGAGGTACCCAAACACCATCCCAAAGGGAAAAGGAAGGAATTTTGGGGTCCTCCTTGATCTAGGACCCCTCTGGAGGGACATCTCCATGGACACAGCTTCACCAGGGGTGGAGAACCCACGGAGAACCCTCAGGAGAAGCATCACCAGGAGTGGAAACCACGTGGAGAACCCCCAGGAGAGGGTTTTTAACCCAAAACCATTCCCATCCCAGCTTCCAGCTTGTTCCCCAGTAATCCCAGTAACCTTGGACTCGATTCCAATCTTCATGATGGTTCCTAGGATGGTGAGGACGTCACTGATGACCAGGAGGATGTACCACCCGTTGAGGAACTCCATCCGATCCGAGAGGGACACGCTCCGGTTGTAGCGGCGACTGAAGAACCGGCTGAACTCCTAGGGGAGGAGAAGGGGGTTGGAGAGGTGACACTCCCCCCCACCGCCCCCACCATTGTCACCTCCCAGAAGCAGGAACCTTCTGGAAAGGGAGGTGGTGGTCCCCAAACTCACGTGCTGGAGCATCAGGCCCCGGATGATGGAGCGGGCGCAGAGGATGAAGGACAAGGAGCAGATGAGGATGACGATGACGTCGAAGAAGAGCCTGAAGGAGTTGTCACCTGGAGGACATGGGGAGGGGAGGGGACTTGTCACCTGGAGGACCTGGTGGTGGTTGGGGTGGGGGACACACGTGGGTTCAGCTCCAAAATCCTTTGGGGACACCTTCATGGAGATCGTGGGGAACAAGGGTGCTCAGCACCTCCTGAGGGGACCCAAATGTGTCCCCCATGTCCCCAAGGGGTGGTGGCCCTGGTCCCCAGAGCTTCTCAGCACCCTGAGGGGACCCAAACTCATCTCCACACCTCCCTGAGGGGACCCTAACGTGTCCCCATGTTCCCAAGGGGTGGCATCCTGGTCCCCAGAGCTTCTCAGCACCCTGAGGGGACCCAAACTCATCTCCACACCCCCTATGGGGACCCCAATGTGTCCCCCATGTCCCCAAGGGGTGGTGGCCCTGGTCCCCAGAGCTTCTCAGCACCCTGAGGGGACCCAAACTCATCTCCACACCCCCCTGAGGGGACCCTAACGTGTCCCCATGTTCCCAAGGGGTGGCATCCTGGTCCCCAGAGCTTCTCAGCACCCTGAGGGGACCCAAACTCATCTCCACACCCCCTATGGGGACCCCAATGTGTCCCCCATGTCCCCAAGGGGTGGTGGCCCTGGTCCCCAGAGCTTCTCAGCACCCTGAGGGGACCCAAACTCATCTCCACACCCCCTGAGGGGAGCCTAACGTGTCCCCATGTTCCCAAGGGGTGGCATCCTGGTCCCCAGAGCTTCTCAGCACCCTGAGGGGACACAAACTCATCTCCACACCCCCTATGGGGACCCCAATGTGTCCCCATGTTCCCAAGGGGTGGCATCCTGGTCCCCAGAGCTTCTCAGCACCCTGAGGGGACCCAAACTCATCCCCGGGTGACACCCACTTTCTCCTCCATCTCATGGGTCAGATGGGTACAACCAACCACGATCCCCCTCCCCCACCTCAAAAACTCCCTCCCTGGGGGTTCTCCACAACCTTCCAGAACCTTCTAGAACCTTCCAGACCTCCATTCTCACCTCGACCAAAGACACTGGGGTCTTTACACTCCTTGATGTCCGCTCTGTTCTCCAGGTGGATCTTCACCCTCCCGCTGTGGGCTTTGTTATCGAAGGTGATCTGGGGGACCCACCAAGAAAAGGAGGTGGTGGGGACCTCAAAATTGAGGTGGGGACCCCAAAATTGAGGTGGGGACCCCAAAATTGAGGTGGGGTGGGTCCTGTTGCCCCATCCCATGGTGGGATGAAGAAGACTCACGGTGATGGTGAAGGTGTAGCAGTCAGGGATCTCGTTGTTGATGATGGTTTGGATGTTGATGGCCTTCAGCTTGAACTGGATGGTGACGTTGATGAGCCTGGGGTGGGGGGAAATTGGGTCATTAGGCTTCCCCTTTAATTGGGGAGGTTCGTTAATTAGGGAGGTTCGTTAATTAGGTTCATTAGGGAGGGGAATTAGGGAGGTTTATTAGGGAGGGGCATCCCCCCCCGCCCCAACCCTGGAAGTGGTGGTGGCTCTTGGTGTCCTTCATCCGACAGTTGGGGTCACCTCAGGGGGTGATGGGGGACCAGGGTGCCAACCCTTGGGGACATGGGGACACATTGGGGTCCCCTCAGGGGGTGTGGAGATGAGTTTGGGTCCCCTCAGGGTGCTGAGAAGGTGTGGGGACCATGGTGCCACTCCTTGGGGACATGGGGACAAGTTGGGGTCCCCTCAGGGGGTGTGGAGATGAGTTTGGGTCCTCTCAGGGTGCTGAGAAGGTGTGGGGACTAGGATGCCACCCCTTGGGGACACCTTTGGGTCACCTCAAGGGGTGTGGGGACGAGTTTGGGTCACCTCAGGAGGTGCTGAGCAGGGATAGGGACCAGGGCCACTACCCCATGGGGACATGGGGACACATTTGGGTCACCTCAGGGGGTTCTGAGGGACCAGGGTGCCAGCCCTTGGGGACATGGGGACACATTGGGGTCACCTCAAGGGGGTGGGGACAAGTTTGGGTCCCCTGGGAACTGGGTGGGGTTACTTGTGGAACTTGAGGGTGAAGTTCTTGTAGCTCCGGTCCAGCTCGGGGGTGAGAAGAAGTTGGGGGTCTTCAGGGTCCACACCCAAACAGTCTGAAAGGGGGATGAGAAAGTACCTTCAAACCTCCCATCAACCCCCCCGGGGTCTTCTCAAGGTCAAGGTGGTGAGGAACAACGTCCCTGGGGTCAAATTGGGGTGGGGGGTGAAGGAACCATCCCTGGGGGTCACCAAAACCTGTTGGGATGGAGGAACCTTGACCCTGGGGGTCTCCAAAACCCCACCTGAGATGATGGGATGGAGGAACCTGGGCCCTGGGGGTCTCCAAAACCCCACCTGAGATGATGGGATGGAGGAACCTTGACCCTGGGGGTCTCCAGAACCCACCTGAGATGATGGGATGGAGGAACCTGGGCCCTGGGGGTCTCCAAAACCCCACCTGAGATGATGGGATGGAGGAACCTTGGCCCTGGGGGTCTCCAGAACCCTACCTGAGATGATGGGATGGAGGAACCTGGGCCCTGGGGGTCACCAAAACCCCACCTGAGATGATGGGATGGAGGAACCTTGACCCTGGGGGTCTCCAAAACCCCACCTGAGATGATGGGATGGAGGAACCTCGACCCTGGGGGTCTCCAAAACCCCACCTGAGATGATGGGATGGAGGAACCTCGACCCTGGGGCTCACCAAAACCCCACCTGAGATGATGGGATGGAGGAACCTTGGCCCTGGGGGTCTCCAAAACCCCACCTGAGATGATGGGATGGAGGAACCTTGACCCTGGGGGTCTCCAAAACCCCACCTGAGATGATGGGATGGAGGAACCTGGTCCCTGGGGCTCACCAAAACCCCACCTGAGATGATGGGATGGAGGAACCTGGGCCCTGGGGGTCACCAAAACCCCACCTGAGATGATGGGATGGAGGAACCTGGGCCCTGGGGGTCTCCAGAACCCTACCTGAGATGATGGGATGGAGGTACCTTGACCCTGGGGGTCTCCAGCACCCACCTGAGATGATGGGATGGAGGACCCTGGGCCCTGGGGGTCACCAGCACCCACCTGAGATGATGGGATGGAGGAACCTGGGCCCTGGGGGTCACCAAAACCCCACCTGAGATGATGGGATGGAGGAACCTGGGCCCTGGGGGTCTCCAAAACCCCACCTGAGATGATGGGATGGAGGAACCTGGGCCCTGGGGGTCTCCAAAACCCCACCTGAGATGATGGGATGGAGGAACCTTGACCCTGGGGGTCTCCAAAACCCCACCTGAGATGATGGGATGGAGGAACCTTGGCCCTGGGGGTCTCCAAAACCCCACCTGAGATGATGGGATGGAGGAACCTGGGCCCTGGGGGTCTCCAGAACCCACCTGAGATGATGGGATGGAGGAACCTTGACCCTGGGGGTCTCCAAAACCCCACCTGAGATGATGGGATGGAGGAACCTTGACCCTGGGGGTCTCCACAACCCACCTGAGATGATGGGATGGAGGAACCTTGACCCTGGGGGTCTCCAGAACCCACCTGAGATGATGGGATGGAGGAACCTTGGCCCTGGGGGTCTCCAGAACCCTACCTGAGATGATGGGATGGAGGAACCTGGTCCCTGGGGCTCACCAAAACCCCACCTGAGATGATGGGATGGAGGAACCTTGGCCCTGGGGGTCTCCAAAACCCCTCCTGAGATGATGGGATGGAGGAACCTCGACCCTGGGGGTCACCAAAACCCCACCTGAGATGATGGGATGGAGGAACCTGGGCCCTGGGGGTCTCCAAAACCCCTCCTGAGATGATGGGATGGAGGAACCTCGACCCTGGGGGTCACCAAAACCCCACCTGAGATGATGGGATGGAGGAACCTGGGCCCTGGGGGTCTCCAGAACCCTACCTGAGATGATGGGATGGAGGAACCTGGGCCCTGGGGCTCACCAAAACCCCACCTGAGATGATGGGATGGAGGAACCTCGACCCTGGGGGTCACCAAAACCCCACCTGAGATGATGGGATGGAGGAACCTGGGCCCTGGGGGTCTCCAAAACCCCTCCTGAGATGATGGGATGGAGGAACCTGGGCCCTGGGGGTCACCAAAACCCCACCTGAGATGATGGGATGGAGGAACCTGGGCCCTGGGGGTCTCCAAAACCCCACCTGAGATGATGGGATGGAGGAACCTTGACCCTGGGGGTCTCCAAAACCCCACCTGAGATGATGGGATGGAGGAACCTGGTCCCTGGGGGTCTCCAAAACCCCACCTGAGATGATGGGATGGAGGAACCTGGGCCCTGGGGGTCTCCAAAACCCCACCTGAGATGATGGGATGGAGGAACCTTGACCCTGGGGGTCTCCACAACCCACCTGAGATGATGGGATGGAGGAACCTTGACCCTGGGGGTCTCCAGAACCCACCTGAGATGATGGGATGGAGGAACCTTGGCCCTGGGGGTCTCCAGAACCCTACCTGAGATGATGGGATGGAGGAACCTGGTCCCTGGGGCTCACCAAAACCCCACCTGAGATGATGGGATGGAGGAACCTCGACCCTGGGGGTCACCAAAACCCCACCTGAGATGATGGGATGGAGGAACCTGGGCCCTGGGGGTCTCCAAAACCCCTCCTGAGATGATGGGATGGAGGAACCTGGGCCCTGGGGGTCACCAAAACCCCACCTGAGATGATGGGATGGAGGAACCTGGGCCCTGGGGGTCACCAAAACCCCACCTGAGATGATGGGATGGAGGAACCTGGGCCCTGGGGGTCTCCAAAACCCCACCTGAGATGATGGGATGGAGGAACCTTGACCCTGGGGGTCTCCAAAACCCCACCTGAGATGATGGGATGGAGGAACCTGGTCCCTGGGGGTCTCCAAAACCCCACCTGAGATGATGGGATGGAGGAACCTGGGCCCTGGGGGTCTCCAAAACCCCACCTGAGATGATGGGATGGAGGAACCTGGGCCCTGGGGGTCTCCAAAACCCCACCTGAGATGATGGGATGGAGGAACCTGGGCCCTGGGGGTCTCCAAAACCCCTCCTGAGATGATGGGATGGAGGAACCTCGACCCTGGGGGTCACCAAAACCCCACCTGAGATGATGGGATGGAGGAACCTGGGCCCTGGGGGTCTCCAAAACCCCTCCTGAGATGATGGGATGGAGGAACCTTGACCCTGGGGGTCACCAAAACCCCACCTGAGATGATGGGATGGAGGAACCTGGGCCCTGGGGGTCTCCAAAACCCCTCCTGAGATGATGGGATGGAGGAACCTTGACCCTGGGGGTCACCAAAACCCCACCTGAGATGATGGGATGGAGGAACCTGGTCCCTGGGGGTCTCCAGCACCCACCTGTGATGATCTGGGGGTCGATGTTGAAGGTGTCGTTGGCGGGGTCGATGCGGCCCCGCCGGTAGTACTGCTGGCAGAGCAGAAGACCCGTCCTGTTCCCAGCGCTCTCCTCCCGGGCGTAGGCGTAACGACCGATGGTCTCGTTAGGCACCGCTAAGTACTGGGGTGGGGGGGTGTTTGGAGGGTTGGGTGTCATCTCTGGGGGCTTCAGACACCTCTGTGGTCCCACCAGCCACCTCCACTGTCCCCGAGCACCTCCATGTCTCCATAACCCACCTCCAAGGGCCCCACCAGTGATCTCCGTGGTCCCCAACCACCTCCACGTCCTACCAGCCACCTCCACGGTCCCTCAATCACCTCCACATCCCCTCCAGCCACCTCTGTGTCCCACCAGTGATCTCCATGGTCCCCACCAGCCACCTCCATGGTCCCTCAGCCACCACCAGTGATCTCCATGGGCCCCACCAGCCACCTCCATGGTCCCTCAGCCACCTCCATGGTCCCTCACCCACCACCAGTGATCTCCATGGGCCCCACCAGCCACCTCCATGGTCCCTCAGACACCTCTGAGTCCCCTCCAGCCACCACCAGTGATCTCCATGGTCCCCAGATACTTCCAAGGTCCCCACCAGCCACCTCTGGTGATCTCCATGGTCCCTCAGACACCTCTGAGTCCCCTCCAGCCACCACCAGTGATCTCCATGGTCCCTCACCCACCTCCATGGTCCCTCAGCCACCACCAGTGATCTCCATGGTCCCTCAGACACCTCTGAGTCCCCTCCAGCCACCACCAGTGATCTCCATGGTCCCCAGGCACTTCCAAGGTCCCCAGCCATCTCCATGGTCTCTCAGCCACCTCTGGGTCCCCTCCAGCCACCTCCAGTGATCTCCATGGTCCCTCACCCACCTCCATGGTCCCTCAGCCACCACCAGTGATCTCCATGGTCCCTCAGACACCTCTGAGTCCCCTCCAGCCACCACCAGTGATCTCCATGGTCCCCAGGCACTTCCAAGGTCCCCAGCCATCTCCATGGTCTCTCAGCCACCTCTGGGTCCCCTCCAGCCACCTCCAGTGATCTCCATGGTCCCTCACCCACCTCCATGGTCCCTCAGCCACCACCAGTGATCTCCATGGTCCCTCACCCACCTCCATGGTCCCTCAGCCACCACCAGTGATCTCCATGGTCCCTCAGACACCTCTGAGTCCCCTCCAGCCACCACCAGTGATCTCCATGGTCCCCAGGCACTTCCAAGGTCCCCAGCCATCTCCATGGTCTCTCAGCCACCTCTGGGTCCCCTCCAGCCACCTCCAGTGATCTCCATGGTCCCTCACCCACCTCCATGGTCCCTCAGCCACCACCAGTGATCTCCATGGTCCCTCAGCCACCTCCATGGTCCCTCAGCCACCACCAGTGATCTCCATGGTCCCTCAGACACCTCTGAGTCCCCTCCAGCCACCACCAGTGATCTCCATGGTCCCCAGGCACTTCCAAGGTCCCCAGCCATCTCCATGGTCTCTCAGCCACCTCTGGGTCCCCTCCAGCCACCACCAGTGATCTCCATGGTCCCCACCACCCACCTCCACGGTCCTTAACCCACCACCCACGATCTCCACGGTCCCCAACCCCCTCACAGGTCCTGCTGGCTCCCCACCTTCTCCACGGCGTAGAAGACCCGGTCGTAGAGGTCCCTCTGGGTGTAGACGGCGTAGGAGTCGTCGGCGCCGTCGGCGTAGCCCTTCAGGAAGAGGTGCTTGAAGGCCACCGTGTTCTCCTCCTTGAAGGTCACCACCATCTGGTTGCTCAGCCCAAAGAGGATCAGCTGAGGGACAACACCCCCTCCCCAAAAAACATAAGGGGGGGGACACACACAACCATGAGGTAGAGACCTTCTCCTACCCCCAAGACTCGGAGGAAGCCCCCCCAGATCTCCCTCAGCTTCAGCAGGGGGTCTCCAAACCCCTCCTGGGGAAGGGGACGACGTGGGATGGGTTGTCCTGCATGTCCTGTTGCCCAGGGTCACCACGGCCCAGGGTCATCACTGCCCCAATGCCACCCCCCTTGGTGTCCCCATGTCCCCTTCCCTGGTGGTCTCCTTCCCCAGGGACACCCCCCTTGCTGTCCCCATGTCCCAGGGCCACCACTGCCCCAATGCCACCCCCTCCAGTGTCTCCTTCCCCAGGGTCATCACTGCCCCAATGCCACCCCCTTTGGTGTCCCCATGTCCCCTTCCCTGGTGGTCTCCTTCCTCAGGGTCACCAGTGCCCCAGTGACAACCCCCTTGGTGTCCCCATGTCCCAGGGCCACCACTGCCCCAATGCCACCCCCTCCAGTGTCCCCATGTCCCCTTCCCTGGTGGTCTCCTTCCCCAGGGCCACCCCTCCAGTGTCCCCAGGCCCCATTCCCAGTGTCCCCACGCCCCAGGGCCACCCCCTCAGTGTCCCCACGCCCTGAGGCCACCCCACTCAGTGTCCCCATGCCCTGAGGCCACCAGTGCCCTCCAGTGTCCCCACCCCCCAGAGCAACCCCCTCAGTGTCCCCACACCCTGAGGCCACCCCTCTCAGTGTCCCCACGTCCCAGGGCCACCTCACTCAGTGTCCCCAAGCCCTGAGGCCACCACTACCCCAAGGCCAGGCCCCTCCAGTGTCCCCATGCCCTATTCCCAGTGTCCCCATGCCCTAAGGCCACCCCGTCCAGTGTCCCCATGTCCCAGGGCCACCCCCATCGGTGTCCCCACACTCTGAGGCCACCACTACCCCAAGGCCAGGCCCCTCCAGTGTCCCCATGTCCCAGGGCCACCCCCCTCAGTGTCCCCAAGCCCTGAGGCCACCACTACCCCAAGGCCAGGCCCCTCCAGTGTTCCCATGTCCCAGGGTCCCCAGTGTCCCCAGGCCATTCCCTCCAGTGTCCCCACACCCTGAGGCCACCCCCCTCAGTGTCCCCAAGCCCTGAGGCCACCACTACCCCAAGGCCAGGCCCCTCCAGTGTCCCCACGTCCCAGGGCCACCCCCTCCAGTGTCCCCACCCCCCAGGACCACCCCCCTCAGTGTCCCCAAGCCCTGAGGCCACCACTACCCCAAGGCCAGGCCCTCCAGTGTCCCCATGTCCCAAGGCCAGGCCACTCCAGTGTCCCCATGCCCCAGGACCACCCCCTCCAGTGTCCCCACACCCTGAGGCCACCACTACCCCAAGGCCAGGCCCCTCCAGTGTCCCCATGTCCCAGGGCCACCCCCATCGGTGTCCCCACACCCTGAAGCCACCCCCCTCAGTGTCCCCAAGCCCTGAGGCCACCACTACCCCAAGGCCAGGCCCCTCCAGTGTTGCCATGCCCTATTCCCAGCGTCCCCATGCCCTAAGGCCACCCCCTCCAGTGTCCCAATGCCCTGAGGCCACCCCCCTCAGTGTCCCCAAGCCCTGAGGCCACCCCCTCCAGTGTCCCCACCCCCCAGGGCCACCCCCATTGGCGTCCCCACACCCTGAGGCCACCCCCCTCAGTGTCCCCAAGCCCTGAGGCCACCACTACCCCAAAGCCAGGCCCCTCCAGTGTCCCCATGTCCCAGGGCCACCCCCATTGGCGTCCCCACGCCCTGAGGCCACCCCCCTCAGTGTCCCCAA
Source organism: Hypotaenidia okinawae (assembly GCA_027925045.1). Taxonomy (NCBI): domain Eukaryota; kingdom Metazoa; phylum Chordata; class Aves; order Gruiformes; family Rallidae; genus Hypotaenidia; species Hypotaenidia okinawae. The sequence goes on from BSDF01000033.1 coordinate 1,253,211, forward strand.
GCCCTGAGGCCACCACTACCCCAAGGCCAGGCCCCTCCAGTGTTGCCATGCCCTATTCCCAGCGTCCCCATGCCCTAAGGCCACCCCCTCCAGTGTCCCAATGCCCTGAGGCCACCCCCCTCAGTGTCCCCAAGCCCTGAGGCCACCCCCTCCAGTGTCCCCACCCCCAGGGCCACCCCCATTGGCGTCCCCACACCCTGAGGCCACCCCCCTCAGTGTCCCCAAGCCCTGAGGCCACCACTACCCCAAAGCCAGGCCCCTCCAGTGTCCCCATGTCCCAGGGCCACCCCCATTGGCGTCCCCACGCCCTGAGGCCACCCCCCTCAGTGTCCCCAAGCCCTGAGGCCACCACTACCCCAAAGCCAGGCCCCTCCAGTGTCCCCACCCCCCAGGGCCACCCCCCTCAGTGTCCCCAAGCCCTGAGGCCACCACTACCCCAAAGCCAGGCCCCTCCAGTGTCCCCATGTCCCAGGGCCACCCCCCTCAGTGTCCCCAAGCCCTGAGGCCACCACTACCCCAAAGCCAGGCCCCTCCAGTGTCCCCATGTCCCAGGGCCACCCCCATTGGCGTCCCCACGCCCTGAGGCCACCCCCCTCAGTGTCCCCAAGCCCTGAGGCCACCACTACCCCAAAGCCAGGCCCCTCCAGTGTCCCCACCCCCCAGGGCCACCCCCTCCAGTGTGTGTCGCGTCCCGTCCCCTTCCCCGCCGTGTCCCCTCCCCCCCCCCGGTACCTGCACGGTGACGAGGAGGATCTTGGCCAGCTGCAGCCCCAGCTTGACGGGCCGGCGGCCCCGGGCGCGGTACTTGTCGCAGGGGCTCATGAAGAAATACTTGAGGCGGCGCCTCAGCTCCTCCTCCTCGGCCGCCGCCGCCGCCGCCGGACACTCGGTAGCCCCGTAGCCGGCCCCGCGGCCCAGCAGCCGCTCCGTTTCTGAAGGGGGAAACGGGCCGTTAACGGGCGGGGAGGCGGGGAAGGGGCTGCCCCCTTCTGCCACCCCCCTCCTCATCGGGCCCCGCTCACCGGACGCGGCCGCCATCGCGCCCTCCCCCTCCGACCTTTATCACATGACCGGAAGTGAGGCCTAGCCGGGGATCTGGACCTATCAGAGGACGGCTCTAGAAGGCGGGAGCCCGCCCACTGAGCCAGCGCCCCACCCGCCGTCCTCACCCCACTCCCTGGCCTTTATCACATGACCGGAAGTGAGGCCTGAGCCGAGCCTCTGGGCCTATCAGCACGGCCCGCCCACTGAGCTTGACCACGCCCCTTGAGCTTGGCCACGCCCGCTGTTAGTTACTGGACCCCACCCATTGGCCTATTCTGGCCACGCCCATTAATCATGGCCCCGCCCACTTTACCCACACCCCGCCTCCCTTGTAGAGGCTCCACCCATTCCGCCGTGGCCCCGCCCACCCGTCACCCCGCGATAGGCCCCGCCCATTCTAGCCCAGGCTCCGCCCACAGCCGGGTGTGGCCCCGCCCATTGGTCGGCCCCCGGCCCCTCCCACTGTGTCTCTGGCCACGCCCACTGCCGAGCTTAGTCACGCCCATTGGATGCGGCCACGCCTGGTGAGAGTGGCCACGCCCATCAACCTCCCTGGCCACGCCCATTGGACGTGCCCCCCAGCGGCCACCCAGTGCCCCCCAGTATCCCCCCAGTGCCTCCAAACGGCCCCCCAGCACCCTCCCAGTACCCCCAGTGCCTCCCAGCGGCCTCCCAGTGCCCCCCAGTACCCCCAGTGCCCCCCCAGTCCCTCCAAACATCCCCCCAGCACCCCCCCAGTACCCCCAGTGCCTCCCAGCGGCCCCCCAGTGCCCCCCAGTACCCCCAGTGCCCCCCAAGTGCCTCCAAACGGCCCCCCAGCACCCTCCCAGTACCCCCAGTGCCTCCCAGCGGCCCCCCCAGTGCCCCCCAATACCTCCAGTGCCCCCCCCAGTGCCTCCCAGTGGCCCCCCAGTACCCTCAGTGCCCCCCCACTGTCCCTCACATCACACCCTGCCACGTGTCCTGCACACACACCCCTTGTCTGCCCCCCAGCGCCCTCCCAGTCCCCCCCAGTACCCCCCCCCACTACACACACACACAGTGTCTGCTCCCAACACGTGTAACCACTCCCCACCCCACCCCCCCCACACACACCCAGAAGAACCCCCCACGCCACCACCCACGTGTGCCCCGCGTGGGTGTTGTCCGTGTGTCCTGGCACCGCCGTCCGTCCGTCCCTCCCCCCCACCCACCCACCCACTGGACACGGGGTCAAAGTCCAGTGCAGCCACCGCACGGGGCCTCGTCCTCCACCATGTTCCTCTGGTTCCTCGGGGTGCTGAGCGCCTGCCCCTGGCCCAGCACAGGTAGGTACACACCACCACAGGCCCCCCACACGCCCCGTCACACCCCAACACACGTGGGAGAACCCTCTCGCCCTTTATTGGGAGGGGGGGGGGAATTCGGCCCTTTTTGGGGTGATTTCATCTCATTTGGGGCCCAGTCACCCCTTTTGGGGGATCTCTGCTGATATTTTGGGGTCCTTTCACCCTCTTTTAGGCCCTTTCGCCCTGTTTTGAGGTCCTTCCACCCTATTTTTGGGTCCTTTCACCCTCTTTGGGGTCCTTTCACCCTGTTTTGGGGTCCTTCCACCCTCTTTTGGGTCCTTTCACCCTCTTTTGGGTCCTTCCACACTGGTTTTGGGTCCTTCCAGCCTGTTTTGGGTCCTTTCACCCTGTTTTGGGTCCTTCCACGCTATTTTTGGATCGTTCCACCCTCTTTTGGGTCCTTTCACCTTGTTTTTGGGGTCCTTTCACCCTCTTTGGGGTCCTTCCAACCTCTTTGGAGTCCTTCCACCCTATTTTTGGGTCGTTCCACCCTCTTTTGGGTCCTTTCACCTTGTTTTTGGGGTCCTTTCACCCTCTTTGGGGTCCTTCCAACCTCTTTGGGGTCCTTCCACCCTATTTTTGGGTCGTTCCACCCTCTTTTGGGTCCTTTCACCCTCTTTGGGGTCCTTCCAACCTCTTTGGGGTCCTCCCACCCTGTTTTGGGTCCTTTCATCTTGGTTTGGGGTCCTTTCACCCTGTTTTGGGTCCTTCCACCCTCTTTTGTGTCCTTTCACCTTGTTTTTGGGGTCCTTTCACCCTCTTTGGGGTCCTTTCACCCTGTTTTGGGTCCTTCCACCCTCTTTTGTGTCCTTTCACTTCGTTTTTGGGTCTTTCCACCCTCTTTTGGGTCCTTTCACCCTGTTTTGTGTCCTCCCACCCTGTTTTGGGTCCTTTCATCTTGGTTTGGGGTCCTTTCACCCTGTTTTGGGTCCTTCCACCCTCTTTTGTGTCCTTTCACCTTGTTTTTGGGGTCCTTTCACCCTCTTTTGGGTCCTTTCACCCTCTTTGGGGTCCTTTCACCCTGTTTTGGGTCCTTCCACCCTCTTTTGGTGTCCTTTCACCCTGTTTTGGGTGCAGTCACCCTGGTTTTGGGCTCCTTCCACCCTATTTTGGGTCCTTCCACCCTCTTCCACCCTTTCTCCTCCTCCCAGCCCCACACCCTCAGCCACCCTTTAGTCCCCCCCCACCCAGGTGCCCTTGGGTGGCCTCCCACACCCATGTCCCCCCTCCCCAGGTCTCCCCCCACGCCACATGGACACGGTGGTTGGGATCGTGGAGGCCCTGGAGTCGAGCCACCATGGCGGCGGCAGCGCCGTGCTGGAGCTGGCGCGGGCGCTGGGTGCCTGCAGCACCCCGGGGTGCCGGGCGGTTCTTGGAGAACCCTGGGATGTTCCACCAGCCCCAGCAGCTCTGAGCGACCCAGAGTGGCTGCTCTTCACCCAACTCCTCCGGCCTGAGGCCTCGGCGCCCGAGCGCGGCGCGGTGCTGGCACCCGACGGCTCCACCGTGGCCGTAGGCCCGCTCCTGGCCGGCGTTGAGGTAGGCCTCAAGCAGGCCTCGGGGTTGCCCCTCCCCACCTTCCAGCCACCCGTCGACGCCCTCTACGCCGTCACCCTCACCGAAGCCTTGGGGACATCGTTCCTCTTGGCTCGGGGTGACAAGGCCGCGCTGGGACCCGGCGGTTGTTGGGATGCCGTTGATGACCCCCAAAACTACACCCTGCTGGGACCCCCGTCGCCCATCCCTGACGCCGTCGCCAACGGGGCGATGGATGGGGTGATCTTGGGCGCCCGCATGGCCAGAGCACCCATCCCCCTCACCGACCTTCTCCGTGGCTACTACGGGACGGGCAACGGCACCCAGAAGGGGCGACCCCCCAGCAGCTACAGGCGGCGAGATTTTGGGGTGCTGACAGCACCGGGGAAGCTGGAAGAGGAGGTGGAGGCCATGCTGAAGGTGCTCCGGGTTCTACCACCCACCCAGGAGCTCTTGGAGGACGTGGGGCCGGAGGAGGTGGTGGCCATCGCCCGTCGGGCGGCGCGGGAGTTCACGGAGCTCTATGTGGGTAGGGAGGTGGCACCCGGCCTGCGGTGGGAGGATGGGTGGGGATCCCTCACCCTGGGTGGGGTTGGGTGGCCCTAGTGCCACCCCAGTGTAGGTGGCACTGAGGGGAGTTGAGCTCTGAGAGCCAACGGGTGACACCCCCTGGGTGGATGTTGGGGTGTCTCCGTGATGGACACCCACAGGTCCCCTGGATGGACACCACCTCATCCCCATGATGGATGTTGGGGTGTCCCTGGGTGGACACCACCATGTCCCCATGATGGTGGTCCCTGGATGGACACCACCATGTCCCCATGATGGATGTTGGGGTGTCCCTGTGATGGACACCACCGTGTCCCCATGATGGTGGTCCCTGGATGGACACCACCTCATCCCCATGATGGATGTTGGGGTGTACCTGGATGGACACCACCATGTCCCCATGATGGTGGTCCCTGGATGGACACCACCTCATCCCCATGATGGATGTTGGGGTGTCCCTGTGATGGACACCACCTCACCCCCATGATGGTGGTCCCTGGATGGACACCACCTCATCCCCGTGATGGATGTTGGGGTGTCCCCTGGATGGACACCACCATGTCCTGGGGATGGACACCCACAGGTCTCCTGGATGGACACCACCGCTGTGTCCCCTGGATGGGGGACTGGTGTGTCCCTGGGTGGTGGTCCCTGGATGGTCACCACTGTGTCCCCTGGGTAATGGGGTCCCTGGACACTGATGTGCCCCTGGTTGGCCACCACCACATCCTCTGTGGTGGCCCCCAGCGTGTCCTCTGGACACAGCCACGTCCCCAGCCACGGGACAACCCCTGAGCAGATGCTGCATGTCCCCTAAATGAGGTGACCCCCAGGAGGACACTGCCACCTCCCACCCCAAGAGCTTCCCAACCTGGTGACACCTCCACGCCCCCAAGACCACCAGTAGCCGCCGCCACGTCCCCAACCACCCATGGGACAACACCTCTTCTCCCACCCCTTCCACAGACTGCCCACCCATCGTCCCCCGGTGCATGTGGGGTGCCCGTCCTTACCGTGGCACCCCAAGATTGTTGACCCTCCCCTTGGGCTCCATCTACATCCACCACACCTTCATCCCCAGCGCCCCGTGCCTCAACTTCCCCTCCTGCGCCCGGGACATGAGAGCCATGCAGCGCTTCCACCAGGACATCCGTGGGTGGGATGACATCGGCTACAGGTGAGGTCCCATCACCCTCACCCAACCTCACCTGGGGGTTGTCCCCTGTCACCCACCCTCAGGTTGAACCCCCACCACCCTCCTCACCGCTCCTTCCTCCACGGTGGGGTTGCTTGCAGCTTCGTGGTGGGCTCGGATGGGTACCTGTACCAAGGTCGAGGTTGGAACTGGGTTGGAGCCCACACCAAAGGCTACAACAGCAGAGGTTACGGGGTGGGGTACGTCGGGGACTTCTCAGCCACCCCACCGGACCAGGACACCATCGCCTTGGTGAGGGATGAGCTCCTACCCTGCGCCGTGAAGACCGGTCGGCTTCACCCTAACTACACCCTACGCGGTCACCGGCAGATGGGTCACACCGACTGTCCTGGCAACTCCCTCTTCCAGGAGATCGAGACCTGGTACGGCTTCAAGGTGAGGACCAAGTTCTGGAGCATCTCCAGGAGATGGTGGTTTGGTGGCCAGGAGGATGGGGAGGGGTGTGTGGGGGGTGGGGCTTGGTGGGGGTAGGGGGAAGGTGGGTTTGGGGAGGTGACAGTCAGACTGATGGTGGTTTCTTCTCTGCAGTGAGGACCTGGACCTGGGGGTCCTGGGATGGATCGTGGTGGTCTGGATGGATGCTGGCCCAATGGGTGGAGGTTTGGATGGATCCTGGTCCAGGTGGGCATCAGGCTGATGGATCCTGGTCCTGATGGATCCTGGTCCAGGTGGGCATCAGGCTGATGGATGCTGGTCCTGATGGATCCTGGTCCTGATGGATCCTGGTCCAGGTGGGCATCAGGCTGATGGATGCTGGTCCTGATGGATCCTGGTCCTGATGGATCCTGGTCCAGGTGGGCATCAGGCTGATGGATGCTGGTCCTGATGGATCCTGGTCCTGATGGATCCTGGTCCAGGTGGGCATCAGGCTGATGGATGCTGGTCCTGATGGATCCTGGTCCTGATGGATCCTGGTCCAGGTGGGCATCAGGCTGATGGATCCTGGTCCTGATGGATCCTGGTCCAGGTGGGCATCAGGCTGATGGATGCTGGTCCTGATGGATCCTGGTCCTGATGGATCCTGGTCTGGATGGATCCTGGTCCTGATGGATCCTGGTCCAGGTGGGCACCAGCCCAGATGGACCCTGGTCCTGATGGATCCTGGTCCAGGTGGGCATCAGGCTGATGGATGCTGGTCCTGATGGATCCTGGTCCTGATGGATCCTGGTCCAGGTGGGCACCAGTTTGATGGATCCTGGTCCTGATGGACCCTGGTCTGGATGGATCCTGGTCCAGACAGACCCTGACCTGATGGATGACATCAAGGATGGATCCCGGTCCAGGTGGGCACCAGCCCAATGGATGCTGGTCCTGATGGACCCTGGTCCTGATGGACCCTGGTCCAGGAGGTCCCCAGCCCCACTGGCCCAGCAGCCCATCCCCGTAGCCACCAGCAATCCACCTGCAATAAAGCCAGTTGCCAGGACATCAGCTTTGGGTGGTTCCTGATGGGACAGGGGGAAACTGAGGCACGGGGTGGGAGGTGGCCATGCACCCCTGTTCACTCTGAAACCTAACGATGGCCTTTAACCCAGATACACTTGAGCCCCACAGAACCTTGAGGACCCTCAAAGAGACCCCCAACTCCACCCACAGACCCCCGAATGACGGGTATCCAGCCCTCAGAGGTCCCCACACCACCCCCCCCACTCACCCCATAGCTCCCCAGCACCCCTGTTCACTCTGAAACCTAACGATGGTGTTTAATCTGGATACATTCGAGCCCCATAGAACCTTGAGGACCCTCAAAGAGACCCCCCAACTCCACCCACAGACCCCCACAATGATGGCTATCCAGGTCCCCACACCATCCCCCACCTCCCCATAGCTCCCCAGCACCCCTGTTCACTCTGAAACCTAACGATGGCCTTCAACCCAGATACACTTGAGCCCCACAGAACCTTGAGGACCCTCAAAGAGACCCCCAACTCCACCCACAGCCCCCCCAATGACAGGTATCCAGCCGTCAGAAGTCCCCACATAGCTCCCCAGCATCCCTGTTCACTCTGAAACCTAATGATGGTGTTTAATCTGGATACATTCAATCCCCACAGAACCTTGAAGACCCTCAAAGAGACCCCCAACTCTACCCACAGCCCCCCCAATGATGGGTATCCAGCCCTCAGGGGTCCCAATGCCACCCCCCACCCCCCATACCTCCCAAGCACTGCCATCTCCAGCCCCCTGTTCACTCTGAAACCTAACGATGGCCTTTAACCCGGATCTACTTCATCAACCTCCTGGGTCTCCAACCCCACTCTGGTGGGGTGGCCTGATGTGTCCACCCTCACCCCCACCCCCCCCCCCAAAACCAACTTCTAAGCCAGATCCCAAACCTGAAACTGGTTTAAACTGGGAGGGGCAGAGGCGGGGGTGAGGGTGTGACTGACACTCCTGCTTGGTCACATGGGGTGAAGCCACCACAGGAACTGGGGCCAGGAGAAGACAACAACCCAGGTACCACGGGGACAGAGAGAGGGGGAGGGGAGGAAGAAGGGGGGGGAGGGGGCTTTTTTGGGTGGGGAGAGCACCCTGAGGTGATGCTCCAGCTTTTGGGGGGGGGGGGATGAGGGGTGGGGAGGAGGGGGTGAAGCAGCACCCTGAAGAGCTTGTAGGACAAGGTGCTGTGCTGGAAGATGGGGTGGGGGCTCCCAAAAAGCTGGGGGACCCCCCCCCACCCTCACCCACCCCCTGGGGTGTGGGTGCAGCTCAGTTTTTGGGGTGCCAGCACCCCCTAAAATCAGAGCTGTGGGTGCTCAACTGCCACCCATGAGGAGGCTTTGGGGGTGCAGCCCAACCACAGCCCCCCCCCCCCAATACACCCCCTCCCCCCCCAACCTTGGGCTGCACCCATTTGAGGGTGCTGAGGGTGCTGTGGGGGGAGGGGGGTGCCCATGGTTTTGGGGTGCAGGTGGCGGGGAGGAAATGCCGTGGCGGAGACGGAAGCACCTCCGGATGTGGGGGGAGGGGTAGGGGGGGAGGGGTGTCACCCACCCCCACCCACACTGTGTCCCTGCTGGCACCCCCCTGCCCTGAGCGAGGGGGTGGGGTGCTGCTTTGGGGTGGGCACCTACAAAGGGGGTGGGGAACCCCCTGGGGTGGGGAGGGTAGGGGGGACACACACAGGGGGCACCCATGAGATGGGGACACCCCTCCCCAGCTTTGGTGCATGGGGGGTACCCCAGGGGTTTGGGGCACCCAGAAGTTGGGGACCCCCCTCCTATGGGTAGGAGCACCCCAGGGACACCCCCCTCCATGGGCAGGGGCACCCATGAGATGGGGACCCCCCTCTCCATGGGTAGGAGCACCCCAGGGACCCTCCCCCTCCATGGGCAGGGGCACCCATGAGATGGGGACCCCCCTCTCCATGGGTAGGAGCACCCCAGGGACCCCCCATCCATGGGCAGGGGCACCCCAGGGACCCCCCCTCCATGGGCAGGGGCACCCATGAGATGGGGACAGCCCCCACCTTGGTGCATGGGGCACCCCAGGGGTACCCATAAGTTGGGGACCCCCCTCCCATGGGTAGGAGCACCCCAGGGATCCCCCCTCCATGGGCAGGGGCACCCCAGGGACCCCCCTCCATGGGCAGAGGCACCCATGAGATGGGGACCCCCCCAAACCTTGGTGCATGGGGGCACCCCAGGGGTTTTGGGCACCCATAAGTTGGGGACCCCCTCCCATGAGTAGGAGCACTCCAGGGACCCCCCTCCATGGGCAGGGGCACCCATGAGATGGGGACCTCCCCCCACCTTGGTGCCTGGGGGGTACCCCAGGGGTTTTGGGCACCCATAAGTTGGGGACCCCCCCAGGACAGCTGGGCCACCCCTGAAGATGGGGACCCCTTGATGAGCAGGGTGACCCCACAACAAGGGGCACCCGAGGGTGGGCACCCAGTTATGGGTGCCCTGGATGAGGGGACCCAAAGAGGGGTTGGGGGTGATGGGTGATGGGGGTGATGGGGGTGATGGGTGATGGGATGGGGAGCTGATGGGTGATGTGTTGGGGTGCCCAGGTTGGGGGGTACCTTGGGTGCTCCTACCCAGCTACAAGCCTCCTTAGATCAGGGCACCCAACCTCGGGTGCCAAAATGGGGGTGCTGAGGGTGCTCTGGATGGAGGAGACCAGATTTGGGGCTGGGGGGTGGGGTGGGTGGTGGTGGTGGTACCCCATGGGTGGTGGTACCCCATGACCAACACGGGTGGGGGTACCCCATGGGTGGTGTACCCCATGGGTGGTGGTACCCCATGGGTGGTAGTACCTCATGAGTGGTAGTACCCCATGGGTGGTGGTACCCCATGACCAACACAGGTGGTGGTACCCCATGGGTGGTGTACCCCATGGGTGGCGGTACCCCATGAGCGGTGGTACCCCATGAGCGGTGGTACCCCATGGGCAGTGGTACGCCATGGGTGGTGGTACCCCATGACCAACACAGGTGGTGGTACCCCATGGGTGGTGTACCCCATGGGCAGTGGTACCCCATGGGTGGTAGCACCCCATGGGTGGTAGCACCCCATGAGCAGTGGTACCCCATGGGTGGTGGTACCCCATGAGCAGTGGTACCCCATGGGTGGTAGCACCCCATGAGCGGTGGTACCCCATGGGTGGTGGTACCCCATGAGCGGTGGTACCCCATGGGTGGTAGCACCCCATGAGCGGTGGTACCCCATGGGTGGTGGTACCCCATGGATGGTAGTACCCCATGGGTGGTAGCACCCCATGAGCGGTGGTACCCCATAGGTATCTCCATCCCAGATGGAGGTGGAGAACCCCCTCCAGGACCCGAACCCCCAACCCTCCTAAAGACCTACAAGTGGAGGACCTCAGCACCCATGGGTGACCCCGAGAGGGGGTCGGGGTCCCCGGGAAGCCGCCGCTGGACCCGTCTCCAAGGCTGGAAACGGTCCTACAGCCAACCCCAGCCCCACGGCCCCCACGGCGCAGCTGGCAAGGCCACCTCTCCTCCTGGGCCCCCCAAAGCCAGCACCCGCAGGTCCCTCTTCCAGAGGGCCTTTTCAGCACCCTCGGCGGCACCCAAGGGTGCTGAGGGGGGAAGGGCCCCCTGCAGAAGTACCTGCGCTCCATGGCCAAGAGGAAGGGTCACCTGGAGAGAGGGGACAAGGTGGAGGAGGTGGTCCAGGAGGCTGGGGCAGGTATGGGGGTGATGGGGGGGGGGGGGGTCAGGGTGGGTGGGGTGGGTTTTGGGGGGTCAGGGTGCTGGTGATGGGATGGGGAGGTGATGGGTGCTGGGTTGGAGGTGATGGGTGATGGGTTTGGGGGTGCTGGGTGGGTGGGTGGGGGTGTCAGGGTGCTGGTGGTGGGTTTGGGGGTGATGGGTGCTGGGTTGGAGGTGATGGGTGATGGGTTTGGGGGTGATGGGTGGGTGGGTGGGGGTGTCAGGGTGCTGGTGGTGGGTTTGGGGGTGATGGGTGCTGGGTTGGAGGTGATGGGTGATGGGTTTGGGGGTGATGGGTGGGTGGGTGGGGGTGTCAGGGTGCTGGTGGTGGGTTTGGGGGTGATGGGTGCTGGGTTGGAGGTGATGGGTGGGTGGGTGGGGGGGTCAGGGTGCTGGTGGTAGGTTTGGGGGTGCTGGGTGGGTGGGGTCAGGGTGGGTGGGGTGGGTTTGTGGGGGGTCAGGGTGCTGGTGATGGGTTTGGGGGTGCTGGGTGGTGGGTGGGATGGGGTAGGGTGGGTATGTGGGGGGTCAGGGTGCTGGTGATGGGATGGGGAGGTGATGAGTGCTGGGTTGGAGGTGATGGGTGGTGGGTTTGGGGGTGATGGGTGGGTGGGGTCGGGGGGGGGTTTGTGTGGGGTCAGGGTGCTGGTGATGGGTTTGGGGGTGCTGGGTGGGGTGGGGGGTGTCAGGGTGCTGGTGATGGGATGGGGAGGTGCTGGGTGCTGGGTTGGAGGTGATGGGTGATGGGTTTGGGGGTGATGGGTGGGGGGGTCAGGGTGGGTGGGGTGGGTTTGTAGGGGGTTAGGGTGCTGGTGATGGGTTTGGGGTTGATGGCTGGTGGGTTTGGGGGTGCTGGGTGCTGGATTGGTGGTGCTGGGTTAGGGGTGCTGGGTGATGGGTTTGGGGGTGCTGGGTGGTGGGTGGGATGGGTATGTGGGGGTCAGGGTGCTGGTGATGGGTGGGGGGGTCAGGGTGGGTTTGTGGGGTGTTAGGGTGCTGGTGATGGGTTTGGGGGTGCTGGGTGCTGGGTTGGAGGTGATGGGTGATGGGTTTGGGGGTGATGGGTGGGGTGGGGGGGGTCAGGGTGCTGGTGATGGGATGGGGAGGTGATGGGTGCTGCGTTTGGGGGGGCTGGGTTGGGGTTGATGGGTGTTGGGTTTTGGGGTGCTGGGTGGTGGGTGGGTGGGGGTGTTGGGGGTCAGGGTGCTGGTGATGGGATGGGGAGGTGCTGGGAGCTGGGTGCTGGGTTTGGGGGTGATGGGTGGGTGGGATGGGTTTGGGGGGTGTCAGGGTGCTGGTGCTGGGTTGGGGGTGGGAGGGGGTGGGCAGCACCCATGGGTGGGGGTGTGTCCCTGGCACGGGGCGGGTGCCGGAGCCACGCCAACCCCTGGGGCACCCGGAGCTGCCCAAACCGGCTCGGAGCCACCCACGGCCAGGGCAGGGCCCTGGGGCAGGGCAGCCACCATGGCTGTCCCCACCGTGGGTGGCCAAGGGTGGCCTGGCATGGCCAGGGTGCTGCTGGCACGGCCACGTGTCCCCAGCATCTCCACACCCATGGTGGCACCTCCACGGCCACGTGTCCCCAGCATCTCCACACCCATGGTGGCACCTCCACGGCCACGTGTCCCCCAGCATCACCCCAAACATGGTGGCACCTCCACGGCCACGTGTCCCCAGCATCTCCACACCCATGGTGGCACCTCCACGGCCACGTGTCCCCAGCATCTCCACACCCATGGTGGCACCTCCACGGCCACGTGTCCCCAGCATCTCCACACCCATGGTGGCACCTCCACGGCCACGTGTCCCCCAGCATCACCCCAAACATGGTGGCACCTCCACGGCCACGTGTCCCCAGCATCTCCACACCCATGGTGGCACCTCCATGGCCACGTGTCCCTCACCATCTCCACCCATGGTGGCACCTCCATGGCCATGTTTCCCCTGGCATCACCCCAAACATGGTGGCACCTCCACGGCCACGTGTCCCCAGCATCTCCACACCCATGGTGGCACCTCCACGGCCACGTGTCCCCCAGCATCACCCCAAACATGGTGGCACCTCCACAGCCACATGTCCTCCAGCACCACCACGCCACCCAGGTGACCCCACCACCCTCCTCTACCCCCCAGTGACCACCCAGGGCACCCCCCATCCCACTGGCTCCGGCACCCGACACCCACGTGTGGGACGTCTCCAGCTGCTCCCTGGTGGATGGACACCTGGTCCTGCTGGGCCGGGACGAGGAGGTGAGGCCACGGGGACACGAGGGCCTTGGGGTGCTGTGGGTGACGGGGGGTGGGGGTGGTGGTGGCACCTCCTGACCTTCCACGGGCTGGTTGTCCCACCAGTGCAGGAGCAGGAACGGCACCGGGAGCTCCACCTCGGACACCAGCAGCCAGCACCTGGCCGGCACCAGGAGGGACCCGGGTGAGGAGCCACCTGGGGCACAGGGCACAGGGCACGTGGCACATGGCACACACCACATGGCACATGCCACATGGCACATGTCATATGTCACACACCACGTGCCACATGCCACAGGCCACATGCTACATGCCACACACCATGTGCCATGGTGCCATGGTCGTGCCAGCAGCACCATGCCACATGCCACATGCCACATGTCACATGTCACATGTCACATGTCACATTCTATGTGCCACATGCCACACACCACATGCCACATGGCACACCCCATGTGCCACACGCCACAGGCCACATGTCATATGTCACACACCACGTGCCACACGCCATGTGCCACATGTCACATGCCACATGTCACATGCCACATGTCACATGTCACATGGCACATGCCACATGGCACATGGCACATGCTACACACCACGTGCCACATGTCACACACCACATGCCTCATGGCACACGCCACAGGCCACATGTCATATGTCACACACCACGTGCCACACACCATGTGCCACATGTCACATGCCACATGTCACATGTCACATGGCACATGCCACATGGCACTTGCCACACACCACATGTCATATGTCACACACCACGTGCCACACACCATGTGCCACATGCCACATGTCACGTGTCACATGCCACATGTCACATTCTATGTGCCACATGCCACACACCACATGGCACATATCACACACCATGTGCCACATGTCACAGGCCACATGGCACATGGCACACACCACGTGCCACATGTCACATGTCACATGTCACACACCATGTGCCACACGCCATGTGCCACATGCCACATGTCACATGCCACATGTCACATGCCACATGTCACATGCCACATGTCACATGCCACACACCATGTGCCACATGTCACATGCCACATGTCACATGCCACATGTCACATGCCACATGTCACATGCCACACACCATGTGCCACATGCCACACATCACATGTCACAAGCCATGTGCCACATGTCACATGCTACACACCACATGCCACATGTCACACATCACATGTCACACACTACATGTCACAGGCCACATGCCACACACCACATGCCACATGTCACATGCTGCACGCCACGTGGCACATGGCACCTTCCACACATCATGTGGCACATGGCACACACCACATGCCTCATGGCACAAGCCATGTGCCACAGGCCACAGGCCACATGCTACATGCCACATGTCATATGTCACACACCATGTGCCACATGCCACATGCCACATGCCACATGCCACATGCCACATGCCACATGTCACATTCTATGTGCCACATGCTACATGCCACACACCACATGCCACGTGCCACATGCTACATGTCATATGTCACACACCACACACCATGTGCCACATGTCACAGGCCACATGCCACATGCCACACACCACATGCCACATGTCACATGTCACATGTCACATTCTATGTGCCACATGCCACAGGCCACATGCTACATGCCACGTGTCACACACCACGTGCCACACACCATGTGCCACATGTCACAAGCCATGTGCCACATGCCACATGTCACACACCATGTGCCACACGCCATGTGCCACATGCCACATGTCACATGTCACATGCTACACACCACATGGCACATGGCACTTGCCACACACCACGTGACACATGTCACATGCCACTTTCTATGTGCTACATGCCACACCCCACATGCCACATGTCACAAGCCATGTGCCACATGCCAAAGGCCACATGTCATATGTCACACACCACACACCACACGCCACATGTCACATGTCACATGTCACATGCCACACACCACATGGCACATGGCACTTGCCACACACCACATGTCATATGTCACACACCACGTGCCACACGCCATGTGCCACATGCCACACGCCACACGCCACACCCATGTCACATGTCACATGTCACATGTCACATTCTATGTGCCACAGGCCACACACCACATGGCACATATCACACACCATGTGCCACATGTCACAGGCCACATGGCACATGGCACACACCACATGGCACATGGCACATGTCACATGTCACATTCTATGTGCCACAGGCCACATGCTACATGCCACGTGTCACACACCACGTGCCACACACCATGTGCCACATGTCACATGTCACATGTCACATGTCACATGTCACATTCTATGTGCCACACGCCACACACCACATGGCACATAGCACACACCATGTGCCACATGCCACATGCCACATGGCACATGGCACACACCACATGTCACATGTCACATGTCACATTCTATGTGCCACATGCCACATGTCACACACCTTGTGCCACATGTCCCACGGCACACAGCACACCCCACATGGCACAAGCCACGTGCCACAGGCCACATGTCCCACAGCACGTGCCACATGTCCCATGGAACACCCCAACATCACATGTCCCACATGCCACATGCCACGAGCCATGTCCCACATGCCACATGCCACACAGCCACACTCCCTGCCCCCCCCCCCACGCCCCCCCTCACTGGTAGCACCCAGAGGAAGCCTTTTGGGTAGGAAACCACCCTCCCCTCCCTTCCCCTCCCCCCTTCCCCTCCCCCCTTCCCCTCCCCCCTTCCCGGCTGCTGTGGCTGCAGATGGAGCGATAAAGCTCCTTCAGCTTCCTCCCCCCCCCACCCCCAGCACCAGCAGCACCCACCCAGCCATGGAGAGTTACCCCCCACCCCTACCCCACCCCCCACCCAAAAAAACCCTGGGAGTCACCTGGAGCCATTGGGATGGGCTTGGGTTGGGTGCTCAGCATCGTGGGGGTTGGGTGGGGGTGGGGGTGGGGGGGAGGATGAACACCCTTTCCTTCCCCTCTTCCTTCTCCTAGCACCCATGAGCACCCATCTCCAGCACCCGAAAGCTCGGGTGGGTGTCAGGGCTCTGGGTGCTGGTGGGATTTGACACCCAGGTCCAGGCTCTTGGGTTGAAGGGGAACACTAATGCACCCCAGGGCACCCAGGAGGGGCATTTGGAGCACCCCAGGGCACCCCAGGGAACCCCAGTGCGCCCCAGGAACCCTGGGCAGGCACCCCAGGGCACCCAGGAGGGGCATTTGGAGCACCCCAGGGCACCCCAGGGAACCCCAGTGCGCCCCAGGAACCCTGGGCAGGCACCCCAGGGCACCCAGGAGGGACATTTGGAGCACCCCAGGGCACCCCAGGGAACCCCAGTGCGCCCCAGGAACCCTGGGCAGGCACCCCAGGGCACCCAGGAGGGGCATTTGGAGCACCCCAGGCAACTTGAAAGGGACCCCCAAAGCACCCCAGGGCACCCAGGAGGGGCATCTGGAACACCTCAGGGCACCCCAGGGCACCCAGGACACCCAAGAATGGCACCCAGAGCACCCCAGGGTACTCAGGACACCCCAGGAACCCTGGGCAGGCACCCAAGGTACCCAGGAGGGGCACCTAGAGCACCCCAGGCAACTTGAAGGGGACCCCAAAGCACCCCTGGGCACCCAGGAGGGGCATCTGGAACACCTCAGGGCACCCCAGGGAACCCCAGGACACCCAAGAAGGGCACCCAGAGCACCCCAGGGTACTCAGGACACCCCAGGAACCCTGGCCAGGCACCCAGGGCACCCAAGAAGGGCACCCAGAGCACCCCCCAGGCAACTTGAAGGGGACCCCAAAGCACCCCTGGGCACCCGGAGCACCCCAGGGAACCCCAGGACACCCAAGAATGGCACCCAGAGCACCCCAGGGTACCCAGGAGGGGCATCTGGAGCACCCCAGGGCAGCCAGGGAACCCCAGGACACCCAAGAAAGGCACCCAGAGCACCCCAGGGTACCCAGGACACCCCAGGAACCCTGGGCAGGCACCCAGGGTACCCAGGATGGGCACCTAGAGCACCCCAGGGCAACTTGAAAGGGACCCCAAAGCACCGCCCCCTCCCCAAACCATGGTGTTGGGGTGCTCAGGGTGAGGGTGAAGGGTGGTGGTGGGGGGGTGTCCTAAAGCTGGGTGCCCCTCCCAGACCCAGCCCCAGATGAGAGGAGCACCCGGAGAACGGCGGAGAGCGAGACCTCCCCAACGTCCCAGTTCAGCAACGTCAAGGTAAGAGAGGAACCCCCCTCCTCCCCCCAAAAATAACCCCAAGCCCAGTCCTCTCCCCCTCCCCCTTGGGGTGCTCATCCCCACCCACCCACGGCACCCATCTCCTTGCTCCAGGGGTTGCTATGGAAACGGCTGCGGGAGAGGAAAGGTCGTGGGGTCCCCAAAACTGAGACCCCAACGGTGACCGACGGGGAGAGGTACAGCTCAGGGAGAGGAGGGGGGATGGGGGACAGGGGGGATGTGGGTGCTGAAAGAGGGGTGTCCCCCCCACCCTCCCACCCCTGGTTTTATGGCCATAGGGTGCCCAGTCGGAGTGGGTCACGGGAGTCGCTGCTCCCACCACCCAGTGGGACCGAGCTGGACCTGACTGGGGACAACGTCATCGTGAGGCCCGTGCACGGCAGCATCGTGGGGGAGAGGTTCTGCTTTCAGGTGGGTGCTGGGGGTTGGGTGCTCTTTTTGGGGGGTGGGGGGTGGGGAGGGTATCTGGAGCACCCCAGGGGAACCAAAAAGGGCACCCTGAGAACCCCTGGCAATTTGAAGGGGACCTTAGGGCACCCCAGGGTAGCCAGGAGGGGCATCTGGAGCACCCCAGGGCACCCAAGAGGGGCACCCAGAGCACCCCAGGGCACCCCAGGGCAGCCCAAGCAGCCTGGACAGGCACCCAGGTCACCTAGGAGGAGCATCTGGAGCACCCCAGGGCACCTGAGAAGGGAACCCAGAGAACCCCAGGCAACTTGAAGGGGACCTCAGGGCACCCTAGGGTAACCAGGAGGGGCATCTGGAGCACCCCAGGGCACCCAGGAGGGGCATCTGGAACACCCCAGGGCACCCAAGAGGGGCATCCAGAGCACCCCAGGGTAGCCAGGAGGGGCATCTGGAGCACCCCAGGGCACCCAAGAGGGGCATCTGGAGCACCCCAGGGCACCCCAGGGCACCTGAGAAGGGAACCCAGAGAACCCCAGGCAACTTGATGGGGACCTCAGGGCACCCCAGGGTAGCCAGGAGGGGCATCTGGAGCACCCCAGGGCACCCAGGAGGGGCATCCAGAGCACCCCAGGACACCTGAGAAGGGAACCCAGAGAACCCCAGGCAACTTGAAGGGGACCCCAGGGCACCCAGGGGGGCATCTGGACCACCCCAGGGCACCCAGGAGGGCACCCTGAGAACCCCCGGCAACTTGAAGGGGACCCCAAAGCACCCCAGGAACCCTGAACAGGCACCCAGGGCAGCCAGGAGGGGCATCTGGAGCACCCCAGGGCACCCCAGGGCAGCCAGGAGGGGCATCTGGAACACCCCAGGGCACCCAAGTGGGGCATTTGGAGCACCCCAGGTCCCCCAGAGCACCCCGGACACATCACAGAGGCACCCAGGGCACCCTGAAGTCCCACAGTTCCCCCCACTGAGCACCCCAAAAAGGACACCCGGGCACAGCCCTTAATCACAGGCACCCCCCAGCACCCTAGGGTGCCCCCACCTCCCCTCTGACACCCCTCCCTGCACCCAGATCATCACAGGGGACGGCAGCCGCTCCTTTGGGTGCACGTCCCTGGCCGAGCGCGACCGCTGGATCGAGAACCTGCGCCGCACCGTGCAGCCCAACAAGGTGGGACGGTGGGTGGGGGGCACCCATGGGACACCCCCAGGGGATGGGACCCCCTAGATGTGAGGGCTCAACCCCTGCCACCCTTCTGTCTCTTCATTGAGCAGGATTGGGGCCGGAGGAGGGGGAAACTGAGGCACCACCCCACCCAACTAAACCCAACCCAACCCAACCCAACCCAACTCAACTCAACCCAACTCAACCCAACCCAACCCAACCCAACCCAACTCAACTCAACCCAACTCAACCCAACCCAACCCAACCCAACCCAACCCAACTCAACTCAACCCAACCCAACCCAACCCAACTCAACTCAACCCAACTAAACCCAACCCAACCCAACCCAACCCAACTCAACCCAACCCAACTCAACCCAACTCAACCCAACTCAACCCAACCCAACCCAACCCAACTCAACTCAACCCAACTCAACCCAACCCAACCCAACCCAACTCAACCCAACTCAACCCAACCCAACCCAACCCAACCCAACCCAACTCAACCCAACTCAACCCAACCCAACCCAACCCAACCCAACCCAACCCAACTCAACTCAACCCAACCCAACCCAACCCAACTCAACCCAACCCAACCCAACCCAACCCAACCCAACCCAACCCAACCCAACTCAACTCAACCCAACTCAACCCAACCCAACCCAACCCAACCCAACCCAACCCAACCCAACCCAACTCAACCCAACCCAACTCAACCCAACCCAACCCAACCCAACCCAACCCAACCCAACTCAACCCAACCCAACTCAACCCAACCCAACCCAACCCAACCCAACTCAACCAATCCACCCCACCCTGTGTCCTCTCCTGTCCCCATCCCCCTGCTTCCCCACCACCACTCCCACCCACCAGCCCAAATTCATCTACCTACCATATCCCCCCTTTGACCTGACAGGACAACTGTGAGAGGATGGAGCTGGCGTTGAGCTTGTGGATCTACGAAGCCCGGGACCTACCACCCCGGCGCCGTCTCCGTTGTCACCTCTACCTGGACGGCACCCTCTTCGCCAGGACCACGGCCAAGGTGGCTGGTCCCGATGGCGAGCTCTTTTGGGGTGAACTCTTCCAGTTGGCTGCTCTCCCACCCTCTCGTGCCCTCACCCTCTCCCTTTGCCGCGATGAGCACCCCGCTCAACCGATTGGCTCCATCACTGTCCCGTTGGTTGAGTTGGCGGCCACCCGGCAACCCTTGGAGCGTTGGTATCCACTCAGTGGACCTGGGGGTGGTGAGAAGGTACCAGCGGTGAGGATCCGTGGCCGCTACCGGGAGGTGAGGGTGTTGCCCATCGTCCGCTACAAGGAGTTGGCCGAGTTCATCACCTTCCACTACCGGGAGCTCTGCGCCCGCCTGGAGCCCACCATCGCCGTGAGGCACAAGGAGGAGCTGGCTGGAGCTCTGGTCCGCGTCTTGCAGAGCACTGGGAAGGCCAAGGTGAAGCTGGTGTTGGCCATGGTGGCTGTGGGGAAGGGTTTGGGGGGTAGGTAAGGGGGTGGTGAAGGGTAAGGTGGGTTCTGCCCGGTGTGTGCGCCGCTGTGGGGATGGTGCTCGGGGTGGGATGATGGTTTGGGTGTGTTGGGAGAGGTTGGTGGGGATGAGTTGGGGTGGGTTGGATGGGTTGGGGTGGGGTGGATGGGTTGGGTGGGGTGGGGTGAATGGAATGAGATGGGTGGGTGGGGTTGGGCTGGGTGGGGTGGATGGGTAGGGTTGGGTTGGGTTGGGTTGGGTTGGGTTGAGTTGGGTTGGGTTGGGTTGGGTTGGGTTGGGTTGAGTTGGGTTGAGTTGGGTTGGGTTGGGTTGGGAAGGATGACCCACCTTGGCATCAGTGGGGTGGGAACCACAGTCCCTGGGAGCTCCAGGAGATGCTGGCACTTCCCAGGGGTGGCTTGATGGAGCCAAATCAGGACCAGGGGTGCCCCACTGACCCCTTCACCCCGCAGTCCTTCCTCATCGACCTCGGGGTGGCCGAGCTGGACCGCTTCGATGACCGTGAGGCGCTGATCTTCCGCGAGAACACGCTGGCCACCAAGGCCATCGATGAGTACATGAAGCTGGTGGGGGGCAAGTACCTCCAGGACACCTTAGGTAGGTCCTTGGTGGGTGCAGAGCATGGGGTAGAGCATGGTGGGGCTGTGGGACACCCCAGAACCTCCCTAGAGACGTGGTGGGGCTGTAGGACACCCCCAGAACCTCCCTAGAGATGTGGTGGGGCTGTAGGACACCCCCAGAACCTCCAGAGAGACGTGGTGGCTGCTTCTCATGGCCACTTGTGTCCCCTCCTGGGGTTGTCTCGTGGTGTCCAGGTGAGGCTGTGGCCCAGCTCTGCACCTCAGATGAGAGCTGTGAGGTGGACCCCACCAAATGCTCCGGCCTGGACCTGTCTGACCACCAGAACAGCCTCCGGCAGGTCTGCGAGGAGACCTTGCAGCGCATCTCCACCTCCTGCGAGTGAGGGACAGGGCCCACCCCCTCCCTCCTGGCCTGGGGTGGGGTGGGGACCTCCACGGGGGTGGGTTTAGGGACAAGGGGTGGAAGGTGGTGGGGGCCAACGTCTGGAAGAGGTTGGAGATGGGGATGGGGCTGGGCTTGGGGACAGGGAGGGGGTGGGGATGGTTGTGGGGGTTGGAAGGACCTGGGGACAAGGTTGGGGACAGGGATGGGGATGGGCACCAAGAACAACCTGGGGACAAGCTTGGGGACAAGGTTGGGGACAGGGATGGGGATGAGCACCAGGAAGGACCTGGGGACAAGCTTGGGGACAACCATGGAAGACAGGGATGGTGATGGACACCAGGAAGGACCTGGGGACAAGCACAGTGGACCAGCGTGGGGCCAAGAACAGGCATGGTGGGCACCCAGCAGCTTGTTGGGGTGGTTCCAGGGCCACCCACCTGACCCAGCACCCACCCAGATGTCTCTCCCCACAGGGCCTTCCCAGCAGAGCTGGGTGAGATCTTCTCAGCCTGGCAGGAGGAGTGTGAGGCCCGGGGCAAGGTGTCCATCGGGCAGCGCCTGGTCTCGGCCTCCCTCTTCCTACGGTTCCTCTGTCCTGCCATCATGTCCCCCAGCCTCTTCGGCCTCGTCCAGGAGTATCCAAGCGAGGCCACCGCCCGGACCCTCACCCTCGTGGCCAAGGTCATCCAGAACTTGGCCAACTTCACCACGTACGTCATGGAGGGCCACCATGGCAGTGGTTGGACATGGGGTGGTTGGACATGGGGTGGTTGGATGGACAGGGGGTGGTTGGTTGGACATGGGGTGGTTGGACATGGGGTGGTTGGACATGGGGTGGTTGGATGGACAGGGGGTGGTTGGATGGACAGGGGGTGGTTGGTTGGACATGGGGTGGTTGGATATAGAGTGGTTAGTTGGACATGGGTTGGTTGGACATGGGGTGGTTGGACATGGGGTGGTTGGACATGGGGTGGTTGGTTGGACATGGGGTGGTTGGACATGGGGTGGTTGGACATGGGGTGGTTGGTTGGTCATGGGGTGGTTGGATGGGCATGGGGTGGTTGGACATGGGTGGTTGGGCACAAGGTGGTTGGTTGGACGTGGGTGGTTGTTTGGACATGGGGTGGTTGGACATTGGGTGGTTGGACATGGATGCTTGGACATGGGGTGGTTGGTGTCTTGGTCCAAGAACGTGGCAGTGTTCTCCCCATGTCCTGGTGGTCCCTGACCCTGGAGGTGGCCTGGCCCACGACCGTGATGGTGGCCCAGGCCATAACTTGGTCCCCAGAAGATATAACCAGCCATGGTGGTCCCCAGGTTTGGTGAGAAAGAGGCCTACATGGGCTTCATGAATGAGTTCCTGGAGCACAACTGGGGCACCATGACGACCTTCCTGCAGAGCGTGGCCAACCCTGAGAGCAGCATCCACATGGCCACCTACGATGGCTACGTGGACCTGGCCCTGGAGCTTGCCACCCTTCACCTCTTGCTCTGCGACATCTTCTCCAGCCTGGACCAGGTGCCACCACTCATTTGTCCCTCCTTCCCTTCATGGAGCAGATGTCCACTGCAGGTGGCACAAGGCCACCCACTCTTCCCACAATGTCCTTGGCTTGGCTTGGGACGTTGGGTGGTTGGTTGGACATGGGGTGGGTGGACATGGGGTGGTTCATTGGACTTGGGGTGGTTGCGTATGGGGTGGGTGGACATGGAGTGGTTGGTTGGATATTGGGTGGTTGGTTGGGCATTGGGTGGTTGGGCATTGGGTGGGTGGACATGGGGTAGTTGGATGGACGTGGGGTGTTTGGATATTGGGTGGTTGGTTGGACATGGGGTGGTTGGACATGGGGGGGTGGTTGGACATGGGGTGGTTGGCCATGGTGGGGGGTGGTTGGCCATGGGGTGGTTGGGCATTGGGATGTTGGCCATGGTGGGGGGTGGTTGGCCATGGGGTGGTTGGACATTGGGATGTTGGCCATGGGGTGGTTGGCCATGGGGTGGTTGGTTGGCCATGGGGTGGTTGGCCATGGGGTGGTTGGTTGGCCATGGGGTGGTTGGCCATGGGGTGGTTGGTTGGACATGGGGTGGTTGGACATGGGGTGGTTGGATATTGGGTGGTTGGTTGGACATGGGGTGGTTGGACATGGGGTGGTCGGTTGGACTTGGTAGGCCACGCAGGAGGAGCTGGAGCCCCTTCCCACCATCCTCACCGCTATCAAGGAGGGGACCCCCGTCCCCGTCTCCGTCCGGCTCAGCTCCACCGTGGAGCGAAGGTACCGGTGGGTGGGCAGGAGGACACAGGGGACTGAGGTGGACACGTTGGGGTCAGGAGGAGCTCTGGTAGAGGGGTGACACTTAGGATGGGTTTGGGCTGGTTCTGGTCTTGGTTGGGTCTAAGGAGATTGGGCTTGGACTGGTCCCAGTTGGGTTCATGAGAAGATTTGGGTTCCTGATGTGTCTGGTCATGGTCCAGGCAGGGGTTGGTTCTCCTCCCAGTCCTCCCAGTTCAGAAGATGGTGCTGGGCTGGGTTTGGTGGACACATCTTGGGTCCAGAACCTGTTCCCAGATGGATTTAAGGGCAAAGTCTGGTCCTGGCCAGGTTCAGGGGGAGGAGTTCTGGTCCCACCTGAGTTTGGGGTGACTCTGGCTCAGGGGGGTTTGGGTTGGCTCAGGTCAAGGCTGTTTTTGATGATGGTTCTTCTCCCAGTTGGGTTTGGGGGACATTTCTGCTTTGAGACATTGAGGTCCAGGCTTGGTTTAGGATGAGAACAGGGTTTTGAGGGGGGCGGGTGGGGATCCTTCTGGTCCTGGTTGAGTTGGGCTGGTTCTGGTGGTCCCTCCTTGATCCAGCATCACCATGAGGTGCCA